>CM069860.1:220717796-221087796 GCA_036172795.1 Pelodytes ibericus
GAGCACCTCCCTTGTATACTTTATGCCAGTAGTTGTCCTGTAAGACCCTGGATAGCCCCTGTACTAGCAGGGCGGCAGTGTAATGAGCACCTCCCTTGTATACTTTATGCCAGTAGTTGTCCTGTAAGGCCCTGGATAGCCCCTGTACTAGCAGGGCGGAGGTGTAATGAGCACCTCCTTTGTAAACTTTATGCTAGTAGTTGTCCTGTAAGACCCTGGATAGCCCCTGTACTAGCAGGGCGGCAGTGTAATGAGCACCTCCCTTGTTTGCTATATGCCAGTAGTTGTCCTGTAAGACCCTGGATAGCCCCTGTACTAGCAGGGCGGAGGTGTAATGAGCACCTCCCTTGCATTTTTTATGCCAGTAGTTGTCCTGTAAGGCCCTGGATAGCCCCTGTACTAGCAGGGCGGCAGTGTAATGAGCACCTCCCTTGTATACTTTATGCCAGTAGTTGTCCTGTAAGACCCTGGATAGCCCCTGTACTAGCAGGGCGGAGGTGTAATGAGCACCTCCCTTGCATGTTTTATGCCAGTAGTTGTCCTGTAAGGCCCTGGATAGCCCCTGTACTAGCAGGGCGGAGGTGTAATGAGCACCTCCCTTGCATGTTTTATGCCAGTAGTTGTCCTGTAAGACCCTGGATAGCCCCTGTACTAGCAGGGCGGCAGTGTAATGAGCACCTCCCTTGTATACTTTATGCCAGTAGTTGTCCTGTAAGACCCTGGATAGCCCCTGTACTAGCAGGGCGGAGGTGTAATGAGCACCTCCTTTGTATACTTTATGCCAGTAGTTGTCCTGTAAGACCCTGGATAGCCCCTGTACTAGCAGGGCGGCAGTGTAATGAGCACCTCCCTTGTTTGCTATATGCCAGTAGTTGTCCTGTAAGACCCTGGATAGCCCCTGTACTAGCAGGGCGGCAGTGTAATGAGCACCTCCCTTGTATACTTTATGCCAGTAGTTGTCCTGTAAGACCCTGGATAGCCCCTGTACTAGCAGGGCGGAGGTGTAATGAGCACCTCCTTTGTATACTTTATGCCAGTAGTTGTCCTGTAAGACCCTGGATAGCCCCTGTACTAGCAGGGCGGCAGTGTAATGAGCACCTCCCTTGTTTGCTATATGCCAGTAGTTGTCCTGTAAGACCCTGGATAGCCCCTGTACTAGCAGGGCGGCAGTGTAATGAGCACCTCCCTTGTATACTTTATGCCAGTAGTTGTCCTGTAAGACCCTGGATAGCCCCTGTACTAGCAGGGCGGCAGTGTAATGAGCACCTCCCTTGTATACTTTATGCCAGTAGTTGTCCTGTAAGACCCTGGATAGCCCCTGTACTAGCAGGGCGGCAGTGTAATGAGCACCTCCCTTGTATACTTTATGCCAGTAGTTGTCCTGTAAGACACTGGATAGCCCCTGTACTAGCAGGGCGGAGGTGTAATGAGCACCTCCCTTGTATACTTTATGCCAGTAGTTGTCCTGTAAGACACTGGATAGCCCCTGTACTAGCAGGGCGGAGGTGTAATGAGCACCTCCCTTGTATACTTTATGCCAGTAGTTGTCCTGTAAGGCCCTGGATAGCCCCTGTACTAGCAGCATGGCAGTGTAATGAGCACCTCCCTTGTTTGCTATATGCCAGTAGTTGTCCTGTAAGACCCTGGATAGCCCCTGTACTAGCAGGGCGGAGGTGTAATGAGCACCTCCCTTGTATACTTTATGCCAGTAGTTGTCCTGTAAGACCCTGGATAGCCCCTGTACTAGCAGGGCGGAGGTGTAATGAGCACCTCCCTTGTATATTTTATGCCAGTAGTTGTCCTGTAAGACCCTGGATAGCCCCTGTACTAGCAGGGCAGAGGTGTAATTAGCACCTCCCTTGTATACTTTATGCCAGTAGTTGTCCTGTAAGACCCTGGATAGCCCCTGTACTAGCAGGGCGGAGGTGTAATGAGCACCTCCCTTGTATACTTTATGCCAGTAGTTGTCCTGTCAGGCCCTGGATAGCCCCTGTACTAGCAGGGCGGAGGTGTAATGAGCACCTCCCTTGTATACTTTATGCCAGTAGTTGTCCTGTAAGACCCTGGATAGCCCCTGTACTAGCAGGGCGGAGGTGTAATGAGCACCTCCCTTGTATACTTTATGCCAGTAGTTGTCCTGTCAGGCCCTGGATAGCCCCTGTACTAGCAGCATGGCAGTGTAATGAGCACCTCCCTTGTATACTTTATGCCAGTAGTTGTCCTGTAAGACCCTGGATAGCCCCTGTACTAGCAGCATGGCAGTGTAATGAGCACCTCCCTTGTATACTTTATGCCAGTAGTTGTCCTGTAAGGCCCTGGATAGCCCCTGTACTAGCAGGGCGGCAGTGTAATGAGCACCTCCCTTGTATACTTTATGCCAGTAGTTGTCCTGTAAGACCCTGGATAGCCCCTGTACTAGCAGCATGGCAGTGTAATGAGCACCTCCCTTGTATACTTTATGCCAGTAGTTGTCCTGTAAGACCCTGGATAGCCCCTGTACTAGCAGGGCGGAGGTGTAATGAGCACCTCCCTTGTATACTTTATGCCAGTAGTTGTCCTGTAAGACCCTGGATAGCCCCTGTACTAGCAGGGCGGAGGTGTAATGAGCACCTCCCTTGTATACTTTATGCCAGTAGTTGTCCTGTAAGACCCTGGATAGCCCCTGTACTAGCAGGGCGGAGGTGTAATGAGCACCTCCCTTGTATACTTTATGCCAGTAGTTGTCCTGTAAGACCCTGGATAGCCCCTGTACTAGCAGGGCGGAGGTGTAATGAGCACCTCCCTTGTATACTTTATGCCAGTAGTTGTCCTGTAAGACCCTGGATAGCCCCTGTACTAGCAGGGCGGAGGTGTAATGAGCACCTCCCTTGTATACTTTATGCCAGTAGTTGTCCTGTAAGGCCCTGGATAGCCCCTGTACTAGCAGGGCGGAGGTGTAATGAGCACCTCCCTTGTATACTTTATGCCAGTAGTTGTCCTGTAAGACCCTGGATAGCCCCTGTACTAGCAGGGCGGAGGTGTAATGAGCACCTCCCTTGTATACTTTATGCCAGTAGTTGTCCTGTAAGACCCTGGATAGCCCCTGTACTAGCAGGGCGGCAGTGTAATGAGCACCTCCCTTGTATACTTTATGCCAGTAGTTGTCCTGTAAGGCCCTGGATAGCCCCTGTACTAGCAGGGCGGCAGTGTAATGAGCACCTCCCTTGTATACTTTATGCCAGTAGTTGTCCTGTAAGACCCTGGATAGCCCCTGTACTAGCAGGGCGGAGGTGTAATGAGCACCTCCCTTGTATACTTTATGCCAGTAGTTGTCCTGTAAGGCCCTGGATAGCCCCTGTACTAGCAGGGCGGAGGTGTAATGAGCACCTCCCTTGTATACTTTATGCCAGTAGTTGTCCTGTAAGACCCTGGATAGCCCCTGTACTAGCAGGGCGGAGGTGTAATGAGCACCTCCCTTGTATACTTTATGCCAGTAGTTGTCCTGTCAGGCCCTGGATAGCCCCTGTACTAGCAGGGCGGAGGTGTAATGAGCACCTCCCTTGTATATTTTATGCCAGTAGTTGTCCTGTAAGGCCCTGGATAGCCCCTGTACTAGCAGGGCGGCAGTGTAATGAGCACCTCCCTTGTATACTTTATGCCAGTAGTTGTCCTGTCAGGCCCTGGATAGCCCCTGTACTAGCAGGGCGGCAGTGTAATGAGCACCTCCCTTGTATACTTTATGCCAGTAGTTGTCCTGTCAGGCCCTGGATAGCCCCTGTACTAGCAGGGCGGAGGTGTAATGAGCACCTCCCTTGTATGACAGTAACGAGACCTCTCTCCATTCTGCTAATGCTCAGTCATTATCAGCAGACAGAAGAGGCAGAGCTCCTGTGGGGAAGAGACTGTCCTCTCTCCTCATTGGGAGATGCTACAGAATCCTAATCAGGATATTTAGCGGATCCAGAAGAAGAATAAACACTAGTTACATATTCCAGAGATGCTTCTGCCCACGGGGCCCTTGGCTAATCATTACGACTTGTGTGTGCAGGAGAGATAAGACTGCATTACCGAAACACAATCTCTCCCATTTCTACCAGCATCATCTCACCTCAAGCTAATACTACTTGCTGCTCATTCTACAGAGCCACCAGGCAACAGGGTATGGGACAGCTGGCCTGGGCGGCTGTGTTTGGGACAGCTGGGAGACAGTGTATGGGGCAGCTGGGAGACAGTGTATGGGACAGCTGAGAGACAGTGTATGGGACATCTGGGAGACACTGTATGGGACAGCTGGCCTGGGCGGCAGTGTTTGGGACAGCTGGGAGACAGTGTATGGGACAGCTGGGAGACAGTGTATGGGACAGCTGGGAGACAGTGTATGGGACAGCTGGTAGACACTGTATGGGACAGCTGGCCTGGGCGGCAGTGTTTGGGACAGCTGGGAGACAGTGTATGGGGCAGCTGGGAGACAGTGTATGGGACAGCTGGGAGACAGTGTATGGGTAAAAATGCATAAATTCTGTGTGTCTCAGGATGAGTTGAAGATTATGGAGTTGATTTCTGGGAGATTTAAAAACAGGCTAGTCCTTGGTCCATCTTCTTTTTTCAAGGTGCAGGGATTTGTTGGTGAAAAATGTCGGAATGCCTTTTTAGAGAAGTGTATGGGGCAGCTTGGAGACAGTGTATGGTACATCTGGGATACAGTGTATGGTACATCTGGGATACAGTGTATGGTACAGCTGGGAGACAGTGTATGGTACATCTGGGATACAGTGTATGGTACGGCTGGGAGACAGTGTATGGTACAGCTGGGAGACAGTGTATGGTACATCTGGAATACAGTGTATGGTACATCTGGGATACAGTGTATGGTACATCTGGGATACAGTGTATGGTACGGCTGGGAGACAGTGTATGGTACATCTGGGATACAGTGTATGGTACGGCTGGGAGACAGTGTATGGGCCAGCTGGGAGACAGTGTATGGTACATCTGGGATACAGTGTATGGGGCAGCTGGGAGACAGTGTATGGGGCAGCTGGGATACAGTGTATGGTACAGCTGGGAGACAGTGTATGGGGCAGCTGGGAGACAACGTAAGGTATAGCTGGGATACAGTGTATGGTACAGCTGGGAGACAGTGTATGGGGCAGCTGGGATACAGTGTAAGGTATAGCTGGGAGACACTGTATGGGACAGCTGGGATACAGTGTATGGGACAGCTGGGATACAGTGTATGGTACATCTGGGATACAGTGTATGGGACGGCTGGGATACAGTGTATGGTACATCTGGGATACAGTGTATGGTACGGCTGGGAGACAGTGTATGGGGCAGCTGGCCTGGGCGACAGTGTATGTGGCAGCTGGGATGCAGTGTAAGGTATAGCTGGGATACAGTGTAAGGTATAGCTGGGATACAGTGTAAGGTATAGCTGGGAGACACTGTATGGGACAGCTGGGATACAGTGTATGGTACATCTGGGATACAGTGTATGGGACAGCTGGGATACAGTGTATGGTACATCTGGGATACAGTGTATGGTACGGCTGGGAGACAGTGTATGGTACATCTGGGATACAGTGTATGGTACGGCTGGGAGACAGTGTATGGGACAGCTGGGAGACAGTGTATGGTACATCTGGGATACAGTGTATGGGGCAGCTGGGAGACAGTGTGTTGGGCAGCTGGGATACAGTGAATGGTACAGCTGGGAGACAGTGTATGGGGCAGCTGGGAGACAATGTAAGGTATAGCTGGGATACAGTGTATGGTACAGCTGGGAGACAGTGTATGGGGCAGCTGGGAGACAGTGTATGGGGCAGCTGGGAGACAGTGTATGGGACAGCTGGGAGAGAAAGTATGGGACAGCTGGGAGACAATGTAAGGTATAGCTGGGATACAGTGTATGGTACAGCTGGGAGACAGTGTATGGTACATCTGGGATACAGTGAATGGTACAGCTGGGAGACAGTGTATGGTACATCTGGGATACAGTGTATGGGGCAGCTGGGAGACAGTGTATTGGGCAGCTGGGATACAATGTAAGGTATAGCTGGGATACAGTGTATGGTACAGCTGGGAGACAGTGTATGGGGCAGCTGGGAGACAGTGTATGGGGCAGCTGGGAGACAGTGTATGGGGCAGCTGGGAGACAGTGTATGGGGCAGCTGGGAGACAGTGTATGGGGCAGCTGGGAGACAGTGTATGGGGCAGCTGGGAGACAGTGTATGGGACAGCTGGGAGACAATGTATGGGACAGCTGGGAGACAGTGTATGGGACAGCTGGCCTGGGTGACAGTGTATGTGGCAGCTGGGAGACAGTGTAAGGTATAGCTGGGATACAGTGTATGGTACATCTGGGATACAGTGTATGTGGCAGCTGGGAGACAGTGTAAGGTATAGCTGGGATACAGTGTATGGTACATCTGGGATACAGTGTATGTGGCAGCTGGGAGACAGTGTATGGTACATCTGGGATACAGTGTATGGGGCAGCTGGGAGACAGTGTATTGGGCAGCTGGGATACAGTGAATGGTACAGCTGGGAGACAGTGTATGGGGCAGCTGGGAGACAATGTAAGGTATAGCTGGGATACAGTGTATGGTACAGCTGGGAGACAGTGTATGGGGCAGCTGGGAGACAGTGTATGGGGCAGCTGGGAGACAGTGTATGGGACAGCTGGGAGACAATGTATGGGACAGCTGGCCTGGGTGACAGTGTATGTGGCAGCTGGGAGACAGTGTAAGGTATAGCTGGGAGACACTGTATGGGACAGCTGGGATACAGTGTATGGGACAGCTGGGAGACACTGTATGGGACAGCTGGGAGACAGTGTATGGGACAGCTGGGAGACAGTGTATGGGACAGCTGGGAGACACTGTATGGGACAGCTGGGAGACACTGTATGGGACAGCTGGGAGACACTGTATGGGACAGCTGGGAGAAAGTGTATGGGACAGCTGGTAGACACTGTATGGGACAGCTGGGAGACACTGTATGGGACAGCTGGGAGACAATGTATGGGACAGCTGGGAGACAGTGTATGGGACAGCTGGGAGACAGTGTATGGGACAGCTGGGAGACAATGTATGGGACAGCTGGCCTGGGTGACAGTGTATGTGGCAGCTGGGAGACAGTGTAAGGTATAGCTGGGAGACACTGTATGGGACAGCTGGGATACAGTGTATGGGACAGCTGGGAGACACTGTATGGGACAGCTGGGAGACAGTGTATGGGACAGCTGGGAGACACTGTATGGGACAGCTGGGAGACACTGTATGGGACAGCTGGGAGACAGTGTATGGGACAGCTGGTAGACACTGTATGGGACAGCTGGGAGACACTGTATGGGACAGCTGGGAGACAATGTATGGGACAGCTGGGAGACAGTGTATGGGACAGCTGGGAGACAGTGTGTGGGACAGCTGGGAGACAATGTATGGGACAGCTGGCCTGGGCGGCAGTGGCTGGGTACAGATATTGGGTGGGGTCATTGGGAAGACATCGTTGGGTACAGATAGTGGGTGGGGTTATTGGGTCGGAGTCACTGGTATATGTTTATATATATATATATATATATATATATATATATATATATATATATATATATATATATGATCAGCCTGGGATACAGTGACCTCTTTTATGACCCATAGCTAGCCCCCCATCACCCCCCGACCTTTCTCCAGTGCTGTATCACAGTGCATTTTACTAAGGGAATTACCGGTACCAGGAAATAAATGCCCAGCGCAGTCACTTTATGTATTTTATTCTTTCCGTTTGTACAAATATTAAATGTGAATTAATATTGCATGGCACACGGTATAATTATTAACATTTGCCACAGTAATACCTTCCCAGTAATTGTCCTCAATGATATTATTTTATTACAGATGTAAATAGACTTTATTTGCTCCGATGTCGCGATGATCAATGCTAGCTCGGTCTCTTTCAATTAACACAATCTAAATATTTGTTGTTGATTCAGTTAAAAGCTAAAGAGCGGCTTCTGATTCACTGATGTTACACCAGTCTAATCCATCGCCATGGGTTCAGACGGCTTTCTCATTAAAGCACACATCCCCTCTGGCTTTAGCAATTAATATGGAGGAGTATCCGGCCTCCCCTGCACTACTGCAAATACACAGTGAGGACAGCTGGGCGTTTAACTAGAAACCACTAGACCCCCCTACAAAAGTATCTTTATTTAATCCACAGTGCCAACTTTCCATCTGCAACGACAGACTTGCCATCTGCATGCCCAGGACTTGCCATACTCACCTAGAGACTTGCCACTCGCACCTAGAGACTTGCCACTCGCACCTAGAGACTTGTCATCTGCATCCCCAGGACTTGCCATACTCACCTAGAAACTTGCCACTCGCACCTAGAGACTTGCCACTCGCACCTAGAGACTTGTCATCTGCATCCCCAGGACTTGCCATACTCACCTAGAGACTTGCCACTCGCACCTAGAGACTTGTCATCTGCACCTAGAGACTTGTCATCTGCACCTAGAGACTTGCCACCTGCACCTAGACACTTGCCATCTGCATGCCCAGGACTACTTTACTTATTCCCTGGTGATCTAGGGACTATTCTAGGGGACAGCACTTAATTTCTGGTGGACATGTTGTTGATAATCTTTGCTCTGTATAGCTCTATCACGGGGTGGACATGTTGTTTATAATCTTTGCTCTGTATAGCTCTATCAGGGGGCTGACATGTTTAGAATCTCTGCTCTGTATAGCTCTATCAGGGGGCGGACATGTTGTTTAGAATCTTTTCTCTGTATAGCTCTATCAGGGGGCAGACATGTTGTTTAGACTCTTTGCTATGTATAGCTCTATCAGGGGGCCACATGTTGTTTAGAATGTCTACTCTGTATAGGTCTATCAGGGGACGGACATGTTGCTTAGAATCTTTGTTCTGTATAGCTCTATCAGGGGCGGACATGTTGTTTAGAATCTTTGCTCTCTATAGCTCTATCAGGGGGCAGTCATGTTGTTTAGAATCTTTGCTCTGTAACGCTCTATCAGGGGCAGACATGTTGTTTAGAATCTTTGCTCTGTATAGCTCTATCAGGGGTGGACATGTTGTTTAAAATCTTTGTTCTGTATAGCTCTATCAGGAGGAGGACATGTTGTTTAGAATCTTTGTTCTGTATAGCTCTATCAGGGGGTGGACATGTTGTTTAGAATCTTTGTTCTGTATAGCTCTATCAGGGGGCGGACATGTTGTTTAGAATCTTTGTTCTGTATAGCTCTATCAGGTGGGGGACATGTTGTTTAGAATCTTGGGTCAGATATTCCTTTGTCCGACCCAATATTGTAAACAACATGTCAGCCCTTCTGATAGAGCAATACTGTTTTCTGTGTACTAAGTAATATGTGTTACTAGATTGCCCATCTCAGCCTATTGTATTAGCCTGGGACCAGTTAAATGACACTAACTTATTTTGTGTATTGGGTAAATTATATTACTGCACTGGGTATTTTATTTGTGTAAACGGATCTATGACATCATACACTGAATATCGGAGTGTATTCCCCAGTGTCAGACACTCTGTTATTGCAAATCAATACATCACTGATTCAGAGACAATCAGGTACTAGTGCAATGGCCAGGCTGGGTTATTATTTAGCAAAATCTTCCTGAGAGTCAAACTCATACCCTCTTATATGCATTGCATTATTACAGAGCGGACTTCAACAAGGAATCCTAGGTTCTCTCTGGCATGTTAAAACAAAGGTGCACTATCCTGGACAGACCCCGATCTGAACTTGAGGGTCAATTTAATTATGTTCTATGGACCTTCACCGACCTTGCCCCGGACTCTAGTGACCCTGTACAGACATGTTGACCATCACTGCTGGTAGATATTGTATGAATTTCTCATTAAAAAGCCTCCAGTTCCTCCCCAACATCCATCTTACTCTCTGTATCCTTCTGTTCCTCACCCTAATTCCCCCAACTCCGATCCAAAGAAAATCTTTATTATCTGCTCCTCTTTGCAGAGCCATTCGCCATCTTCAAACTCCTGACCCTTACCTTACAAAGCCAGGCACCACTTGGATTGACAAACCCCAGCAGTCACAGAGCCCTGGCTCCTAAATTCCCTACTTCTGTCTCACAACCTGACGTTGGTTCCTCAGTTGGTCCTTTCGGACTCTGAAAGCCTACAAATATTTCTCAAGCCCCACTAATAAACAGACTCCCTTATTACTAACATGTCCCCACTGCGTTTCAAGAGCTTCTCAGAGAAAAGACTTCCACCTCCAGCTAACTAAGAGCCACTCCAGTCCTCTCTCACAAATCACTAAGCCAACTCCACATGTCCATGAGATGGAATCTCTAGCCACACGGATACTATTACTAGGATCAATTGCATATTCATCCCGAGCATGGAACAGCTGGATAGAGCCTATCACGATCAAATATAAGCTTCCCGTTGGTCTAGAAAGGAATATCAATGAACCTGGCTTTGTTTTCCCTGCTATTTACTGTCTGCCTGTTGGGCAGAAGAAACGACTTCTTCCTCTCTGTTTCGGAATACTACTCCCACCACCCTCAACAAACCTATTTTGGATGATAAGGCCTGACGGGACCAAACTGGAGAAACCCCACCTTGGTGCAAACCAGGCGCACGGCTGTTTCTATGGGAATTGGATTCCTGAAAGAGGGAATTTCAAACTTAAGGCCAGAGTAGCCGAGCTGGATACATTCTCCCAGTTTGCCTACTTTGGCCTTACGTTTGAAGGCCCCCTGTCAATTCCCTGCAATCCCCTCTTTCATGAATAAAACCCCCAAGTGAAAAGAATCATACAAATAATAAGTCTCGTTCCAACATTGGGGGTTAAGTATAAAAAGGAAGTGAGAAATGGTACAATTGGCATTTATCATGTAAACATTGAATACTTACATATATAAAATCACAGTTATGTCATAATGATAGAGCACAATAAGGATAGGATTCATGGCAGGTCCATATAGTGAGAATCCACAGAGATTATCAATAAGTATACTAACTAGTAAACACAACAATAGAGAGCGAGCGGGAAGGAAACCTGCATAATACAGACTCCTGTTATGTCTGTGCATAGTGCTTCTCCCAGGAGGAGGAATATATCACTTTAAATATGGACCACTTCCCAGCATGCTTTGCAGCTCTGCATCTCAATATACAGAAATATACTGTATCATCAGCAGATAAGAACCATTCGGCACATCTAGTCTGCCCAATTGCTAACCAAAAAACAAACAAATCTGAATACTTTCATTAGTCCCTGACCTTATCTTATATCTAGGATAGCCTTATACCTATCCCACGCATGCTTGAACTCCTTCACTGTATTAACCTCTATCACTTCTACTGGAAGACTATTCCATACATCCACTACCCTCTCAGTAATGTAATACTTTCATTAGTCCCTGCCCTTATCTTATATCTAGGATAGCCTTATACCTATCCCACGCATGCTTAAACTCCTTCACTGTATTAACCTCTATCACTTCTACTGGAAGACTATTCCATACATCCACTACTCTCTCAGTAATGTAATACTTTCATTAGTCCCTTGCCTTATCTTATATCTAGGATAGCCTTATACCTATCCCATGCATGCTTAAACTCCTTCACTGTATTAACCTCTACCACTTCTACTGGAAGACTATTTCATGCATCCACTACCCTCTCAGTAATGTAATACTTTCATTAGTCCCTGGCCTTATCTTATATCTAGGATAGCCTTATACCTATCCCACGCATGCTTAAACTCCTTCACTGTATTAACCTCTACCACTTCTACTGGAAGACTATTCCATGCATCCACTACCCTCTCAGTAATGTAATACTTTCATTAGTCCCTGGCCTTATCTTATATCTAGGATAGCCTTATACCTATCCCACGCATGCTTAAAATCCTTGACTGTATTAACCTCTACCACTTCTACTGGAAGACTATTCCATGCATCCACTACCCTCTCAGTAATGTAATACTTTAATTAGTCCCCGACCTTATCTTATATCTAGGATAAAGAGAAAGTATGCAGGAAAAACAGCACTCCTGGAGCCAGTTTAAAGGTGAAAGAAAGTATTTGTTTATTCCATGAATAGGTTATAAATCCACAGCGGTAGTGCAGGTGTACAGGTAAGAAAAAGCTTGACGCGTTTCGCGCCCTCATATGCAAACCTCTTTATGGGAGCATGGGAGGAGTTAAACATATTTTCAGACAATAATCCCTATATACAGCACATTTCTTTCTATGGGAGACATATTGATGATCTTAAATTCATCTGGCAGGCAACAATAGAGGAACTGACTCTCTTCCACAAATATCTCAATAACAATCCCATGAACATCTCCCTTACAATGCAACATGAGAAATACAAGATAGCTTATTTGGACGTAGAACTAATGGGCAAATCAGAACACGGTTTAATTATATCTAAAGCATATAGAAAACCAACTGCGGCTAACACAATATTGCATGCTACCAGCTTTCATCCTCCACATGTGAAGGAAAACATCCCTATGGGAGAGTTCATTCGCTCAAAACGTAACTGTTCAGAAGTTTTGGACTTTGACGCAGATGCAACTGGGCTCTCCTCTAGACTACAGAAACCTGGATACAAACCCACAACTATACAAAAAGCTAGAAACAAAGTAAAATACATAAATAGACAGCAACTGCTAGCACCCAAAGCGTGTATTACAGAACAAAACCCAGTAATAACATTTTGTACGAATTATAATAGGAACTATTCAAATATAATAAACATTGTAAAGAAATTCATTCCCATTCTTCAAACTGACCCCCATCTAGATGACATCTTATCCAAAGGAATACGCTTCTCCTTCCACAGACACTACTGTTTAAAAGAATATGCCAACTGCTGTACCACACATGTAATCTATTTCATTAAGTGCAGTGTCTGTAACATAATGTATGTAGAACAAACGTCACGTCAACTTAAGGCTAGAATTAGAGAACATCTAAATGACATTGTAGCAGATGCAGGCACGAGAGTGAGTGACCACTTTCGCACGTGTACAGCTGGGAATACCTCATGTCTGAAGGTTCTAGTAGTAGAAAATGTGAAATCGGGTCCCAGAGGTGGAGACATTGTGAAAAAATTACATTGTAGAGAAGCCTTTTGGATCTTCTCATTAGGAACTCGAACCCCCAGAGGTCTAAACAAACAGTATGACATATCCTGTTTCTTTAAATAATACAACAGTTTTCCCCTCCCCCCCTCTTTCAAAACATACATATACATAAAAAAAAATAAAAAAAAATAATAATAATAATTAATAATTCAAAATAGAATACGTATTATTAAATACATAATCACAGAACTGTACCAAACTATTAAAATAACAGGCAACCAATTACCAACTTGTGACTAACAATTTATTTTTTAATACTTATGAATGTCATAATGAAACAATAAGTGACCTGTACTCATATTTACCCTTATGTCTGAAGTAAAGTCAGGGTTGAATCACTTTCAGGGTAACCATTAACTACAACACAAGCATTACGATCATATGCATACAATGCATACAATTTTGTTTGCAGCATTTTAATGTATCATCTAAAAAACTGAAACAATGTTATATGAACTTTACCTTAATTGATTTTGTGTTTTTCCATGGAATGCCCTAGTGTCAAAGTGGGCACTCACTGAAATGATTATTGTGGTGATCATATCGATATTTTTGGCAAGCACATGCAATGTATATTTTTTTATGTATTTATTGCCACAATGTATCCCCCCAAAATCTGAAAACAATGTTATATGAAGTCTACCATAATTGACAGTATCGTATTCTTTGTAATTTTTGCATGGAATACCCTGGTGTCAAAGTGGGCACTGAAATGATTACTACAGTGATTATTTGGATGTTTTTTGCAAACATATGCTATGCATTTACTGCCATAACCACCAGCCCACTTTTAACTTTCTCCTATTTTCTGATTGTTTTTAATTATATCCAATAAGGATTATTTAACACACACAAATTGTTTAAACGAGGGATTCACCTTTTTTTTTCCCCTCTTAACTTTTGCTACTAACACTGTTGATTAACCCTTTCTCGTGCAACACTCACAGATTTTTCACATTAATTAATGACCTATCTGCATTGATGAAAGGGTGGAGCACAAACTTGATTGGTTTGTACCTCTACACAAAATACTATTTAAATGGCACAGTTTGTTTAAACACTCAGCTTATGATTAAGCGCCTGGAGCGTGAAACGCGTCAAGCTTTTTCTTACCTGCACTACCGCTGTGGATTTATAACCTATTCATGGAATAAACAAATACTTTTTTTCACCTTTAAACTGGCTCCAGGAGTGCTGTTTTTCCTGCATACTTTCTCTTTGTCTATAACTCAGTGCAAGTCGAGCGCTGACAGGAGGCACCAGAGTCCGGGTGAGGATTACAGGGATTGCATACCTTCATTCAGACACACCACCTGGGTAGCTCAATAAACTTTCTTTTGTATATCTAGGATAGCCTTATACCTATCCCATGCATGCTTAAACTCCTTCACTGTATTAACCTCTACCACTTCTACTGGAAGACTATTCCATACATCCACTACCCTCTCAGTAATGTAATACTTCCATTAGTCCCTGGCCTTATCTTATATCTAGGATAGCCTTATACCTATCCCACGCATGCTTAAACTCCTTCACTGTATTAACCTCTACCACTTCTACTGGAAGACTATTCCATACATCCACTACCCTCTCAGTAATGTAATACTTTCATTAGTCCCTGGCCTTATCTTATATCTAGGATAGCCTTATACCTATCCCATGCATGCTTAAACTCCTTCACTGTATTAACCTCTACCACTTCTACTGGAAGACTATTCCATACATCCACTACCCTCTCAGTAATGTAATACTTTCATTAGTCCCTGGCCTTATCTTATATCTAGGATAGCCTTATACCTATCCCACTCATGCTTAAACTCCTTCACTGTATTAACCTCTACCACTTCTACTGGAAGACTATTCCATACATCCACTACCCTCTCAGGAATGTAATACTTTCATTAGTCCCTGGCTTTATCTTATATCTAGGATAGCCTTATACCTATCCCATGCATGCTTAAACTCCTTCACTGTATTAACCTCTACCACTTCTACTGGAAGACTATTCCATGCATCCACTACCCTCTCAGTAATGTAATACTTTCATTAGTCCCTGACCTTATCTTATATCTAGGATAGCCTTATACCTATCCCACGCATGCTTAAACTCCTTCACTGTATTAACCTCTACCACTTCTACTGGAAGACTATTCCATGCATCCACTACCCTCTCAGTAATGTAATACTTTCATTAGTCCCTGGCCTTATCTTATATCTAGGATAGCCTTATACCTATCCCATGCATGCTTAAACTGCTTCACTGTATTAACCTCTACCACTTCTACTGGAAGACTATTCCATACATCCACTACCCTCTCAGTAATGTAATACTTCCTGATATTACTATATTAAATCGTTGCCCCTCTAATTTCAGATTATGTCCTGTAGTTGCGGCAGTTTCTCTTATTGTTATTATACTCTCCTCCCGTACCCTTCATGCAAAGTAGAGAATTAAAGTCAAACCTTTAGGCCACTGTATTGAATTTGCCAGGACAGTCCCGTTTCCTGGGTCCTGTCCCGGCATTAATACAGTAAAGCCCTGGATGTAAGTATTGCAGGAATGGCTCCACGACTAGGCCCAGATCACATACATATTACAATGGAGAATGTGTGTTAAACAATAACCTTAGTCATGGGTCTTCCCTGAGTGACAGGCAGGATATTGAGGTATCCCCTCTAGGGAAGAACATTGTTATACAAGCGAGGGTCTTCCCATAATCAGATCATTACAGCAATTTTACCCACTCTTATTTCCCTCCCTCCCCAGTTTTTTGGGTTAGGTATTCCCGAGGCGTGTCAGGGGGTCCTAAGAGAATTGGCTCCTGAGCGGGAGGTGGCCCTCACAGGGAGGGCTACTCTGTGTGCACTGTCCAATGGGCGGCGCCCTGAGGAGTTATTTGGGTAATTGTACCGCCGGCTAGGAGGAGGCGGCCGGTTGTTTTCCTTATCATTGGCATATGCTGCTACTATTGCACCAGGGGCCAATTCTCACGGGATCTCGCCAAGGAATAGGCTAATATTATGCTAATATTAGCCTTACGTTACATCATTATTTATGATGTTGGTTTAAGTGTGATATATGTTACATATATGTTAATATATGTGTTATACAGTTTATTAAAGTACAATAAGTCGTTACAGCGTGTTTGGAAATAAACTCTGTGTGTTGAGTCCTTTATTGGGGGGATATGCCCCCAGGGGGTTTCACTAAGTAAATGGTGGCTAAGTTATGCCCATTGCACTGTGTATATCTGACAGACGCACGCAGCGTACACGCTGGGAAATAAGATCAAACTATACTGGCATCAGCTCTCACTGCAGATCCGGGGAAAATGTTATTTAATAATATCAAACGAAAATATATAAACATCAGCTGCTTTTCATGGTGAAAAACGACCCAACCCCCCCAATGCGTCAGTTTCTGAATGGCGCAGATTTACGATTCGGACCGGCGTCCAGGAATATTGATGCATTTTGGTGATTTGTGAAATTCAGCTAGCGTGCTCGACCCAAATCCAATTTGGGACTAATCGGTGTATATTGAGTTGACCCTCAGGTATTGCTAGTGCTCTCTCGTAGGTCTGTTCACCAGTTTGAGACCAAGTCAAATTCGACACCGAGTTTGAATCTTCCCTACTGAAAGTAACGGGAGGCAAAATGATTCAAGCCATTCTTGAGACCAAGTCAAACTCGGCTGACGAATTTAAGGTCTCATAATGAAAGTCCAAATTCTAATTTTAGTAGAGTAAAATACCATGGCATTGGTGATCCGGCCTAGCGCTCCTTCTGTAACTATGCCTATCTCGTTAACCTTTCAGGCTTCAAATCATTCTCTCTTGGTCTCCATTTAATAGATCTCTCCCCTCCCGAACTTTGTGAAATCATTTCATCTATTTCAGTCTTTCTATCACGTCTCCTTTGACCTCCTCTGACAAAGGTCTGATGTGAATTGAGTACATTCCTGGAGAGAAATGAAAGACACCTGTCAAAGTAACAGCAACCTTTCTTAATCACTGCAAAATGTGTCAGGTGAACCTCATACTCATTAGAGGACCAACTAACCTTTTACTCTTCCTTGTGCTTCTAACGTAGACTCACAAGTGAAAAATGGAGTGCGCCTGATATAATGATAACGTGGCAGTTTTTTTTAATAGCACATGCCATTTTACGCTCTGATTGGCAGCTGCCATGTTTCCCTAGGAAGCAGGCAGATGGTCTGGTCGGCGACTGTCTCTCTCTCATTTTCAAAGAGTATCAAGAGACAGGACCTTAACTAGGTCCCCCATCTTGTAAGCCAAGCGAGACCCTCGTGCTATAAGAACCCCAATCAGACAAGCGGAATGCCCCCCGCTCAGGGCCTGCCAGCCTCCCAGTCTATAACGCATCGTGATTACTTGGGTGAAGGCCAGAAGGGGACACTATTATTTAACCCTTGCTTCTTCAACTTTAGCAAGGGTTAAAAAAAAGTTTATAGAAATAAAGAAAGGACATTTTATTTCGGAAAAGAGGACCGCTTTCCGGATGGGCTACACATTGACTGCAAACTGGTCAATCCAACCCTTCTCTATGATTTGCAATTACATATAAGTGATAGAGCTACAGGCTTCGCTGCTCATTGTGCCAAAATAAAATCTGTTGGCTCCATGACATTCAGTGCCATTTTATGAAACGGGATGAATATCTCACTGCTGCATCAACATATATCAATAATCCTGATGCGGGTTAGACCATTTATACTAAGCAATGTATTTATTGTTGTCACAATCTGATTGGCCTGTGTTCCGAGCGCTCCGCGGGGGAGGATTGCTGAGTTAATGCGATGGCCATCCATGACAAGGTCCCCGGAAATGCGCCCTCTTCCTCGTTACGTTTCTGCGGCGTAGACGCTATACCTGTCCAATCGAGAGCCAGGGATAGGACTAACTCCTCGCCGGCGCTGGAGATGTTTAATAATGGTGTGAATAAGGAAATAAACTGGTCCGTAATCTCATATTTATAGAAGTGTTGTATGTATAAATCCGCGTGTTACGGAAGCACAGTCATGTGACGTCTGTGTCTGAGCCGCTATATAAATCACCGGTGTAATAATTGTGTTTGTTCAGCTTGGTGAATAGCGCCTGTGAGCTGAAACCAGTTGGTATTTAGTATGTTTTACATCCCTTTCGACTTCGATAGTTACATCTTTACATCTACATTCACTAGTGTCCTGTCCTTCCACTAAACGTTTGTATGATATATATATATATATATATATATATATATATATATATATACGGGACAGCTCTCACTTACTTAGCCAAGTGATTTTTTTGAGGTATTTCTTAATTTTTTTACCAATAATCATTTTTTTCCCAATAATTGTTTTTTTTTCCAGTAATTGCATGCAACTGATATATCTCTTGGACTTTATAAAATCCATTATTTTTTTTACAAGTGATAATTTTGTTTTCCACTATTTACATTCTGAAAAAGCAAATTAAAATGTATATACCGGTACTTTATTGGACATAGAAAAGTTGTTGTTTTTTCTACTTTTTCTGTTTTTCAATGTTTCGCTTCTTTTGAGTCTGTGATTATTATTGCACCACGAAGTCTAAAGGGTTATTAAGTTTATTATATTATTATATATTTTTTTTTTACAAGGCGATGATTGTGCGAATGTATTTATTTATACTTGACTATTTTATTGTGTTCCAGGGTGGGGAAAGAGCGGAGGGACAGTTACCAGGGAGACTGCTACCTATGATTAGTTAAAACAATAGTTGGGTTATCCTTCAAGGTGGTAAGAACAGCGAGTAAAAGACGCCATCTTGAATCTTCTTGAGTCTCTCCTTATTCTGCCAGCCAGGCAATCTAACAGGTCTCATCTGTGTTTCCAAACTCTTTTTCTTCTTGATAAATAGGCGAGGATATAAGATCATGAGTTCACATAAAATGTGACCACCTTCAAAGGCTGTGATCCACCTCTCTCCAAGGGGAAGTCTTCGTTTCCCCTGCTTTGTTTTTCTTTGCAATGCTAATAGCCGGTCATTGATTTCTCATTAATATGAGACCGGCTTCCAGCTAGAACAAGTGTCTCTTGGCAGCGGTACAAAGACGACATAAAGAATTAGAGGGAGAAATATATATAATAATAACAAACTCCCTGCTCTCCGTCGCTCCTCTGCTTTGCTGAGCCCGGAGGCAACCAAGGAATTAACATTAATACCACCCAAAATCTCCTATTAACCTAAGCTTCCTCTGCTCAGCAGGGAACATATGCTGAGTTTTAGGCAAGTTTCTCTTTAAAGCAACTCTTGGGGCAAAGGACCAAAATGGTAAGATCAGCTTTCACAGGCAGACCACATTCTGTACAACAGCCCCCCCAAAACAGAAAGTGATATAAATCAAAATATAGAACGTGTCGGCAGATAAGAACCATTCAGCCCCTCTAGTCTGCCCAATAACTGCCTAAAATAAGTATTTTTATTAGTCCCTGGTCTTATATCTAGGATAGCCTTATACCTATCCCATGCATGCTTAAACTCCTTCACTGTATTAACCTCTACCACTTCTACTGGAAGACTATTCCATGCATCCACTACCCTCTCAGTAATGTAACACTTTCATTAGTTCCTGACCTTATCTTATATCTAGGATAGCCTTATACCTATCCCATGCATGCTTACACTCCTTCACTGTATTAACCTCTACCACTTCTACTGGAAGACTATTCCATACATCCACTACCCTCTCAGTAATGTAATACTTTCATTAGTCCCTGGCCTTATCTTATATCTAGGATAGCCTGATACCTATCCCATGCATGCTTAAACTCCTTCACTGTATTAACCTCTACCACTTCTACTGGAAGACTATTCCATACATCCACTACCCTCTCAGTAATGTAATACTTTCATTAGTCCCTGGCCTTATCTTATATCTAGGATAGGCTTATACCTATCCCATGCATGCTTAAACTCCTTCACTGTATTAACCTCTACCACTTCTACTGGAAGACTATTCCATACATCCACTACCCTCTCAGTAAAGTAATACTTTCATTAGTCCCTGGCCTTATCTTATATCTAGGATAGCCTTATACATATCCCACGCATGCTTAAGCTCCTTCACTGTATTAACCTCTACCACTTCTACTGGAAGACTATTCCATACATCCACTACCCTCTCAGTAATGTAATACTTTCATTAGTCCCTGGCCTTATCTTATATCTAGGATAGCCTTATACCTATCCCATGCATGCTTAAATTCCTTCACTGTATTAACCTCTACCACTTCTACTGGAAGACTATTCCATGCATCCACTACCCTCTCAGTAATGTAATACTTTCATTAGTCCCTGGCCTTATATCTAGGATAGCCTTATACCTATCCCACGCATGCTTAAACTCCTGCACTGTATTAACCTCTACCTCTAACTCTAAGGAATAACTGACCCAAGATGTCCTCCCCCTGATAGAGCTTTATGGAGCAAGAAGGTAAGGTGCTTTATTTGTATTCTTTAATTAAAGCATTTCTATTTAAAATGTCTACACTTGATGTAATCTTTCAATTAAACAGAACTTCATTCTTGTCAAGTGTCCTTTAAAGAATTGTTTTTCCTATAGGAATCATGCGTTGCTTGGCACACCTCCTAACTCTCCCTATTTAGGAGGGACAGTCCTTATGTTTTACTAAATCCCTTCTGTCCCTCTTTCCTCCTCAGTTGCCCATGTTCAGAATACTCACATTAATACAACTCATCATATAGTGTGTATAAAATGCAGTACATGTGTGTATATATATATGGCCATTTTTAGGGGAGTATGGCTCGGTGAGACCCAAGTCAATAATTTGGCTAAAGCAAATCCTTTTTTACCTGGGATTGGGCATTGCTATTCTCCAGTTAAACACTAGAGGGAGCTCTTCACATGTCATCCATCACCATTCCTCGATTGGATTGAATTATCTGTACTTTATTCATTGCATTTTTGCAATCTTCTTACACTGTTATTTGCCAATCGCTTGCCCTCCAGCTCAATCACTAATATTTACCAAGGACGTCTTTCCGTGATATTATCCATTTTCACATTCCACGGGTCTGTACATCAAGGCAAACAATACATACAGACAATGGGGCGACAGCAAATGACAAACAAAGGTGCAGAGAGCGCTCTCCAAACAGGTCTACAAACTCAAAGGGGGCTCGAAGGGGTCAAAGTGCATCAAGCAGAGGTCGGCAGCAGTGCTTGAACGTAAAACGGGACGACAGACAATAAAATGACTCCATATGTAGAGTTACCCATATGTAGAGTTACACAGGAGAGTGTTATAGGGTTATATTTCCATGGTGTGCGGCCACATGATGTCTCTGCTTCTAGCAATGTGTGGGTTTCAGTCCTTCATACATGGCTCCGTAGGTATATAATTCAATACGTCTAGCAGGGACAGTTTGGGAAGGACCCCAGAGAAAGCGCCCCCAGATGATTCTTTAATGGCTTAAAAAGTGTTTTGGAAATGGCTGGGCAAAAGGCGGCAACATTAAGTGAGATTTGGGATTCCACCCTTTCCACACACAAAAATACCGGTCTTTCTAGACTCAACTTCGGCAGCAAGCAATTTTTTTTTTTTAACCGGCCTAAAAATACCGGCTTGATGGTAAACCTTGAGAAAACATACTTGACAACTTTGAAATGTCACGTCCTGGGAGATGACGGGGCGGAGCCAAAATGGTCGCCGGTTACGGTATGTCACGCAGTGCTGATCTCCAGTGTACATTAGTACAGATGTCAATTCTTAGCATCTCAGCCTCTGTGCATTATACTACACTATGCAGAGTCTGCCGTTAAACCAGGACAGACCCGGATGGGATGGCACAGAAAATGGGACTGTCCTGGGAAATGCGGGACCGTCTGATCGACATATACCGTCTAAATGTGAGTAAAGCTCTCATGTTACACAGCAGGCTGACATCTCCAAGCACAATTCAAAGGGAAAAAGTATGTGAGAGATTTACCAAAACCTCCCCGCACATCTGCTGCCAGACTAAGAGACCCCATCCAAAGCTGGGGGATTATTTAAAGCAAGGTAGGAGGCCACATGTTCTGTCAGGGTCTGGGCTATGAGATTACGCAATGCATATCACGGGTGTAGTCGCCGACAGTCCTGGTCGGGCAGGAGTGTGTTTTACATGTGGCGTCTTCTGCTTATGACATCACCTGTAGCTTGATATGCAAATCAGGTGATGTCATAAACACATTTTTTTGTCTCTATGTCTGTTCATTTGCTTGCAAAGTATTCTCTCCATTCAGAGTATAAACAATGCTTAGATGATATATATTTATTTATTTACTTTCCCTTTTTGGGATGAGCGCCCTCCAAGTCGTCAGATGGTACTGCAGCCATAGAATGGACGAAGGGGGAGGGGTTATCATGCAAATCAGTTCATCATGGCTGCCTCCTGTACATTCAACCTTTGGGGACTTTATAGGTAATTATTCAACTCATCATACGTTTATTATCTAAATGTATATTTAAAAGAGCTGCTCGCTGGAAAATACACCAACCTGGAGGACATTGTGTACAATAAAAGAGAGATACACGATATGGACAAAATGCTGTGACACCATTACCCTCCTCCACATCCAACATAATCATATGTGTGACAGGGACAGGCACTGGCCTAAAATGCCTGACACACAACTCGAGTAGGAGACCAGAAGATCCTGGTCCACTATCTGACTATTCTGAAACCTATTGGTGGGTTATGTGGTCCACTAGCCAATTCACAAGACTGGGGGTCTGCGGCCCACTATCCGACACACAAGACTGTTTTTTTTTTTTTGTTCTTTTTATTTAATTTGTCATATTGTACATAAGGTGAGAAACCTAGAGTGTAACCCTGGCAGATTAGAATTATCCGTCCCATCTCGCCTCTTTCTCTGTATTAAACTCTACCACTTCTACTGGAAGGCTATTCCATGTATCCACTACCCTCTCAGTAATGTAATCATTTCATTAGTCCCTGGCCTTATCTTATATCTAGGATAACCTTATACCTATCACATGCATGCTTAAGCTCCTTCATTGTATAAACCTCTACCACTTCTACTGGGAGACTACTCCATGCATCCACTACCCTCTCACTGTATTACTCTCTACCACCTCTACTGGGAGACTATTCCATGCATCCACTTCCCTCTCAGTAAAATAATACTGCCCTTTTCTTATATCTAGGATAGCCTTATACCTATCCCATGAATGCTTAAACTCCTTCACTGTATTAACCTGTACCACTTCTACTGGAAGACTATTCCATGCATCCACTACCCTCTCAGTAAAGTAATCCTTTCATTAGTCCTTGGCCTTATCTTATATCTAGGATAGCCTTATACCTATCCCACGCATGCTTAAACTCCTTCATTGTATTAACCTCTACCACTTCTACTGGAAGACTATTCCATACATCCACTACCTTCTCAGTAAAGTTATACTTTCTGATCTGCTGTACGGAGAAGAACAAAGACAAGATGGATCCTTGAGCCGTGATGTACAAGGTTAACCGACTGTAAAAGTCAAACTGAACAATCCCCATTGTTTTCCATAAGAAATGGAGGATCTCTGGTACTGCTTGCCCAAACGACATGTACAGGAAGGACAAGGATTATTCTTCGCAGTAGGAAAGTATTTTGGCCGTGACCTCCCCCTCCTTGGCTTGCTGATACCTTGTCTCTCACAGGTGCTGAATCAGGCTACCGAGGTAAGATAACAGCCTACAGAGGAAGAGTAATGCATTTCCAATCGATAAAGGTCCATGAATACTGCATGAGAGCATATTAATTTCCGTAAGCAATGCCTTTCATTCCTGCCTTTCTCTGTGTTTCCCTATCCTAATTGACATTGCTTGAATTAAGGGCATCTAGCCCTGTGCTGGACTGGGGAGCTCCTCGGGAGCAGACTGATAATTAGAGTATGCCACGGCACAGTGCCAGGCTCGGAGAGCAGGATATTGCATGACAGGCTCTGCCAGAGGAAATAGCACATCCAGATGTGCCCTGCGTTATCTACCAGGAAAATACCACTAGGAAGCCACCAGGAGACGAGAAAAGAAAGTGGTAGCTAAGTCTGAGTACGGACAGCGATGAAACAGCCTGCCCTACTTGGGAGGTCCATTACTATTACAGAGGAGACCAGAAATGAATGGCAAGCTTCTTCTGCGGGAGGAACCCAGCAACCACGTTTCAGCCTATCATAGGCCTCCTCAGTGTGGTCCGGCTGGTATCCTTCTATTAACAGTGAGCCGGGGTCTGGGCCTATCCTGAACAATCAAACGCGAGAAAATAAAGCGGGAGCCACCTTCATCGGAAGAGGAAACTCGACAATGAGTTACCCAACCTGGGTGTGACAACCCTTCCCGCTACCCCAGGGCCTTGGAAAGGACTTCTATACAATGGGAGCCTAGTCAGCGTTCTACAAATGCTAATTAAAACTATTTTTTTTTTTTTATAAAAGATTGGAACAAATGCAGAGAGCATGCCCACAAGTTTGCAGGTTGTTTGGGATGTTTGGGGAAAGAATTTGAGGATTTATTTATGGAACAAAATAGCCGAGTTGGAGACAATTTTCAAATTTAGCAAATTGGACATATTTTCAAACTCTGCTGTGGCCTTGTGTTTGAGATTCCCTTGTCAATTCTCTGCAATTTCCTCTTTCTCAAATAAATTCCTTAGAGGCTTAGACGGCACAATTCACTAAAATGTAACTGCAAAAATCATGCCTTAATATCGGAGTTTGAAATTGGGGAATTTTTCCAAGTCCGATGTTAAAGTGTGATTACTGCACTAAAGGAATTTTTTTTTCTATGAAGTCCATTCCGTGCTTTATATTAGGGGGGGTCATTTGGAGTGCAAACCCTATTTTCTCTTTTTAAGGATTGTTGGGATTACTGTTTTTTGCCATAGACACCAAAAAAAAAGAAAAAAAAGCCCAACATCTGCCAACAAATTCCCCCAAACTCAGTAGCCCGGAGTCTGAAAAAAGTGTTAATGGAACGTAAGGCCGATCAATAACCAAACCTAATACTATCCGTATTATTAAGCATTGAGCTGCCTGGAAACACTTACACTAATTTATTATTCACTTCAACCTCTACATCAGCAAAAAGCAAAACCCATCACCGTGAGCCGCGAGCCCTATCTTATTTTAAGGAGTGCAAGATGTGACTTACAAAGCGAAGGAGGTGTAAAAATAGAATTAAACTGTTTTCATCACAAAATACTTCCGAGAACATTACTCCACCACCGGGAGAGACGTCCTCATGTTATAAATCTTAATCTTTAATAATCACATCACTGCCAGCCAAATTACTCTTTGGACCTCGTGCCCCTATGTTTGGTGTCAGCCATGCTTGAGCCCAAATCTCTGAATGTTGCAGGCGGTGTTTAATTAAGAGGAAGGATTTAACATAGGCTCGTAGGGTGTGTGACTTCTGCAGCACCTTTAACTCCAATGCACCCATACCCCTGATCAATATCACTCAGACAGAGCAGGCCACCTGCCTATCCCTAATCTCTTCTGTATTCCTCACCGAAGACGACACAAAACCCATGCTGCACTTCCATAATTTCCACCACAGATCAAGATGGTGGATCTACAACACATGGGTTTACACCACAGTTGAATATGGTGGGTCTACACATCAATGGCTTACACTACAGATGGAGTTAGCGGGTCTACACATCATGGGTTAACACCACAGATAAAGATGGTGGGTCTACACATCATGGGTTTACACCACAGATGAAGATGGTGGGTCTACACAACATTGGTTTACACCACTGATGGAGATGTTGGGTTTACACCACTGATGGAGATGTGGGGTTTACACCACTGATGGAGATGTTGGGTTTACACCACAGATGAAGATGGTGGGTCTACACATCATGGGCTTATACTACAGATGGAGATGGTGGGTCTACACATCATGGGTTTACACCACAGATGAAGATGGTGGGTCTACACAACATAGGTTTACACCACTGATGGAGATGTTGGGTTTACACCACTGATGGAGATGTTGGGTTTACACCACTGATGGAGATGTTGGGTTTACACCACTGATGGAGATGTTGGGTTTACACCACTGATGGAGATGTTGGGTTTACACCACTGATGGAGATGTTGGGTCTACACAACATGGGTTTACACCACCAATGAAGTATGGTGGGTCTACACAAGATGGGTTTACACCACAGATGAAGATGGTGGGTCTACACAACATGGGTTTACACCACAGATGAAGATGGTGGGTTTACACATCATGGGTATACACCACAGATGAAGATGGCGGGTCTACACATCATGGGCTTACACTACAGATGGAGATGGTGGGTCTACACAACATAGGTTTACACCACCGATGGTGATGTTGGGTCTACACAACATGGGTGTACACCACAGTTGAATATGGTGGGTCTACACAACATAGGTTTACACCACAGATGGAGATAGTGGGTCTACATATCATGGGTTTACACCACAGATCCAGATGGTGAGTCTACACAAAAGTTATGCCAAGCAAAAACAAACCATGCTGGTTCACTTAGTAAATACTACCCGTTAAATTGCTAGTAATGGGATCTGAGCCGGACCATGACAACACATGTAGAGTGAACTTTTCCCAAACCCAAGCTTATTTAACTTAACAAAACTCAGTAATTAAAAGGAACCAAGTTAATTTTTTATCAAATAATTGCTGCTAAACAACTGATTTTGAGCATTCTTAGATAGGGAAGCAATCAAATAAATAACAATATAGAAAAAAACACGGCTTTCGGGAACATGACCATACCAATTATTGACCCATCCCTGGACAGGTAATTCCTTTAGCTTGATTGAGTATCCCAGCATTAATTGCTGTTAGTTAATCAAAGGAGGCTAATTTACTTACGTGCTGCCACTGATCGATGATGAGGGGCCGATACCTCAAGAAGAATTTCAGCGGAAATGACTCTGGGTCGGGCCACGATGACGGGATCTGCCAGGTCACCTCCAGCCTGCGCGGGTTTTTATGGACGGGTTTTGCAAGGACGTTCTCTGGAGGGTCAGGTTTCACTGTGAAGAGATGGAGCAAGAAGTGATAGATCAGAGGTCCTTTCTGGTTATCAGACTACAAGGCTCTAATTAGAGAGTAATGACTACGAAAACAATATCCTACAGATCCGTTACACTTAATCAACGTTATAGCTACCTTATAGAGGAGCTCAGCTGGTCCTGCACAATGTATAGATTAATATATAGAAGAGCTCAGCTGGCCATGGATAATGCAGAGTTACATCTTTACACACTGTCATTTTATAACAATGCATTATACAGGACCAACTCTGTTCTTCTAGCAGGAGAAACTCACCAGACTCTGCACAATGTATAGAAGAATATATAGAAGAGCTCAGCTGGCCATGGATAATGCAGAGTTACATCTTTACACACTGTCACTTTATAACAATGCATTATACAGGGCCAACTCTGTTCTTCTAGCAGGAGAAACTCACCAGACCCTGCACAATGTATAGAAGAATATATAGAAGAGCTCAGCTGGCCATGGATAATGCAGAGTTACATCTTTACACTCTGTGACTTTATAACAATGCATTATACAGGGCCAACTCTGTTCTTCTAGCAGGAGAAACTCACCAAACCCTGCACAATGTATAGAAGAATATATAGAAGAGCTCAGCTGGCCATGGATAATGCAGAGTTACATCTTTACACTCTGTAACTTTATAACAATGCATTATACAGGGCCAACTCTGTTCTTCTAGCAGGAGAAACTCACCAAACCCTGCACAATGTATAGAAGAATATATAGAAGAGCTCAGCTGGCCATGGATAATGCAGAGTTACATCTTTACACACTGTCACTTTATAACAATGCATTATACAGGGCCAACTCTGTTCTTCTAGCAGGAGAAACTCACCAGACCCTGCACAATGTATAGAAGAATATATAGAAGAGCTCAGCTGGCCATGGATAATGCAGAGTTACATCTTTACAAACTGTCACTTTATAACAATGCATTATACAGGACCAGTTGAGCTTCTAGCAGAGGTAACTCACCAGGTTTGGTGCACAATATAAAGATAAGTCAAAGACACAAACTATTCATCTCAACTGTGCACAACATTTAGTGAATATTTGTAAAGTAAAGCAAATAATATTAAATTACTATTTATTTCTATGGTACCAATAAGTCACATGGTGCTTGGCATAGAGCACAGAATGGAAGTGCATACTATTGAAGACAAACAGGGGTAAACTGATTTGGACTTTGGATTGAGAGCCCTGCTCACAAGCTTACAATCTAGAATGAGTGAGGAACGTGAGAAACAGTAGATGATTGAAAAGGACAAAGTAGAAGCTGATGGTAGTAACAGTAGTTTTGGTCAGTGAGAACTGGGTGGGTTTGGCCAGAGGTTAATTAATGGGTGTTCTAGTGGGATGAATAGTAAGCTTCTTTATTCCTAACAGTATTTGGGGACAGTGAGAGCTGGGTGGGTTTGGTCAGAGGTTAATTAATGGGTGTTCTAGTAGGATGAATAGTAAGCTTCTTTATTCCTAACAGTATTTGGGGACAGTGAGAGCTGGGTGGGTTTGATCAGAGGTTAATTAATGGGTGTTCTAGTGGGATGAATAGTAAGCTTCTTTATTCCTAACAGTATTTGGGGACAGTTGGAGCTGGGTGGGTTTGGTCAGAGGTTAATTAATGGGTGTTTTAGTGGGATGAATAGTAAGCTTCCTTATTCCTAACAGTATTTGGGGACAGTTGGAGCTGGGTGGGTTTGGTCAGAGGTTAATTAATGGGTGTTTTAGTGGGATGAATAGTAAGCTTCCTTATTCCTAACAGTATTTGGGGACAGTGAGAGCTGGATGGGTTTGGCCAGAGGTTTATTAATGGGTGTTTTAGTGGGATGAATAGTAAGCTTCCTTATTCCTAACAGTATTTGGGGACAATGGGAGCTGGGTGTGTTTGGTCAGAGGTTCATTAATGGTGTTCTACTTGGATGATTAGTAGAGTTGAGCGGACACCTGGATGTTCGAGTTCGGCAGGTTTGGCCGAACTTCGGAAAAGAGTTTGGGTTCCCCCGAACTTGACCCCGAACCCAAACCCCATTGAAGTCAATGGGGACACAAACTTTTGGGCATTAAAATGCCTCTAAAAAAGTCATGGAAAGGGCTTTATTCGTATTCCTTTTTATGCTCAATTGACCTATTCGTATTTCGGTTTATAGAATAGCAATAGCATTACATGTATTCCATAAACAGAAAATATATAAACCGAATGTCTTTCAGTTTATAGACTTTCGGCTTATAGCCGAACCCCGAACTCCAACACGAACATACAGTGAAATGTTCAGGTTCGGGGTACGAACACCGTAATGTTCCGTACGAACCCGAACAGTGCGGTTCGGGTTCGCTCAACACTAATGATTAGTCTTATTTTATAAAGCGGTGAGCTTTTGAAGATGCTCTGCAGAAGAAAATTCTGGCAGATGGGAAGAGGTGACGAGGTTGGAGGAGAGTCTTCGTCCACTTGAGTAACTCAGAGGTTGTGCAGAGTAGTATTGGTTAATGAGTGAGGCAATAAAGGGAGAGCCCAAGAAGTGGAGGTCTTTCTAGGTTAACTAGACGGGTATTGACTCATGGGAGGAAGATATTATTCTGCCTCTTTATACGTTCATGGTAAGACCTCCCCTTGAATATGCGGTTCAGTTCTGAGCACATTTAAAAAATAAAAAAAAAGACATTATGGAACTAGAGAGAGTGCAGAGGAGGGCTACAAAACTAATCAGGAGAATGGCAAATTTTAGATATGAAAATGGCTGGAAAAGTTACATCCGTACACGTTAGAGAAACAATGGCTTAGAGGGGATACGATAATGTTAGATACATTTATACAGGGCCCGTACAGGGCTTTATACACGGCTTTCTAAAGACCTGTTCATTAACAGAACAGTACAAAGGACAATAGGTAACCCACTAAGACTTGAAGAAAGGAGATTAAGTCTACGACAGTTGTTTTTTAAAGAAATTGAATAACTGGTCCATTTTAGCCCTTTTAGGCTCAGAACTGTGGTGCTTAGAACAACAGAAAATAAAAATGAGATGGTAGGCTTCTCCATCAGCCAAGGGGTTAAAAAACCCATCTCCTTTCCTGAGATGTCAATGAGCAAACAAAAGGCCCCCAGGGACAAGTGATCTTGAGTGATCCAGAATGTCAGCGGCCACAAAACCTCAGCGATTTCACAACCTTGTCCAAAAAATTCCTTTTTTTCCATGTCTTTCCAATTTAATTAGTTTTATTGGCACTTCAGTAGCACGTGCTGCCAGCACAAGAAGCCAATGTAATTAAAAATATGGACGGCTTGCTCAGGATGTAGTGTCTGACATCATGACGGGGTTTGGAAGGGGCTTACATCTCGTTTTCTCACTCTTTATTCTATTTTCTGTTTGATCCTAGATTTTTTTCACCGCTCCGAGCTCGATCCTTTGCTCCTCGTGTTTCCACAGCTGCGTAATTATATTCCTCTTTATTCTGGGGCTCGTTGAGTCCGCTCTCCAAGCTTACAGTTGATCTCAGCACCCGTTGGATAGCCCTTTTCAAGATCACGTTGGTGACCCTTTTTGCCCCACGCACTCGATGGCCTTTAACATAATCACTGTCAAAGCCAAGACAATTATCATCCAAAGCCTTAACCCTGTGAATTCCATTAAATGTGTGTGTGATACTGGACAGAGTGCCTGTCATTGCCCCCTTAAAGGGACAGGCTCAGGTTCATTGCAAAGAGACATTGTCTATTCCCCAATATACAGTATGAAGGTGACTGGAAATTCCATGTAAGTAATGTTGTGTGACGTGACAAATTAAGAATGAAAGAATACAGGACTGTAGGACGGGAACAGTACGGAAAGCCCCAAGGGCCAAACAGATAATTTCTTGACAACTATGATTTAGAAGAAAGGGAGAACAGTGTGCAGAATCCAGTTATTCCGCGTATCTACCTATTGCTTGCAATGTAGGACCTTTAGTGCTAAATCCCACCGTGAGATGGGAAGAAAGACGAGACAGGGGGGATATGCAGTGGTGTATCTTGATTTTGTGCTGCCCTAGGCAGACAAAATCCGGGCACCCCCCTACCCAAGCTGCACACCCACGTTACACACCTAAGACATGCCCCATCATTCAGACTCCCATCAAGCTCATACTCCCATCACACACACACTCCCATCACACTCAGTCACACACTCCTACTCCCATCACACACACACTCTGACTCCCATCACACTCAGTCACACACACTGTCTCCCATCACACACACTCTGACTCCCATCACACTCAGTCACACACACAGTCTCCCATCACACACACACAGTCTCCCATCAGCACTTACCTTTCCCTGGCAGGCAGGCAGCATGGTCCCTCCATGCTGCCTGTTCGGCTTCCCGGCGATTGTGCCGACAGGTCACGTGACCGGGCGCGCGTATGGCGTCAGCGCGCCGGTCACGTGACCTGTCGGCACTTCCGTGTCGGCACACTGCACGGGGAGCCGAACAGGCAGCACGGAGGTCTCTCTGTGCTGCCTGTTCGGCTCCCCGTGCAGCCTGGCAGGCAGAGCGATGGTGAGGGGGGATCTTCCGATCCCCTCTCACCTCTGTCTCTGCCTGCCAGCGCGGTCTTTTTTTTTTTTAAAGGGCCGCGTTTTTTTTTTTTAATTAATTTTTTCTTCAGTGCTGGGGTGCGCTGCCGCCCCCTAAAATTTGCTGCCCTAGTCATCCGCCTAGGATGCCTCGCTGTAAATACAGCACTGGGGATATGATCAAAACAGTTACACACGTTTGATAAAAAATGAAGTATTGGTAAAAATGTATTTAAACGCTGAATGTCGGTAAAATATTATGTTTTAAGACTGCATGAAGTGAAGGCATTTTATGCCAAAATATTGAAACAGAATAATACAATTAAAGTACCTTATTGAGCCCTCTTTGCTCTATCAGGGGACGGACATGTTTTTTAGAATCTTGACTCTGATGCGTCAGTTCTCCTCTCAACTGAAACAACATTCTAAACAATATGTCCGCCCCCTGATAGAGCAAACAAGGCTGCATAAGGCGCTTTATTTGCATTCTTTTATTAAAGTATGTCTATGCAAAATGCCGACACTTGATGCAATCTTTCAGATAAAAATAACTTCAGGTTTTTGTTTGCAAACACTTGTCCTTCAAATACTCAGGAAGGCTGCATTACCTATTGAAAACTCATCAAAGCTGATGGAAGTCGAGTTCTTCCCCAACGCGTTTGTAACTACCACAGTTACTCTATACTTCAAAGTGGAGAATAAACGGCTGTATTTGATGTGACACCTGTTTTTAGGAGCAGTGTCTCTCTCGCAGAACAGCTGCTGAGAATCATGCCTGAAAAACATTAGAAACAAACATTAATTCAGCCTTGCACATCAAACCCTACTCCAACTGGCCACATCTTCCCCTCTAAAAAAACAAATCCTTCAAATTGCCTAATGAAATTATCCTACTTTCACTTGTCTTGGAGGTTATTTGGGTTCATTATAAAAGGACAAGTTTTACATCAAATGGAAATGATTTAACGAAAGAATACAACTAAAGCACCTTACTGAGCCCTCTTTACTCCAAATACCTCTATCAAGTGGCGGGCATGTTGTTTAGAATCTTTGCTCTGTATAGCTCTATCAGGGGGCGGGCATGTTGTTTAGAATCTTTGCTCTGTATAGCTCTATCAGGGGGCAGACATGTTTAGAATTTTTGTTCTGTATAGCTCTATCAGGGGGTGGACATGTTGTTTAGAATCTTTGCTCTGTATAGCTCTATCAGGGGGTGGACATGTTGTTTAGAATCTTTGCTCCAAATACCTCTATCAAGTGGCGGACATGTTGTTTAGAATCTTTGCTCTGAATTGCTCTATCAGGGGGCGGACATGTTGTTTAGAATCTTTGCTCTGTATAGCTCTATCAGGGGGCGGACATGTTGTTTAGAATCTTTGCTCTGTATAGCTCTATCAGGGGGCAGACATGTTTAGAATCTTTGTTCTGTATAGCTCTATTAGGGGGGGACATGTTGTTTACAATCTTTGTTCTGTATTGCTCTATCAGGGGTGGACATGTTGTTTAGAATCTTTGCTCTCTATAGCTCGATCAGGGGTGGACATGTTGTTTAGAATCTTTGCTCTTTATAGCTCTATCAGGGGTGGACATGTTGTTTAGAATATTTTCTCTGTATAGCTCTATCAGGGTAGACATGTTGTTTAGAATCTTGGGTCAGACAAAGGAAGATTTGACCTCACTGATCCAATATGTCCGCCCCTGGATAGAGCTATACAGAGCAAAGAGGGCTCAATAAAGTCTTTTATTTGTGTTCTTGCATTAAAGCCTTTCTATTTAAAATGCCTACACTTGATCCATACTTTCAATTAAACAGAACTATCTTTTTTTGCAGACAGTGGTCCCTAAAGTGAAGGGCTTACATCACAGTGATGTTAAATGCGTTGGGGATGTAGGTGGGACTCGGAAGATGCCAGCTGCAGTAGAACGAAGATGGGTAATTGTTCGACCGGCACATTAGGACAGGCTCCTTGGGAGGATCTAAAGGGAGGAAAGAGAGGGAGGTGTTATTGAATTTCCCAAACATGTTGACCAGTAGCGTGCAATGCACTAATAATAAACCTTTAATGTGGCAAATGACTCACCCATTATTAACCTGTTGTACTTTGTTTATCTGCTTTAATTAAAACATTTCTATGTAAATTGCCGACACTCGATGCAATCCTTCTATTAGACAGAATTACATTTCTTGTGCTCAGTTGCAGTTTAAGTGGCTAGTGTACCACTCCCGCCGCACCTCTCTGCCTCCACACCAACTGTCTGTCTGACTTATAGTCCATCAGCATCCAGATAGGACATTGTAATAACCCCCTTCATCATACTGATCCATCATCCAGAGGGTTGGAATGTGTAATGGATGCTGATAAACCATTTGTAACCTGGCTCAGGGCCCAGATAATACAAAACGCACAGGTTTTCATCAGGGTGTTTTATAATGCATGGTGCAGGAGATATTATAGTTTTATGAAGCGCTCTTCAAAACAAACACATAGAGTCCAAAGCGGTTTTTGATAGCGTTTATTAATACTATACATGCACAATTATAAGGCAAGCACATACACATAAATAAATACATTGCCATCCAGGGTACACTTTCCCCACCAACAACATTGAACACCCCAACCCTAAAGCAAGATATCTTTCTAGTGTCGGGAAACAACCAGGAAAGAATTGGCATGGAAGGATGCGCTCTGTGGCACCCCCTACTGTCTGTAAGCATGGTGATGCCCATTAGTAGACATCTGCACATAAACATTATGTATTTACAACTTATTCCTAGGGTTGCCACCTTTCCTCAAAAAAATACCGGCCATGTGTGGGCGGAGCTACAAGAGGGAGGGACCATGAGGGATGGAGCCACAAAGGGGGCGGATTATCACTGAAATGATATATATATTATTTGTATATCATGCCAGTGAGAAGCGTGTGTGTGTGTGTATATATATATATATATTTGTATATCATATACACACACAAGCTGTGTCTCACACTCGCAAACAAGCTTTCTCGCACACACGGTCTCACACACACACACACGCTGTCTATCACACACATAGACAAGCAGCTTCTCATACACAGACTGTCTCTTTTGCTCACACACAGACTTTTACTCAATGTCTCACAGACTGTCATTCTCACTCTCTCTCTCACAAACTCTCCATACCCCCCCCCCCCCGACAATATCTCCCACTCGGCCCACCTACCCTCACGAGCATGTTATTCCGGTCTAGTGTAATAAGGAGGGTGGTTGGGAGCAGTTGGTCAATATGCCAGTAATTTTTTGCCACTCAGTAAGTCAGTATTTTGCCCTTAATATGCCAGGATTTAGCCATTCAATATGCCATTCTTTTGCCATTTAATATACCAGTATTAAAAAAAATATATATATATAAATACATCTTAAAAGTATATTTATATACACTAGTACATTAACAGAATAATGCAAATCCATGCATTAAAAAAGCCTCAAATAATTTCACAAAACATACACCAGTCATGTAACAATGTAATCCACAGAAACATCTGGGTTTTTCTTATTCTGTGGGGTCTGTGGATTGTGTATAGTTTGTGAGACTATTTGCTCATTATTCTGTGACTGTACTCCTGGATATTGTATTTATATAGTTTAAATAGATTATATAAAGTTATTTGTTTTATATGCTGGTCTGCAGGTCTATGAATAATCGCAAGCGCTGCGTCTGTCTTCCCTTCTGTGAACACGCGAGACTCAAACATTCAATTATAACTCGGGAAAGGTGCAGGAGAAAAGAGACCACCACACACGTGACGGTTATGAATCATACGTGATTTAATCCTCATGATTTAACGGGCCTGGGAGAGATTATTTGGTCTTATTAAAATCTGTTTTCTCTCCAGGAAAAACCGAATACAATGTGGCATAAAAGCATTACCATTGATTAGCTCAGTGTTTGGGGGGTTTCACTTTATTTCTTGTCCGACTGATGAGATCCTGATTTATTTACCCGGCCGATGTTTATAACGCAGGGAATCTGCACAGAAGTCACACTTACAGGGCTGATTTATTTTCTACTGTGACCCAATTATACCTGTATATTGCAAGTCCTGCATCCTGGGGACTTACTGTGCATTAAAACAAGCTAATCTCTATTCAAGGCTACTGTCCTGTCAAATCCGGGTCAAGGTTCTAAAAGTGATGTCATCAGCAGGAACATTCCATTGGTCTCCATGGAGACATTACCCCAGAACAGACTTTTATATATATATTCACTTGCCTATTTGGTGCAAACTGGCTAAAAAAGTCCCCTAAACGCTGCTCATCCTGTGAATGTATTGACTACACAATGATCTATACATTGTATTAACAGAATTGCAGCAAATGCATATAATAAGAGAAATCTATGTTTTTAATGAATAAATTAGTTATGCCATTTAAAAAAAAAAAAAAAAAACAGTATAATTAAATGCCTGGTTTTTGCAGATTCTTTTCCAGCCCATTATTATTATTATTTTAGATTAATATGTATCAGAAGTAGTATCATCTTCACAATGTCATATTCTTTGGTTTTATACAATATCCTTTTAAGACCCATCTTACCGCACCTGGGGGCGGTATTTATCCCCGCCCCCTCTTTATGGGAACACCTCCCTTTTGGCCCCGCCCATAGATGACCAGAGATTCTGGTACTGCTGTTTTAATGTAACTAACAATCAAGAAAGACCGACGGACAATGATTTGGTTTTACAGGGAAAAAAAAAAATTCTAAATATAAAAACCCAGGGATGAATGACATCAAAGTTCAAATAATTTATAAAACAGGCAAAAGAGTTTTTATATTATTACAGAATTATTATTTTTTTTTTTAAAAACCCTTGAATACTTTCACATTTCACCACTGCACATATAATGACTGTTGGGTTCAACACGGTTTTCAAGTAATCCATGTAACGCTGACAAATGGAAAGCCCTTGTCCGAGATCTATAAGCCCTGCTACAGTGTGACATTTGCCCAATTAATTCTTTTGTTTTGAAGGTGATTAGAAGCAAAGTAAATGCCTTTAAGCTGGCTGCTCGGGATTAACTCCACAATATCGAAAGGATAAAGAGCTTGAGAGAAAGTGGATCCTTGAGTAAAACGCGTTAACAGCTCAGCAGGTGGGTAATTAATGGTGGCTGGTGCATCACATTCACATTCTCGACTTATTTCTTTGTTCGCACAACACATTAACGACTTGTAACTAATTCCAGGATAAGAACATGGCACATCCTACGGTTTTCTTGCTACAGAAAGACAGATTGCGTCGAAAAAAAAAAAAAAATGTAGAAAGACAAGTCCCTAGACATAACTGGCTGAAAGATAACCATTCGGTTACATTTTAGAAACAGACTAAACTATATCCAGACATTTGTATTAACAGAGGATTTCTGCACTGCTTCCTGTGTAATATTTCTTTCTGTAGAACCCCGAGATTAAGGGTCCCTGCTGCTCCGAAAGATGAACTCACACGGTTAAATGGATGTATCCAACTAGAAATGGCAGACAAGTTGCAGGGGCGCTGCTGGTAATGTACTGGGGAGTCTAAATTATTCAAAGCCGAGTTGGATAACGGTGTGATTGTTACATGTCCAAGGAGAAAAAGGACAACAGAACAGGAAGAGTAAATCACAACTGTCTACAGATCTCCGCGTGAGATCCACAGATCCCCGCGTGAGATCCACAGATCCCCGCGTGAGATCCACAGATCCCCGCGTGAGATCCACAGATCCCCGCGTGAGATCCACAGATCAACGCGTGAGATCCACAGATCCCCGCGGAGGAGACTCATCAACGCAAACTGGGCCTGCAACTGATCTTCTGATTTTTTCGGGGGAACTGGTTACTGGAGAACGCCATTCAATATGAGATAAATGAAGAAAATGACACTGCTCCGACTTGAAACCTTCTTGGGAGTTTTCTTCTTGGATATTAATGGAGAAGCATTATCTGTGTCTTACGCTCTCCTGTTCCTTATAAATAATAGAGTGGATCATGTCTCCTGGAGTCATTCCCTCCAGGGTATAAAACCTTTTTGGACTGGACTAGAAGGATTCTAAGTGTTACCAAGTGAAAACCTAGATACGTTCCTGATGATATCCATTTAATGTGCTGGATCCCACAGAGGTCAGACAAAGACAAATGTGAGAGCGCTGGGTCTATTCGTTTCATGTGGGATAATAATGCAGTTGGATTTGTGGACAGATCTGATGCATAAGGATTATTTGAAGGACAAAAAAAAAACCAATGCTAGTTCTTTAACAATATGACTCTTTGGATATTACTTGTATTTGCATCTTATCATATTATGGGCTTTATCCACGAAAAAGGGAATTATAATTCCGCTAGGTTGGAGAGTTTTTCCAACTTGGCTACTTAGTCCCTTCTACTACTAGAGCTACTAAACTGGTTCATGGGTTGAAGGATAAAACTTACCAGGAAAGGTTAAAGCATCTTAACATGTATAGCTTGGAGGAAAGACGTAACAGGGGGGATATGATAGAAACATTTAAATACATAAAGGGAATCAACACAGTAACGGAGGAGAGTATATTTAAAGGAAGAAACACTACCACAACTAGAGGACATAGTCTGAAATTAGAGGGGCAACGATTTAAATGTAATATCAGGAAGTATTACTTTACTGAGAGGGTAGTGGATGTATGGAATAGCCTTCCAGCAGAATTGGTAGAGGTTAATACAGTGAAGGAGTTTAAGCATGCGTGAGATAGGTATAAGGCTATCCTAGATATAAGGTAAGGCCAGGGACTAATGAAAGTATTACTTTACTGAGAGGGTAGTGGATACATGGAATAGTCTTTCAGTAGAAGTGGTAGAGGTTAATACAGTGAAGGAGTTTAAGCATGCGTGGGTATAGGTATAAGGCTGTCCTAGATATAAGATAAGGTCAGGGACTAATGAAAGTATTACTTTACTGAGAGGGTAGTGGATACATGGAATAGTCTTCCAGTAGAAGTGGTAGAGGTTAATACAGTGAAGGGGTTTAAGCATGCATGGGATAGGTATAAGGCTATCCTAGATATAAGATAAGGTCAGAGACTAATGAAAATATTACTTTACTGAGAGGGTAGTGGATGTATGGAATAGTCTTCCAGTAGAAGTGGTAGATGTTAAGACAGTGAAGGAGTTTAAGCATGCATGGGATAGGTATAAGGCTATCCTAGATATAAGATAAGGTCAGAGACTAATGAAAATATTACTTTACTGAGAGCGTAGTGGATGTATGGAATAGTCTTCCAGTAGAAGTGGTAGATATTAATACAGTGAAGGAGTTTAAGCATGCGTGGGATAGGTATAAGGCTATCCTAGATATAAGGTAAGGTCAGGGACTAATGAATGTATAACATTACTGAGAGGGTAGTGGATGCATGGAATAGTCTTCCAGTAGAAGTGGTAGAGGGTAATACAGTGAAGGAGTTTAAGCATGCGTGGGATAGGTATAAGGCTATCCTAGATATAAGATAAGGTCAGGGACTAATGAAAGTATTACATTACTGAGAGGGTAGTGGATGCATGGAATAGTCTTCCAGTAGAAGTGGTAGAGGTTAATACAGTGAAGGAGTTTAAGCATGCGTGGGATAGGTATAAGGCTATCCTAGATATAAAATAGGGAACTAATGAGAGTTTTTGGAAAATTGGGCAGACTAGATGGACCGAATGGTTCTTATCTGCCGGTTTCTATGGCAACATTCTAAAAGCAGGAACATTCCATTGGTTCCCATGGTGATTTTAGAACTTTGACCCAGCATCGACTTTTCAAACTAACCCCCATTGTCTCATTTTACTAATATCACATGAGAACTTTCATTTAATGAAGACAAAAGTTTTAAAAAATAATTGTAGTTCAGTGCCTTCAATTTGCATTATATTTCTTCGTAATGTTTCACAGTAATGCCCAAGAGGAGGGCACTCCGTCTCCATAATCCTGGCAAGGAAAAGGGCATCCTACCCATCAAACAGATGTAAATGAAGTATGTATGAGGGTGATCTCAGTAATTCCCCTGGGGTACACACTGAGAGGTGTGCGTTTACCATTTCATTACACAAAATCACACTTCTGTCGGTTACATTTGAAGTTGAGCAGAGGAAAACAAGAGACAAAAGCCACATTGTAACCGTTACCTAATAATACAATACATATAAAGTATTGTTTGTTTGTTTTTAGCTACATAGATTAATTACCTGCCTTAGGCCCCAATCACCGATTTATTAAAACGTCTAACCCAGTCTGGAGTTTGGCTTTAACATACCAGGCTGGGTGGCAGATTTGCCAAAACTGAAAATGGCCCTGAAGCTCAAGAAATATTTCAATTTAAATTGTAGTGATTGGGTTTGGAGCTTTTCCCAGCAGCCTCTTGGGCTTGGCATACTATCTTGCAGAAGTGCCACAGGTATTAAGATCCAAGCCAGTACAGAGTATCCCTGAATCCTCTTGGCAGAACATATATGTATATCAATACTTTGTAATTATTTCCTGGATAATAGAATCAGGTGTCTGTAAAAGCAGTATAGAAATGTATTACAAAAACAGTTATCAACTCATCAAACTATACATTGTGCAGGGCCTGGTGTTCCTCCTGCTAGAAGAACTTTTTTTTAAAAGTAACATTTTAGCCCTAAACCTAGTCCTAGCTATATTTTTTTCAAAAAAGTATAAATATTTTTTTTTAATTTGTCATCACAGGCTGGGGGGGAAAGAGGATTGGCTCGAATATGAGGCACAAAGCAACCAACGGAGGCCATGTCTTCACGTTCTAATACAAACACATGTATAGTCAAGTATAGTTATCATTCACCTGGTATTATTATATGTCTGCTCTGTACAGACTCCTGTGTAATGTATGTATGGACACATTGCAAGTATAGTTATCATTCACCTGGTATTATTATATGTCTGCTCTGTACAGGCTCCTGTGTAATATATGTATGCACACACTGCAAGTATAGTTATCATTCACCTCGTATTATTATATGTCTGCTCTGTACTGACTCCTGTGTAATATATGTATGCACACATTGCATGTATAGTTATCATTCACCTGGTATTATTATATTTCTGCTCAGTACAGGCTCCTGTGTAATATATGTATGCACACACTGCAAGTATAGTTATCATTCACCTGGTATTATTATATGTCTGCTCTGTACAGACTCCTGTGTAATATATGTATGCACACATTACAAGTATAGTTATCATTCACCTGGTATTATTATATGTGTGCTCTGTACAGGCTCCTGTGTAATATATGTATGCACACACTGCAAGTATAGTTATCATTCACCTGGTATTATTATATGTCTGCTCTCTACAGGCTCCTGTGTAATATATGTATGCACATATTGCAGCTATAGTTATCATTCACCTGGTATTATTATATGTCTGCTCTGTACATACTCCTGTGTAATATATGTATGCACACATTGCAAGTATAGATATCTTTCACCTGGTATTATTATATGTCTGCTCTGTACAGGCTCCTGTGTAACATATGTATGCACACACTGCAAGTATAGTTATCATTCACCTGGTATTATTATATGTCTGCTCCGTACAGGCTCCTGTGTAATATATGTATGCATATATTACAAGTATAGTTATCATTCACCTGGTATTATTATATGTCTGCTCTGTACAGACTTATGTGTAATATATGAATGCACACACTGCAAGTATAGTTATCATTCACCTGGTATTATTATATGTCTGCTCTGTACATACTCCTGTGTAATATATGTATGCACACATTGCAAGTATAGTTATCATTCCCCTGGTATTATTATATGTCTGCTCTGTACAGGCTCCTGTGTAACATATGTATGCACACACTGCAAGTATAGTTATCATTCACCTGGTATTATTATATGTCTGCTCTGTACATACTCCTGTGTAATATATATATGCACATATTACAAGTATAGTTATCATTCACCTGGTATTATTATATGTGTGCTCTATACAGAATCCTGTGTAATATATGTATGCACACACTGCAAGTATAGTTATCATTCACCTGGTATTATTATATGTGTGCTCTGTATAGACTCCTGTGTAATATATGTATGCACACACTGCAAGTATAGTTATCATTCACCTGGTATTATTATATGTCTGCTCTGTACAGACTCCTGTGTAATAAATGTATGCACACATTACAAGGATAGTTATCATTCACCTGGTATTATTATATGTCTGCTCTGTACAGACTCCTGTGTAATAAATGTATGCACACATTGCAAGTATAGTTATCATTCACCTGGTATTATATGTCTGCTCTGTACAGGCTCCTGTGTAATATATGTATGCACACATTGCAAGTATAGTTATCATTCACCTGGTATTATTATATATCTGCTCTGTACAGACTTCTGTGTAATATATGTATGCACACATTGCAAGTATAGTTACCATTCACCTGGTATTATTATATGTCTGCTCTGTACAGACTCCTGTGTAATATATGTATGCACACACTGCAAGTATAGTTATCATTCAACTGGTATTATTATATGTCTGCTCTGTACAGACTCCTGTGTAATATATATATGCACACATTACAAGTATAGTTATCATTCACCTGCTATTATTATATATCTGCTCTGTACAGACTCCTGTGCAATATATGTATGCACACATTACAAGTATAGTTATCATTCAACTGGTATTATTATATGTCTGCTCTGTACAGACTGATGTGTAATATATGTATGCACACACTGCAAGTATAGTTATCATTCACCTGGTATTATATATCTGCTCTGTACAGACTCCTGTGTAATATATATATATATGCACACATTACAAGTATAGTTATCATTCACCTGCTATTATTATATATCTGCTCTGTACAGACTCCTGTGCAATATATGTATGCACACATTACAAGTATAGTTATCATTCAACTGGTATTATTATATGTCTGCTCTGTACAGACTTCTGTGTAATATATGTATGCACACATTTCAAGAATAGTTACCATTCACCTGGTATTATTATATGTCTGCTCTGTACAGGCTCCAGTGTAATATATGTTTGCACACACTGCAAGTATAGTTTTCATTCACCTGGTATTATTATATGTCTGCTCTGTACAGGCTCCAGTGTAATATATGTTTGCACACACTGCAAGTATAGTTTTCATTCACCTTGTATTATTATATGTCTGCTCTGTACAGACTCCTGTGTAATATATGTATGCACACACTGCAAGTATAGTTATCATTCACCTGATATTATTATATGTCTGCTCTGTACAGACTCCTGTGTAATATATGTATGCACACACTGCAAGTATAGTTATCATTCACCTGGTATTATTATATGTCTGCTCTGTACAGACTCCTGTGTAATATATGTATTCACACACTGCAAGTATAGTTATCATTCACCTGGTATTATATATCTGCTCTGTACAGATTTCTGTGTAATATATGTATGCACACATTGCAAGTATAGTTACCATTCACCTGGTATTATTATACGTCTGCTCTGTACAGACTCCTGTGTAATATATGTATGCACACATTACAAGTATAGTTATCATTCACCTGATATTATTATATGTCTGCTTTGTACAGACTCCTGTGTAATATATGTATACACACAGTGCAAGTATAGTTATCATTCCCCTGGTATTATTATATGTCTGCTCTGTACAGATTCCTGTGTAATATATGTTTGCACACACTGCAAGTATAGTTATCATTCCCCTGGTATTATTATATGTCTGCTCTGTACAGATTCCTGTGTAATATATGTTTGCACACACTGCAAGTATAGTTATCATTCACCTGGTATTATTATACGTCTGCTCTGTACAGACTCCAGTGTAATATATGTTTGCACACACTGCAAGTATAGTTATCATTCACCTTGTATTATTATATGTCTGCTCTGTACAGACTCCTGTGTAATATATGTATGCACACACTGCAAGTATAGTTATCATTCACCTAGAATTATTATATGTGTGTAATATATGTCTGCTCTGTACAGAGTCCTGTGTAATATGTGTATGCACACACTGCAAGTATAGTTATCATTCACCTGGTATTATTATAAAACCTGCTCTGTAAAGACTTCTGTGTATTATATGTATCCACACATTGCAAGTATAGTTATCATTCACCTGGTATTATTATAAAACCTGCTCTGTACAGACTCCTGTGTAATATATGTATGCACACACTGCAAGTATAGTTATCATTCACATGGTATTATTATATGTCTGCTCTGTATAGACTCCTGTGTAATAAATGTATGCACACACTGCAAGTATAATTATCATTCACCTGGTAATATTATATGTCTGCTCTCTACAGGCTCCTGTGTAATATATGTATGCACATACTGCAAGTATAGTTATCATTCACCTGGTATTATTATATGTCTGCTCTGTACAGACTCCTGTGTAATATATGTATGCACACATTACAAGTATAGTTATCATTCACCTGGTATTATTATATGTCTGCTCTGTTCAGGCTCATGTGTAATATATGTATGCACACATTACAAGTATAGTTATCATTCACCTGGTATTATTATAACACCTGCTCTGTACAGACTTCTGTGTATTATATGTATCCACACATTGCAAGTATAGTTATAATTCACCTGGTATTATTATATGTCTGCTCTGTACAGACTCCTGTGTAATATATGTATGCACACACTGCGAGTATAGTTATCATTCACCTGGTATTATTATATGTCTGCTCTATACAGACTCCTGTGTAATATATGTATGCACACACTGCAAGTATAGTTATCATTCACCTGGTATTATTATAAAACCTGCTCTGTACAGACTCCTGTGTAATATATGTATACACACATTGCAAGTATAGTTATAATTCACCTGGTGTTATTATATGTCTGCTCTGTACAGAATCCTGTGTAATATATGTATCCACACATTGCAAGTATAGTTATCATTCACCTGGTATTATTATATGTCTGCTCTGTACAGAATCCTGTGTAATATATGTATCCACACATTGCAAGTATAGTTATCATTCACCTGGTATTATTATATGTCAGCTCTGTACGGGCTCCTGTGTAATATATGTATACACACATTGCAAGTATAGTTATAATTCACCTGGTGTTATTATATGTTAGCTCTGTACAGAATCCTGTGTATTATATGTATGCACACATTGCAAGTATAGTTATCATTCACCTGGTATTATTATATGTGTGCTCTGTACAGACTCCTGTGTAATATATGTATGCACACATTACAAGTATAGTTATCATTCACCTGGTATTGTTATATGTCTGCTCTGTACAGGCTCCTGTGTAATATATGTATGCACACACTGCAAGTATAGTTATCATTCACCTGGTATTATTATATGTCTGCTCTGTACAGACTCCTGTGTAATATATGTATAACACATTGCAAGTATAGTTATCATTCACCTGGTATTATTATATGTGTGCTCTGTACAGGCTCCTGTATAATATATGTATGCACACACTGCAAGTATAGTTATCATTCACCTGGTATTATTATACGTCTGCTCTGTACAGACTCCTGTGTAATATATGTATGCACACACTGCAAGTATAGTTATCATTCACCTGGTATTATTATATGTCTGCTCTGTACAGACTCCTGTGTAATATATGTATGCACACACTGCAAGTATAGTTATCATTCACCTGATATTATTATATGTCTGCTCTGTACAGGCTCCTGTGTAATATATGTATGCACACATTACAAGTATAGTTATCATTCATCTGGTATTATTATAAAACCTGCTCTGTACAGACTCCTGTGTAATTTATGTATCCACACACTGCAAGTATAGTTATCATTCACATGGTTTTATTATATGTCTGCTCTGTACAGGCTCCTGTGTAATATATGTATGCACACACTGCAAGTATAGTTATCATTCACCTGGTATTATTATATGTCTGCTCTGTACAGGCTCCTGTGTAATATATGTATGCACACATTACAAGTATAGTTATCATTCACCTGGTATTATTATATGTCTGCTCTGTACAGACTTCTGTGTAATATATGTATCCACACACTGCAAGTATAGTTATCATTCACCTGGTATTATTATATGTCTGCTCTGTACAGACTCCTGTGTAATTTATGTATGCACACACTGCAAATATAGTTATCATTCACCTGGTATTATTATATGTGTGCTCTGTACAGACTCCTGTGTAATATATGTATGCACACACTGCAAGTATAGTTATCATACACCTGGTATTATTATATGTCTGCTCTGTACAGACTCCTGTGTAATATATGTATGCACACATTGCAAGTATAGTTATCATTCACCTGGTATTATTATATGTCTGCTCTGTACAGACTCCTGTGTAATATATGTATGCACACATTGCAAGTATAGTTATCATTCACCTGGTATTATTATATGTCAGCTCTGTACATGGTCCTGTGTATTATATGTATCCACACATTGCAAGTATAGTTATCATTCACCTGGTATTATTATATGTCTGCTCTGTACAGACTCTTGTGTAATATATGTATGCACACACTGCAAGTATAGTTATCAGTCACCTGGTATTATTATCTGCCTGCTCTGTACAGGCTCCTGTGTAATATATGTATGCACACATTGCAAGTATAGTTATCATTCACCTGGTATTATTATATGTCTGCTCTGTACAGACTCCTGTGTAATCGATGTATGCACACTCTGCAAGTATAGTTATCAGTCACCAGGTATTATTATATGTCTGCTCTGTACAGGCTCCTGTGTAATATATGTATGCACACACTGCAAGTATAGTTATCATTCACCTGGTATTATTATAACACCTGCTCTGTACAGACTTCTGTGTATTATATGTATCCACACATTGCAAGTATAGTTATAATTCACCTGGTATTATTATATGTCTGCTCTGTACAGACTCCTGTGTAATATATGTATGCACACACTGCGAGTATAGTTATCATTCACCTGGTATTATTATATGTCTGCTCTATACAGACTCCTGTGTAATATATGTATGCACACACTGCAAGTATAGTTATCATTCACCTGGTATTATTATAAAACCTGCTCTGTACAGACTCCTGTGTAATATATGTATACACACATTGCAAGTATAGTTATAATTCACCTGGTGTTATTATATGTCTGCTCTGTACAGAATCCTGTGTAATATATGTATCCACACATTGCAAGTATAGTTATCATTCACCTGGTATTATTATATGTCTGCTCTGTACAGAATCCTGTGTAATATATGTATCCACACATTGCAAGTATAGTTATCATTCACCTGGTATTATTATATGTCAGCTCTGTACGGGCTCCTGTGTAATATATGTATACACACATTGCAAGTATAGTTATAATTCACCTGGTGTTATTATATGTTAGCTCTGTACAGAATCCTGTGTATTATATGTATGCACACATTGCAAGTATAGTTATCATTCACCTGGTATTATTATATGTGTGCTCTGTACAGACTCCTGTGTAATATATGTATGCACACATTACAAGTATAGTTATCATTCACCTGGTATTGTTATATGTCTGCTCTGTACAGGCTCCTGTGTAATATATGTATGCACACACTGCAAGTATAGTTATCATTCACCTGGTATTATTATATGTCTGCTCTGTACAGACTCCTGTGTAATATATGTATAACACATTGCAAGTATAGTTATCATTCACCTGGTATTATTATATGTGTGCTCTGTACAGGCTCCTGTATAATATATGTATGCACACACTGCAAGTATAGTTATCATTCACCTGGTATTATTATACGTCTGCTCTGTACAGACTCCTGTGTAATATATGTATGCACACACTGCAAGTATAGTTATCATTCACCTGGTATTATTATATGTCTGCTCTGTACAGACTCCTGTGTAATATATGTATGCACACACTGCAAGTATAGTTATCATTCACCTGATATTATTATATGTCTGCTCTGTACAGGCTCCTGTGTAATATATGTATGCACACATTACAAGTATAGTTATCATTCATCTGGTATTATTATAAAACCTGCTCTGTACAGACTCCTGTGTAATTTATGTATCCACACACTGCAAGTATAGTTATCATTCACATGGTTTTATTATATGTCTGCTCTGTACAGGCTCCTGTGTAATATATGTATGCACACACTGCAAGTATAGTTATCATTCACCTGGTATTATTATATGTCTGCTCTGTACAGGCTCCTGTGTAATATATGTATGCACACATTACAAGTATAGTTATCATTCACCTGGTATTATTATATGTCTGCTCTGTACAGACTTCTGTGTAATATATGTATCCACACACTGCAAGTATAGTTATCATTCACCTGGTATTATTATATGTCTGCTCTGTACAGACTCCTGTGTAATTTATGTATGCACACACTGCAAATATAGTTATCATTCACCTGGTATTATTATATGTGTGCTCTGTACAGACTCCTGTGTAATATATGTATGCACACACTGCAAGTATAGTTATCATACACCTGGTATTATTATATGTCTGCTCTGTACAGACTCCTGTGTAATATATGTATGCACACATTGCAAGTATAGTTATCATTCACCTGGTATTATTATATGTCTGCTCTGTACAGACTCCTGTGTAATATATGTATGCACACATTGCAAGTATAGTTATCATTCACCTGGTATTATTATATGTCAGCTCTGTACATGGTCCTGTGTATTATATGTATCCACACATTGCAAGTATAGTTATCATTCACCTGGTATTATTATATGTCTGCTCTGTACAGACTCTTGTGTAATATATGTATGCACACACTGCAAGTATAGTTATCAGTCACCTGGTATTATTATCTGCCTGCTCTGTACAGGCTCCTGTGTAATATATGTATGCACACATTGCAAGTATAGTTATCATTCACCTGGTATTATTATATGTCTGCTCTGTACAGACTCCTGTGTAATCGATGTATGCACACTCTGCAAGTATAGTTATCAGTCACCAGGTATTATTATATGTCTGCTCTGTACAGGCTCCTGTGTAATATATGTATGCACACACTGCAAGTATAGTTATCATTCACCTGGTATTATCATATGTCTGCTCTGTAAAGACTCCTGTGTAATATATGTATGCACACACTGCAAGTATAGTTATCATTCACCTGGTATTATTATATGTCTGCTTTGTACAGACTCCTGTGTAATTTATGTATGCACACATTGCAAGTATAGTTATCATTCACCTGGTATTATTATATGTCTGCTCTCTACAGGCTCCTGTGTAATATATGTATGCACACACTGCAAGTATAGTTATCATTCACCTGGTATTATTATATGTCTGCTCTGTACAGGCTCCTGTGTAATATATGTATGCACACACTGCAAGTATAGTTATCATTCACCTGGTATTATCATATGTCTGCTCTGTAAAGACTCCTGTGTAATATATGTATGCACACACTGCAAGTATAGTTATCATTCACCTGGTATTATTATATGTCTGCTTTGTACAGACTCCTGTGTAATTTATGTATGCACACATTGCAAGTATAGTTATCATTCACCTGGTATTATTATATGTCTGCTCTCTACAGGCTCCTGTGTAATATATGTATGCACACACTGCAAGTATAGTTATCATTCACCTGGTATTATTATATGTCTGCTCTGTACAGACTCCTGTGTAATATATGTATGCACACATTACAAGTATAGTTATCATTCACCTGGTATTATTATAAAACCTGCTCTGTACAGACTTCTGTGTATTATATGTATGCACACACTGCAAGTATAGTTATCATTCCCCTGGTATTATTATATGTCTGCTCTGTACAGACTCCTGTGTAATATATGTATGCACACACTGCAAGTATAGGTTTCACTCACATGGTATTATTATATGTCTGCTCTGTACAGACTCCTGTGTAATATATGTATCCACACATTGCAAGTATAGTTATCATTCACCTGGTATTATTATATGTCTGCTCTGTACAGACTCCTGTGTAATATATGTATGCACACACTGCAAGTATAGTTATCATTCACCTGGTATTATTATGTGTCTGCTCTGTACAGACTCCTGTGTAATATATGTATGCACACACTGCAAGTATAGTTATCATTCACCTGGTATTATTATATGTCTGCTCTGTACAGGCTCCTGTGTAATATATGTATGCACACACTGCAAGTATAGTTATCATTCACCTGGTATTATTATGTGTCTGCTCTGTACAGACTCCTGTGTAATATATGTATGCACACACTGCAAGTATAGTCATAGGCGTGCGCAGCCTATTGCATTAGGGTGTGCACCCTAAAGCACAAACACACACGCCGCACACGGCGTCCCCCCCCCCCCCCATTATCATATTATTTTCCCATATCATGACATCACATGTTCCACCCCTTTCTCAGCATTTAAATTAAAAGAGAGTTAACAGAGTTACATGTTGCAATAAAGCCCCCTATTAAGAATGGTGGAGAATAAGTAACATAACTTAAGTCTCAATATGCCAGGATTATTCCCCTCAATACCCCAGGATTATGCTCCGCAATATGCCAGGATTTAGCCACCCAATATGCCAGGATTATTCCCTTCAATACCCCAGGATTATGCTCCGCAATATGCCAGGATTTAGCCACCCAATATGCCAGGATTATTCCCCTCAATACCCCAGGATTATGCTCCGCAATATGCCAGGATTTAGCCACCCAATATGCCAGGATTATTCCCCTCAATACCCCAGGATTATGCTCCGCAATATGCCAGGATTTAGCCACCCAATATGCCAGGATTATTCCCCTCAATATCCCAGGATTATGCCCACAATATACCAGGATTATTCCCCTCAATATCCCAGGATTATTCCCCTCAATATGCCAGGATTATTCCCCTCAATATCCCAGGATTATGCCCCACAATATGCCAGGATTATTCCCCTCAATATCCCAGGATTATGCCGCTCAATATGCCAGGATTATGCCCCTCAATATGCCAGGATTATTCCCCTCAATATCCCAGGATTATGCCGCTCAATATGCCAGGATTATGCCCCTCAATACCCCAGGATTATGCCCCTCAATATGCCAGGATTATTCCCTTCAATATCCCAGGATTATGCCCCTCAATGTCCCATTATTATGCCCCTCTTTATCCCAGGATTAAGCCCCTCAATATCCCAGGATTATGCCACCCAATATGACAGGATTATGCCCCTCAATATGCCAGGACTTTCCCCCAAAATATGCCAGGACTTAAACACCCAATATGCCAGGACTTTCCCCCAAAATATGCCTGGACTTAAACACCCAATATGCCAGGACTTTCCCCAGCAATATGCCAGGACTTTCCCCCAAAATATGCCTGGACTTAGCTACCCAATATGCCAGGACTTAAACACCCAATATGCCAGGACTGTCCCCAGCAATATGCCAGGACTTTCCCCAGCAATATGCCAGGACTTTCCCCAGCAATATGCCAGGACTTTCCCCAGCAATATGCCAGGACTTTCCCCAGCAATATGCCAGGACTTTCCCCAGCAATATGCCAGGACTTTCCCCAGCAATATGCCAGGACTGTCCCCAGCAATATGCCAGGACTTTCCCCAGCAATATGCCAGGACTTTCCCCAGCAATATGCCAGGACTTTCCCCAGCAATATGCCTGGACTTAGCCACCCAATATGCCAGCCAGGCCTTCTTTCCTTTACTTACCTCGTCGCTGCTGCTGCTGCTGCTCTGTCTCCGGTGCTGGGCCGCCTGTGACTGAGAGGGAAGCGTTGTGCGCTCCCCTCCAGCCAATGCGCTTTCAATAAAGTTTAAAAAAAAAAAACTTTACTGAATGCGCATTGGCTGGAGGGGAGCGCACAACGCTTCCCTCTCAGCCACAGGCGCCCCAGCACCGGAGACGCAGCGACGCCGACGAGGTAAGTAAGGAGGAGGATTTTTTTTTTTTTTTTTGGAAGCAGGGTTCCGGCGCCCCCAGCCAAGATGCGCCCTAGGCAGCTGCCTAGGTCGCCTTACTGGTGGCGCCGGCCCTGGATTAGGGTGTGCCCAGGCACACCCGGCACACCCCGTGCGCACGCCTATGAGTATAGTTATCATTCACCTGGTATTATTATATGTCTGCTCTGTACAGACTCCTGTGTAATATATGTATGCACACAATGCAAGTCTAGTTATCATTCACCTGGTATTATTATATGTCTGCTCTGTGCAGGCTCCTGTGTAATATATGTATGCACACACTGCAAGTATAGTTATCATTCACCTGGTATTATTATATGTCTGCTCTGTACAGACTCCTGTGTAATATATGTATGCACACATTGCAAGTATAGTTATCATTCACCTGGTATTATTATATGTCTGCTCTGTACAGACTCCTGTGTAATATATGTATGCACACATTACAAGTATAGTTATCATTCACCTGGTATTATTATATGTCTGCTCTGTACAGACTCCTGTGTGATATATGTGTGCACACACTGCAAGTATAGTTATCATTCACCTGGTATTATTATATGTCTGCTCTGTACAGGTTCCTGTGTAATATATGTATGCACACACTGCAAGTATAGTTATCATTCACCTGGTATTATTATATGTCTGCTCTGTACAGGCTCCTGTGTAATATATGTATGCACACACTGCAAGTATAGTTATCATTCACCTGATATTATTATATGTCTGCTCTGTACAGACTCCTGTGTAATATATGTATGCACACACTGCAAGTATAGTTATCATTCACCTGATATTATTATATGTCTGCTCTGTACAGACTCCTGTGTAATATATGTATGCACACACTGCAAGTATAATTATCATTCATCTGGTATTATTATATGTCTGCTCTGTACAGACTCCTGTGTAATATATGTATGCACACATTACAAGTATAATTATCATTCATCTGGTATTATTATATGTCTGCTCTGTACAGACTCCTGTGTAATATATGTATGCACACATTACAAGTATAGTTATCATTCATCTGGTATTATTATATGTCTGCTCTGTACAGACTCCTGTGTAATATATGTATGCACACATTACAAGTATAGTTATCATTCACCTGGTATTATTATATGTCTGCTCTGTACAGACTCCAATGTAATATATGTATGCACACACTGCAAGTATAGTTATCATTCACCTGGTATTATTATATGTCTGCTCTGTACAGACTCCTGTGTAATATATGTATGCACACACTGCAAGTATAGTTATCATTCACCTGGTATTATTATATGTCTGCTCTGTACAGGCTCCTGTGTAATATATGTATAACACATTGCAAGTATAGTTATCATTCACCTGGTATTATTATATGTGTGCTCTGTACAGGCTCCTGTATAATATATGTATGCACACACTGCAAGTATAGTTATCATTCACCTGGTATTATTATACGTCTGCTCTGTACAGACTCCTGTGTAATATATGTATGCACACACTGCAAGTATAGTTATCATTCACCTGGTATTATTATATGTCTGCTCTGTACAGACTCCTGTGTAATATATGTATGCACACACTGCAAGTATAGTTATCATTCACCTGGTATTATTATATGTCTGCTCTGTACAGGCTCCTGTGTAATATATGTATGCACACATTACAAGTATAGTTATCATTCATCTGGTATAATTATAAAACCTGCTCTGTACAGACTCCTGTGTAATTTATGTATCCACACACTGCAAGTATAGTTATCATTCACATGGTATTATTATATGTCTGCTCTGTACAGGCTCCTGTGTAATATATGTATGCACACACTGCAAGTATAGTTATCATTCACCTGGTATTATTATATGTCTGCTCTGTACAGGCTCCTGTGTAATATATGTATGCACACATTACAAGTATAGTTATCATTCACCTGGTATTATTATATGTCTGCTCTGTACAGACTCCTGTGTAATATATGTATCCACACACTGCAAGTATAGTTATCAGTCACCTGGTATTATTATCTGCCTGCTCTGTACAGACTCCTGTGTAATTTATGTATGCACACACTGCAAATATAGTTATCATTCACCTGGTATTATTATATGTGTGCTCTGTACAGACTCCTGTGTAATATATGTATGCACACACTGCAAGTATAGTTATCATACACCTGGTATTATTATTTGTCTGCTCTGTACAGACTCCTGTGTAATATATGTATGCACACATTGCAAGTATAGTTATCATTCACCTGGTATTATTATATGTCTGCTCTGTACAGACTCCTGTGTAATATATGTATGCACACATTGCAAGTATAGTTATCATTCACCTGGTATTATTATATGTCAGCTCTGTACATGGTCCTGTGTATTATATGTATCCACACATTGCAAGTATAGTTATCATTCACCTGGTATTATTATATGTCTGCTCTGTACAGACTCCTGTGTAATATATGTATGCACACACTGCAAGTATAGTTATCAGTCACCTGGTATTATTATCTGCCTGCTCTGTACAGGCTCCTGTGTAATATATGTATGCACACATTGCAAGTATAGTTATCATTCACCTGGCATTATTATATGTCTGCTCTGTACAGACTCCTGTGTAATAGATGTATGCACACATTACAAGTATAGTTATCATTCACCTGGTATTATTATATGTCTGCTCTGTACAGGCTCCTGTGTAATATATGTATGCACACACTGCAAGTATAATTATCATTCACCTGGTATTATTATATGTCTGCTCTGTACAGACACCTGTGTAATATATCTATGCACACATTGCAAGTATAGTTATCATTCACCTGGTATTATTATATGTCTGCTCTGTACAGGCTCCTGTGTAATATATGTATGCACACTCTGCAAGTATAGTTATCAGTCACCTGGTATTATTATATGTCTGCTCTGTTCAGGCTCCTGTGTAATATATGTATGCACACACTGCAAGTATAGTTATCATTCACCTGGTATTATCATATGTCTGCTCTGTAAAGACTCCTGTGTAATATATGTATGCACACACTGCAAGTATAGTTATCATTCACCTGGTATTATTATATGTCTGCTCTGTACAGACTCCTGTGTAATTTATGTATCCACACATTGCAAGTATAGTTATCATTCACCTGGTATTATTATATGTCAGCTCTGTACAGGCTCCTGTGTAATATATGTATGCACACACTGTAAGTATAGTTATCATTCACCTGGTATTATTATATGTCTGCTCTGTACAGACTCCTCTATAATATATGTATGCACACACTGCAAGTATAGTTATCATTCACCTGGTATTATTATATGTCAGCTCTGTACATGGTCCTGTGTATTATATGTATCCACACATTGCCTGGATAATTATCATTCGGGAGATAATATTTAAAATGTTTCTTTTTTGAAACATTTTAAATATTGCTATTTTTTCCCTCCCAGGCTCCAGACCAATGCTGAGAGCTGAGTGGGAGGATCAGTAGAAGCAGCAAACCTGATATTGGTGTAAATTAAACATATTCAGGATACAGATATTTAGATCTAAATAAATGCATACCTTTGTATAATTATTTACCATGGTAATTAGTCATTTTCAAGTCAAATAAGTCCTTTAAATCTGGGTAAAAGAAACAATTTGCTTCCAGTATTTAAAAAAAAAAAAAAAATATATATATATATATATATTTATATTTGCTGGTGCTTATCCCACCTATTTCAGAGATGGCATATATGTAGATCTACCACCTTTTCATAAACAATTACCTAACATTTCTCATACTGAGAATAATAAAAACAATCTATACATTGTGATGAAAAACAAACAAACAATCTATACATTGTGATGAAAAACAAACAAACAATCTATACATTGTGATGAAAAACAAACAAACAATCTATTATGTTAACAAAACTGCAATTAAATGCATAAAATAAGAGAAATAAAATCCCTAGCACAGGCAATCTCTAAGACAACATCAAAATGAACATCCAGCTGGTAGGAATCCCGTGTTCATAGAGCTGGATTATTTTTTTTCAAAAAAGCAGCATTTTGTTGGAAAATAGAAAACACAAGTGGATGAGGTTTCTCTATGAATAAGACTGTGATTTTGTGCTGTAATGTGAGGTGGCAATGCACTGTCTGGTCTGCTCTATCTGCTAAAACAATAATTCACCGATACCATGTACAAGGCACATTTACATATTTCAAATATTTAAAAAACCATCAGCTTGAAAATAAACACATCTAATGCCCATAACAATGCAAATTAAGATCAGCATGGCTGCCAAACTCTCGTCTGTGTATTGTCTACTTCCATTAATTATCTGTATCAATGCAGTCACTGCTCCCTGATATTAAACATCTGCAGATGTCCAAACTCAATATCCACGTATCACGCCAAACGCAGAGCCGCCATTAACCCTGGGACTTTAACTGGTTACTTCTTCCTACACCTGGACAATTAACCCTTTCCTGGAGAAAATACTTTTTTTTTTAAATGACTTAATTTGTTTATCTTGATTAAACCCTGCCGTCTGTTTCATGCTCTTAGCCCAAGCAGGCGGTATTAGATATAAGGCAGAGGTACCTAATTATCTGGTAAACACATATTAAAGGGACTCTGCCACCTAAACATTGCTTATGCTGTGAATAAAGAGAACACAAAACTAAATATATATTGTGTTAGCAGAAATGCCAAACATAAGTAGGGTTGCCACCTTTTCTTCAGAAAAATACCGGCCTTGGTACTCCCTCCGTAGACTTAACATTGGACTGATGCCAATTTTTTACCGGCCTGCCGGTAAAATACCGGCCAGGTGGCAACCCTAAACATGAGAGGGAAATGTGTTTTACATATGGCTGCAGTGTCACCTGCTTATGACATCATCAGTGGATCCCATGCAGATTACACATTACAAAGTAGTTCATTTGCATATTAAACCACAGGTGATGTCATCAACAGGAGACTCCACAGACACATATAACTGCCTGTAACTCATATTTTAGTGAATAGCACCCAATGTATAGCTAATGCTTCAACCTGTGTTTTTTTTTGTCTTTTCTACACTTGCAGCCTAAACAGTGTTTAGGTAATGAGGCCCCTCTAATGAGGCGCAGGATGCAGAAGTGGGATAATACTTTTCCTCTTAGTCTTAGTATTTGGGAATAGCTGCTGTCAGGTCATCTATTGCACCCAGCAGATGTCCAAATCTTGCATCAACACATACCAAAGATGAGCCCAAGTTTGCAGATCAGAAGGCAAATTCCCTGCCAACTGGAGAGAGATCTGTGTGATGACAGACACCTCAAACCTCGTACATCCGCTGGATCACTCATCCCAGAGACTTCAGAGACACAGATGTTGTGGATGGAGGAGGGCTCCTTGATATATGTCTAATTTGTTTTTTTTCTAAAGACGGGAGTTTTTAAATTGATAACAGATTCTGAAGAAAGGAACAGTGGGGAACCATTGTACGTCAAACCATGGATTCTGCGGAACAGGATCGCCTTTGTCTTATTGTTCAGTTTGATGTTCAAAGACGCCCAAATAACTATTTACTGGCAAATAGACGCGTGGCAAAGTTTTGGGGTAACCTAATGGGGAGATCTGCAGATGAAGGAGCCCCGTGGTGCTGATTGGACGACAGACGTACTGGGCAGCACTGATCTTGGTGGTTATCGCTTTGAAGGCCAAAATAAATTCCATGTTGACGGTGAATCTCGCAGGCTGCTTAAATCATGCACTCACCCTTAGACCCTCCAACAAGTTTTAAAAATATACAGTATGGATTATAACAACAAAGGGTAGAATGAGACATTGTCTGACTTTCAAGAATGTCCTGGGGATGGTTCATGGTCCTCATTTTACCAATCTCAGCAGGATGAAGAGCATTGTCATCCATAGTGGGAACCAAACCTACAACCCCCATGAGTGGACAGATTATCCAGGTGAAGCATCTCACCATGGGATAGGTGATATGTCATGAAGCTCTTCACACACTATTGTGTGTCTTCAAAGGGTCTCTATCACCTAAACATTGCTTACACCATGACTGTAGAGAACACAAAAATGAGTGAAAATTAATAAAACAGGTGCAATCAGAGTTATACCTAATGGATAGCGGTAATGCCGTTATTTCTCATTTACCAGCACTTTTAAGTGCAGGAGTTTTGTAGCATGGCACCCATTGTGCAGATTATTTTTCGTCAGATTTTATTCTGCCCTTTCACAGTATACACAAGGTTTAGGTGATAAAGTCCTGCTCATTTTCTTTGGTTCTGGATCTTCCCGCGTCAGAGGCCGGCTGGATCTGGAGTCGTAGACTGTAGGACATTCTCGTTGCCGAGATCTCACCCTACGCAGGGCACAGGAAGTGATACTGCCAAAGCAGTGGGAGAAGCAGAATTCCCAACACATCAAAGTGCAGTACGGTGAACCTGGCCGGTGTGCTTGCTAAGTGAAAACAAGTGCTGGAAGCCATTTATCATGTATTTATATTAAATGACTGGGGAGCAGATGGAATATATTCTACTCCCAGCAACTCAACTAAAACGTTTGGGAGGGGAGTGGAATCCACGGGGATGATGGTTAGACTCTTCCCATGCCACAAAATCCCAACACTCTACAGCAGACACGTTATCACAATATCTGCGAGGGCAGAGCCCACGGTAGCTGGGCTAAAGGCTGGCTAATGCACACTTAAAGGGCAACTGTTGGCATACAAAATGTTCTGCACAATTGAGAGATTTCATCAAGTGTAAGCATTTTACATAGAAATACTCTGATGAAAGAACTCAAATAAAGCCCCCTTTGCTCTCAATATTGCTATCAGGGGGCGGCCCTACCTGACTCAAGAACAGCATGTCTGCCCTCTGATAGCATTATACAGAGCAAATAAAACATGTTCTCGTTTCAGTTGTAAGTTTCTTTAACTTTGCCAAGTCCCAGGCGTCCTCTGTATACTACAATTCTCAAAATGCTCAGCCAGCCTTTGATACAGATAGGCATGTTACTGCACCTCCAATAGCAGTCGGGCAAGGATAGAACAATTCCTCCAACCATGCAGCTGCAAGGGATCTTCTGTGGCCAAGAACAGGCATGCCAACTTCAACTCTCAGCATGCTCAGCCCAGGCCAGACATACAGCTATTCATTGCCAGGGGTGGGTTATGTCAAGTGCCATACACACTAAACAAAAAACCCATTAAATTATCATTATCTCCCCTAGCGCCAAGTCACAGGTTATTTCACATGAAGGGGGGGTCTTCAGGCTTAACAGAAAAAAAACCCCTCTGCACAATCTCAGCTGCCTGGAGAAAATGCATTTGGAAGGTGAAGACTGAGAGTTTCTAACTAATAAAAGCAATGTTGGGTGAAGATAATGTCTTTTAATGGTTGACTGTATTAGAATAGGTGCCGCTAAAATCCTCGGCAATCTCCCCCCGCCTGGTGCTGCCCACCTTACTGCAACACTTAGAAGTCTTACAAGAGGTTAGAAATATATAAGAATATCACAGGGACTGAACCAGGAGAGTTCAAGTTAACCAAATGGAAGGTGAAACTATACTCCGACCTGCTTGTAACTATACTCCGACCTGCTTGTAACTATACTCCGCCCTGCTCGTAACTATACTACGACCTGCTTGTAACTATACTCCGACCTGCTTGTAACTATACTCCGACCTGCTTGTAACTATACTCCGCCCTGCTCGTAACTATACTACGACCTGCTTGTAACTATACTCCGACCTGCTTGTAACTATACTCTGACCTGCTTGTAACTATACACCAGCCCTTCATGTAACTATACTCCGCCCTGCTTGTAACTATACTCCGACCTGCTTGTAACTATACACCAGCCCTTCATGTAACTATACTCTGCCCTGCTTGTAACTATACTCCAGCCCTGCTTGTAACTATACTCCGACCTGCTTGTAACTATACTCCGTCCTGCTTGTAACTATACACCAGCCCTTCATGTAACTATACTCCAGCCCTGCTTGTAACTATACTCCGACCTGCTTGTAACTATACTCCGCCCTGCTTGTAACTATACACCAGCCCTTCATGTATCTATACTCCAGCCCTGCTTGTAACTATACTCCGACCTGCTTGTAACTATACTCCGACCTGCTTGTAACTATACTCCGACCTGCTTGTAACTATACTCTGACCCTGCTTGTAACTATACTCCGCCCTGCTTGTAACTATAGTCCGCCCTGCTTGTAACTATACTCCGACCTGCTTGTAACTATACTCCGACCTGCTTGTAAATATCCTCCGGTCCCGCTTGTAACTATACTCCGACCCCGATTGTAACTATACTCTGACCCCGATTGTAACTATACTGCGGCCCTGCTTGTAACTATACTGCGGCCCTGCTTGTAACTATACTGCGGCCCTGCTTGTAACTATACTCTGGCCTGCTTGTAACTATACTCTGACCCTGCTTGTAACTATACTCTGACCCTGCTTGTAACTATACTTCGACCCTGCTAGTAACTATACTTCGACCCTGCTAGTAACTATACTCAGACCTGCTTGTAACTATACTCTGGCCCTGCTTGTAACTATACTCTGACCTGCTTGTAACTATACTCCGACCTGCTTGTAACTATACCCCGGCCCCGCTTGTAACTATACTGCACCCTGCTTGTAACTATACTCCACCCTGCTTGTAACTATACACCAGCCCTGATTGTAACTATACACCAGCCCTGTTTGTAACTATACTCCTGCCCTGCTTGTAACTATACTCCACCCTGCTTGTAACCATACTCCAGCCCTGCTTGTAACCATACTCCAGCCCTGCTTGTAACTATACTCCAGCCCTGCTTGTAACTATACTCCAGCCCTGCTTGTAACTATACTCCAGCCCTGTTTGTAACTATACACCAGCCCTTCATGTAACTATACTCCGGCCTTGATTGTAACTATACTCCAGCCCTGCTTGTAACTATACTCTGCCCTGCTTGTAACTATACACCAGCCCTTCATGTAACTATACTCCAGCCCTGCTTGTAACTATACACCAGCCCTTCATGTAACTATACTCCGGCCTTGATTGTAACTATACTCAGGCCACTTTTTTCCAGCCTTAACCGTGTGAGTTTGAAAAGTAAGTCAAACTTTACCTCCGCGGCACACCTTGCTCTTCCACTGTGCTGCCTGCCTTCTCTACATGTTGACCTTGACAAAGTGCTCTCATGGGGGAATACGAGGGATGGGGGAATACAAGGGAATTTGAGTTTGTTAAAAGGCTGGTGTCTTTCTTTTGTTCTGGGCTTGTTTAATAGTGTGAATAGCCAATGGAGAGCATGTCCTGAAGGAAAACTGCGGTGGCCATCTGCAGGGATGGGAATAGTGTCAATACAAGGACTGTGGCAGTTAAGGTCCTTAGATAATCATTAAATTGGCTGTCGCACAGTCCAGTAAATGTGCCTAACACTAGGTCTGACACTTTATAATTAAGAAGCTCAGGGCAGTGAATTAATCTGCAGGATTTGTGGTACAAGGCACAAGGTGGAGCTCTGCACAGATAGTATATCTCTGAACTAACAACTTTCATATCTGGAAAGCTAACATTAGACAGAGCTACATTGTGCATCTTCACCATTCCTCATTAAATACTGGATCCAATAAAAGTGAAAGAAAAACTAAAGACCCATAGAATAAGATCTAATCTTTATGGAGGTGTGGTCCCAAGCCAGCAACAATCAGTACAGAGGGATGAGCCCAAGCCAGCGGTAAAAAGTATCCATGGGTGATCCCAATCCAGCGGTAAAAATTATCCAGGGGTGATCCCAAGCCAGCGGTAATATGTATCCTGGGGTGGTCACAAGCCAGAGGTAATAAGTATCCAGGGGTAATCACAAGCCAGTGGTAATAATTATTGAGCGGTGATGCTAAGCCAGTGATAATAAGTATCCAGGGGTGATCCCAAGCCAGCAGTAATAAGTATCCAGGGGTGATTCCAAGCCAGCGGTAATAAGTATCCAGGGGTGATCCTAAACATGCAGTAATAAGTATCCAGGGATGATCCCAAGCAGTAATCAGTTTTGAGGGGTGATGCAAAGCCAGTGGTAATATGTATCCAGGGGTGATCCCAAGCCAGCAGTAATCAGTATCGAGGAGTGATCCCATGCCAGCAATAATCAGTATCGAGGAGTGATCCCATGCCAGCAGTAATCAGTATCAAGGATTGATCCCAAGCTGTTGGTTATCAGTATTGTGGAGTGATCCCAAGCATCAGTAATCAGTTTCAAGGTGGTGGTAATCAGTATCGAGGGGTGATCCCAAGCCAGCAGTAATCAGTATCGAGGAGTGATCCCATGACAGCAGTAATCAGTATCAAGGATTGATACCAAGCTGGTGGTAATCAGTATTGTGGAGTGATCCCAAGCTGGCAGTATCAGTTTCAAGGTGGTGGTAGTCAGTATCGAGGGGTGATCCCAAGCCAGCAGTAATCAGTATTGAGGAGTGATCCCATGCCAGCAGTAATCAGTATCAAGGATTGATACCAAGCTGGTGGTAACCAGTATTGTGGAGTGATCCCAAGCTGGCAGTAATCAGTTTCAAGGTGGTGGTAATCAGTATCGGGGAGTGATCCCAAGCTGGTGGTAATCAGTAATGAGGGGTGATCCCAAGCTGGCAGTAATCAGTATTGAGGGGTGATCCCAAGCTGGCAGTAATCAGTATTGAGGGGTGATCCCAAGCTGGCAGTAATCAGTATTGAGGGGTGATCCCAAGCTGGCAGTAATCAGTATTGGGGGGTGATCCCAAGCTGGCAGTAATCTGTATTGAGGGGTGATCCCAAGCTGGCAGTAATCAGTATTGAGGAGTGATCCCAAGCTGGCAGTAATCAGTATTGAGGAGTGATCCCAAGCTGGCAGTAATCAGTATTGAGGGGTGATCCCAATCTGTCAGTAATCAGTATTGGGGGGTGATCCCAAGCTGGCAGTAATCAGTATTGGGGGGTGATCCCAAGCTGGCAGTAATCAATATTGAGGGGTGATCCCAAGCTGTCAGTAATTAGTATTGGGGGGTGATCCCAAGCTGGCAGTAATCAGAGCTTATGTTTAAAATATGCCGTATTTGCTGGATATGGAGGGAGATTCTCATGGAAACAGACGTTGCAAAGATAAACTTATTATGCAGATTTATACAACAGCAAACAAACAAAAAGGATAAAACAAGGGGTTAACATAAGGTCATGTGCTGGTGTGGGTCCTCCGATTTGCATATGCAAATGAGGTGAGTAATGCAGAGGATTTATGGGGATGTTTATTGGCCAGGATAGAGGGATCTGCATCAGATTATCTCTCTCTGTTAGTTATGTGTAAAAAGCTAAAAAAAATATTAAACTACCTGGGCTAACTGAACCCTTCAAAGCCACTAACTTTACGTTACATAGTTACATAGTTTTATAGTTAAATAGTTATATAGTTACATATTTAGTTATATAGTTACATAGTTACATTGTTCCATAGTATATAGTTATATAATTACATAGTTATATTGTTACATAGTAGATAGTTATATAATTACATAGTTATATTGTTACATAGTTATATAGTTACAGTTATATTGTTACATAGTTATATAGTTACATAGTTATATTGTTACATAGTTATATTGTTACATTGTATATAGTTATATAATTACATAGTTATATTGTTACATAGTTATAGTTAGAGGTGCAGAGTCAGATAACCTCTCATGCACAGCTGTACTAGACAGTCTATACACATAGCCTGGGACAGAGGTGCAGAATCAGATAACCTCCCATGCACGGCTGTACTAGACAGTCTTTACACATAGCCTGGGATAGAGGTGCAGAGTCAGATAACCTCTCATGCACAGCTGTGCTAGACAGTCTATACACATAGCCCAGGACAGAGGTGCAGAGTCAGATAACCTCTCATGCACAGCTGTACTAGACAGTCTATACACATAGCCCAGGACAGAGGTGCAGAGTCAGATAACCTCTCATGCACAGCTGTACTAGACAGTCTATACACATAGCCCGGGACAGAGGTGCAGAGTCAGATAACCTCTCATGCACAGCTGTACTAGACAGTCTATACAGATAGCCCGGGACAGAGGTGCAGAGTAAGATAACCTCTTATGCACAGCTGTACTAGACAGTCTATACACATAGCCCAGGACAGAGGTGCAGAGTCAGATAACCTCTCATGCACAGCTGTACTAGACAGTCTATACACATAGCCCAGGACAGAGGTGCAGAGTCAGATAACCTCTCATGCACAGCTGTACTAGACAGTCTATACACATAGCCCAGGACAGAGGTGCAGAGTCAGATAACCTCTCATGCACAGCTGTACTAGACAGTCTATACACATAGCCCAGGACAGAGGTGCAGAGTCAGATAACCTCTCATACACAGCTGTACTAGACAGTCTATACACATAGCCCGGGACAGAGGAGCAGAGTCAGATAACCTCTCATGTACGGCTGTACTAGACAGTCTATACACATAGCCCAGGACAGAGGCGCAGAGTCAGATAACCTCTCATGCACAGCTGTACTAGACAGTCTGTACACATAGCCCAGGACAGAGGAGCAGAGTCAGATAACCTCTCATGCACGGCTGTACTAGACAGTCTATACACATAGCCTGGGACAGGGGTGCAGAGTCAGATAACCTCTCATGCACAGCTGTACTAGACAGTCTATACACATAGCCCAGGACAGAGGTGCAGAGTCAGATAACCTCTCATGCACGGCTGTACTAGACAGTCTATACACATAACACGGGACAGAGGAGCAGAGTCAGATAACCTCTCATGCACAGCTGTACTAGACAGTCTATACACATAGCCCAGGACAGAGGTGCAGAGTCAGATAACCTCTCATGCACAGCTGTACTAGACAGTCTATACACATAGCCCAGGACAGAGGTGCAGAGTCAGATAACCTCTCATGCACAGCTGTACTAGACAGACTATACACATAGCCCAGGACAGAGGTGCAGAGTCAGATAACCTCTCATGCACGGCTGTACTAGACAGTCTATACACATAACACGGGACAGAGGTGCAGAGTCAGATAACCTCTCATGCACGGCTGTACTAGACAGTCTATACACATAGCCTGGGATAGAGGTGCAGAGTCAGATAACCTCTCATGCACGGCTGTACTAGACAGTCTATACACATAGCCCAGGACAGAGGTGCAGAGTCAGATAACCTCTCATGCACAGCAGTACTAGACAGTCTGTACACATAGCCCTGGACAGAGGTGCAGAGTCAGATAACCTCTCATGCACAGCTGTACTAGACAGTCTATACACATAGCCCGGGACAGAGGTGCAGAGTCGGATAACCTCTCATGCACAGCAGTACTAGACAGTCTATACACATAGCCCAGGACAGAGGTGCAGAGTCAGATAACCTCTCATGCACAGCTGTACGAGACAGTCTATACACATAGCCCCGGACAGAGGTGCAGAGACAGATAACCTCTCATGCACAGCTGTACTAGACAGTCTATACACATAGCCTGGGACAGAGGTGCAGAGTCAGATAACCTCTCATGCACAGCTGTACTAGACAGTCTATACACATAGCCTGGGACAGAGGTGCAGAGTCAGATAACCTCTCATGCACAGCTGTACTAGACAGTCTGTACACATAGCCCGGGACAGAGGTGCAGAGTCAGATAACCCCTCATGCACAGCTGTACTAGACAGTCTATACACATAGCCCAGGACAGAGGTGCAGAGTCAGATAACCTCTCATGCACAGCAGTACTAGACAGTCTATACACATAGCCCAGGACAGAGGTGCAGAGTCAGATAACCTCTCATGCACAGCTGTACTAGACAGTCTATACACATAGCCCAGGACAGAGGTGCAGAGTCAGATAACCTCTCATGCACAGCTGTACAAGACAGTCTGTACACATAGCCCTGGACAGAGGTGCAGAGTCAGATAACCTCTCATGCACAGCTGTACGAGACAGTCTATACACATAGCCCCGGACAGAGGTGCAGAGACAGATAACCTCTCATGCACAGCTGTACTAGACAGTCTGTACACATAGCCCGGGACAGAGGTGCAGAGTCAGATAACCCCTCATGCACAGCTGTACTAGACAGTCTGTACACATAGCCCAGGACAGAGGTGCAGAGACAGATAACCTCTCATGCACAGCTGTACTAGACAGTCTATACACATAGCCCGGGACAGAGGTGCAGAGTCAGATAACCTCTCATGCACAGCTGTACTAGACAGTCTGTACACATAGCCTGGGACAGAGGAGCAGAGTCAGATAACCTCTCATGCACAGCTGTACTAGACAGTCTATACACATAGCCCGGGACAGAGGTGCAGAGTCAGATAACCTCTCATGCACACTGTACTAGACAGTCTATACAGATAGCCCGAGACAGAGGTGCAGAGTCAGATAACCTCTCATGCACAGCTGTACTAGACAGTCTATACACATAGCCCGGGACAGAGGAGCAGAGTCAGATAACCTCTCATGTACGGCTGTACTAGACAGTCTATACACATAGCCTGGGACAGAGGTGCAGAGTCAGATAACCTCTCATGCACAGCTGTACTAGACAGTCTATACACATAGCATGGGACAGAGGAGCAGAGTCAGATAACCTCTCATGCACAGCTGTACTAGACAGTCTATACACATAGCCCAGGACAGAGGTGCAGAGTCAGATAACCCCTCATGCACGGCTGTACTAGACAGTCTATACACATAGCCCAGGACATAGGTGCAGAGACAGATAACCTCTCATGCACAGCTGTACTAGACAGTCTATACACATAGCCCAGGACATAGGTGCAGAGACAGATAACCTCTCATGCACAGCTGTACTAGACAGTCTGTACACATAGCCCAGGACAGAGGTGCAGAGTCAGATAACCTCTCATGCACAGCTGTACTAGACAGTCTTTACACATAGCCCGGGACAGAGGTGCAGAATCAGATAACCTCCCATGCACAGCTGTACTAGACAGTCTATACAGATAGCCCGGGACAGAGGTGCAGAGTCAGATAACCTCTCATATACAGCTGTACTAGACAGTCTGTACACATAGCCCAGGACAGAGGTGCAGAGTCAGATAACCTCTCATGAACAGCTGTACTAGACAGTCTGTACACATAGCCCAGGACAGAGGTGCAGAGTCAGATAACCTCTCATGCACGGCTGTACTAGACAGTCTATACACATAGCCCGGGAAAGAGGTGCAGAGTCAGATAACCTCTCATGCACGGCTGTACTAGACAGTCTATACACATAGCCCGGGACAGAGGTGCAGAGTCAGATAACCTCTCATGCACAGCTGTACTAGACAGTCTATACACATAGCCTGGGACAGAGGTGCAGAATCAGATAACCTCTCATGCACGGCTGTACTAGACAGTCTTTACACATAGCCTGGGATAGAGGTGCAGAGTCAGATAACCTCTCATGCACGGCTGTACTAGACAGTCTATACACATAGCCCGGGACAGAGGTGCAGAGTCAGATAACCTCTCATGCACAGCTGTACTAGACAGTCTATACACATAGCCCGGGACAGAGGTGCAGAATCAGATAACCTCTCATGCACAGCTGTACTAGACAGTCTATACACATAGCCCAGGACAGAGGTGCAGAGTCAGATAACCTCTCATGCATGTCTGTACTAGACAGTCTATACACATAGCCCGGGACAGAGGTGCAGAGTCAGATAACCTCTCATGCACGGCTGTACTAGACAGTCTTTACACATAGCCTGGGATAGAGGTGCAGAGTCAGATAACCTCTCATGCACAGCTGTACTAGACAGTCTATACAAATAGCCTGGGACAGAGGTGCAGAGTCAGATAACCTCTCATGCACAGCTATACTAGACAGTCTGTACACATAGCCCAGGACAGAGGGGCAGAGTCAGATAACCTCTCATGCACGGCTGTACTAGACAGTCTATATACATAGCCCGGGACAGAGGTGCAGAGTCAGATAACCTCTCATGCACAGCTGTACTAGACAGTCTATACACATAGCCCAGGACAGAGGTGCAGAGTCAGATAACCTCTCATGCACAGCTGTACTAGACAGTCTATACACATAGCCTGGGACAGAGGTGCAGAGTCAGATAACCTCTCATGCACAGCTGTACTAGACAGTCTATACACATAGCCCAGGACAGAGGTGCAGAGCCAGATAACCTCTCATGCATGGCTGTACTAGACAGTCTATACACATAGCCCAGGACAGAGGTGCAGAGTCAGATAACCTCTCATGCACAGCTGTACTAGACAGTCTATACACATAGCCTGGGACAGAGGTGCAGAGTCAGATAACCTCTCATGCACGGCTGTACTAGACAGTCTATACACATAGCCCAGGACAGAGGTGCAGAGTCAGATAACCTCTCATGCACAGCTGTACTAGACAGTCTATACACATAGCCTGGGACAGAGGTACAGAGTCAGATAACCTCTCATGCACAGCTGTACTAGACAGTCTGTACACATAGCCCGGGACAGAGGTGCAGAGTCAGATAACCTCTCATGCACGGCTGTACTAGACAGTCTGTACACATAGCCCGGGACAGAGGTGCAGAGTCAGATAACCTCTCATGCACGGCTGTATTAGACAGTCTATACACTTAGCCCCGGACAGAGGTGCAGAGTCAGATAACCTCTCATGCACAGCTGTACTAGACAGTCTATACACATAGCCCGGGACAGAGGTGCAGTGTCAGATAACATCTCATGCACGGCTGTACTAGACAGTCTATACATATAGCCTGGGACAGAGGTGCAGAGTCAGATAACCTCTCATGCACGGCTGTACTAGACAGTCTATACACATAGCCCAGGACAGAGGTGCAGAGTCAGATAACCTCTCATGCACGGCTGTACTAGACAGTCTTTACACATAGCCTGGGATAGAGGTGCAGAGTCAGATAACCTCTCATGCACAGCTGTACTAGACAGTCTATACAAATAGCCTGGGACAGAGGTGCAGAGTCAGATAACCTCTCATGCACAGCTATACTAGACAGTCTGTACACATAGCCCAGGACAGAGGGGCAGAGTCAGATAACCTCTCATGCACGGCTGTACTAGACAGTCTATATACATAGCCCGGGACAGAGGTGCAGAGTCAGATAACCTCTCATGCACAGCTGTACTAGACAGTCTATACACATAGCCCAGGACAGAGGTGCAGAGTCAGATAACCTCTCATGCACAGCTGTACTAGACAGTCTATACACATAGCCTGGGACAGAGGTGCAGAGTCAGATAACCTCTCATGCACAGCTGTACTAGACAGTCTATACACATAGCCCAGGACAGAGGTGCAGAGCCAGATAACCTCTCATGCACAGCTGTACTAGACAGTCTATACACATAGCCTGGGACAGAGGTGCAGAGTCAGATAACCTCTCATGCACGGCTGTACTAGACAGTCTATACACATAGCCCAGGACAGAGGTGCAGAGTCAGATAACCTCTCATGCACAGCTGTACTAGACAGTCTATACACATAGCCTGGGACAGAGGTACAGAGTCAGATAACCTCTCATGCACAGCTGTACTAGACAGTCTGTACACATAGCCCGGGACAGAGGTGCAGAGTCAGATAACCTCTCATGCACGGCTGTACTAGACAGTCTGTACACATAGCCCGGGACAGAGGTGCAGAGTCAGATAACCTCTCATGCACGGCTGTATTAGACAGTCTATACACTTAGCCCCGGACAGAGGTGCAGAGTCAGATAACCTCTCATGCACAGCTGTACTAGACAGTCTATACACATAGCCCGGGACAGAGGTGCAGTGTCAGATAACATCTCATGCACGGCTGTACTAGACAGTCTATACATATAGCCTGGGACAGAGGTGCAGAGTCAGATAACCTCTCATGCACGGCTGTACTAGACAGTCTATACACATAGCCCGGGACAGAGGTGCAGAGTCAGATAACCTCTCATGCATGGCTGTACTAGACAGTCTATACACATAGTCCGGGACAGAGGTGCAGAGTCAGATAACCTCTCATGCACAGCTGTACTAGACAGTCTGTACACATAGCCCAGGACAGAGGTACAGAGTCAGATAACCTCTCATGCACAGCTGTACTAGACAGTCTATACACATAGCCCGGGACAGAGGTGCAGAGTCAGATAACCTCTCATGCACGGCTGTACTAGACAGTCTATACACATAGCCCAGGACAGAGGTGCAGAGTCAGATAACCTCTCATGCACAGCTGTACTAGACAGTCTTTACACATAGCCTGGGATAGAGGTGCAGAGTCAGATAACCTCTCATGCACAGCTGTACTAGACAGTCTATACACATAGCCCAGGACAGAGGTGCAGAGTCAGATAACCTCTCATGCACAGCTGTACTAGACAGTCTTTACACATAGCCTGGGATAGAGGTGCAGAGTCAGATAACCTCTCATGCACGGCTGTACTAGACAGTCTATACACATAGCCCAGGACAGAGGTGCAGAGTCAGATAACCTCTCATGCACGGCTGTACTAGACAGTCTATACACATAGCCCAGGACAGAGGTGCAGAGTCAGATAACCTCTCATGCACAGCTGTACTAGACAGTCTATACACATAGCCCGGGACAGAGGTGCAGAGTCAGATAACCTCTCATGCACAGCTGTACTAGACAGTCTATACACATAGCCCGTGACAGAGGTGCAGAGTCAGATAACCTCTCATGCACAGCTGTACTAGACAGTCTGTACACATAGCCCGGGACAGAGGTGCAGAGTCAGATAACCTCTCATGCACAGCTGTACTAGACAGTCTATACACATAGCCCGGGACAGAGGTGCAGAGTCAGATAACCTCTCATGCACAGCTGTACTAGACAGTCTATACACATAGCCCAGGACAGAGGTGCAGAGTCAGATAACCTCTCATGCACGGCTGTACTAGACAGTCTATACACATAGCCCAGGACAGAGGTGCAGAGTCAGATAACCTCTCATGCACAGCTGTACTAGACAGTCTATACACATAGCCCAGGACAGAGGTGCAGAGTCAGATAACCTCTCATGCACAGCTGTACTAGACAGTCTATACACATAGCCCAGGACAGAGGTGCAGAGTCAGATAACCTCTCATGCACGGCTGTACTAGACAGTCTATACACATAGCCCAGGACAGAGGTGCAGAGTTAGATAACCTCTCATGCACAGCTGTACTAGACAGTCTATACACATAGCCCAGGACAGAGGTGCAGAGTCAGATAACCTCTCATGCACAGCTGTACTAGACAGTCTATACACATAGCCCAGGACATAGGTGCAGAGACAGATAACCTCTCATGCACGGCTGTACTAGACAGTCTATACACATAGCCCGGACAGAGGTGCAGAGTCAGATAACCTCTCATGCACGGCTGTACTAGACAGTCTATACACATAGCCCGGGACAGAGACTTTTACCTGATATAGTCCCTGAGGTGCATTTTCGATGTGCTCCAGCAGAGCAGAGGTTAAACCCCTAAATCTGAGATCCCTGATTTGCTATACTATGTACTGCCCATCAGATAAACACGCTCAAAACTCAAATAAGGAGCCTGAAAGCATTAGTACTTCATTAACGCTCTCTGTGGAGAGCTGGAGGAGCTTCCTCCAGAGTCATGTTAAAAGATTTCACCTCCTGACACCGGTGACAAATTGCAGAGTGGAGCCTTCACGCGGTGCAAAGCTAATTGTTTTCCTCTCCATTCCCCTCACTTGTCTGGCTGTCTCTACACATGATGCATCACTTGGAAGGATCAGACCCTAGAGACCCCACTGTGAGGTGAAATGCCGCATATAACCTGAGAGCTCAGCCAGCTCCCGCCAAGCATTTTATTTGCGTGCTGTGTTCACCATTTAAACTAGGACACAGAGTTGTGCGGTGACTCACAGAAAGTCACAAAACTTCCTGCGAATGGAGCTCCCCTCCAACCTGTTTTATATTTTACAGCTTTTTGTTGAGTCTGTTGCATTAACATTGTTATTCTTTTAGCTACTGAAATATTTATGCCCCACCCCCTTGGCTGTATTATAAACATTCTAAGTGTACAGCTGTATGCAGAGATTTGTACACGGTCGGTACTTCCCCATATCTGCCACCAGTCTCCTGCGGGAAAAAGGTGGGGGCTCTAAAAATTTGTTGAGCCACACAATGTGGAGGGGGGGGGGGGGGGGGTGTTGATTAAGCACCAGGTATTGATACAGATACAGGGTGTCTGGAACTCAAGTCACCTCTTGTAAACTGTGTATGCCTTTTACACAATTTAAACACAATGCTTCCTGTCCACAGTGCTGTACAGTTTTAATGCCTGGGCAGGCAAATTACGGTGCTCAAAAACACGGGACTGTCCTGGAAAATGCGAGACTTTTGGCAACTATGCTTTCCTCAGTGTAAATAACGAGGACGATTGTGGCAATGAATAATAAGGTAATAAAGAAAAGGGTAATTATGGAAAAAAAAGTAAAAAAAAAAAAAAAAAGTATCCAAGCCGAACCTGTCGCCTGTAGTTACCCGAGTGATAAACGTCTCCCTTAGGAGAGGTTAGTACATCTTGAACATGGGCCCATCAATAAAGATGAGCTTTTACAGAGCTCTCACTCGCACAGCGGTATAAAGGGTTGGATTTCCCCATTATATCTGGCACTGAGCTGAGCACCACTTTACAGTCCCAAAAATTCAATTTCATTTTTAGTAAACGTCACTTTCATCTCAAACACATCCCCCAGCAGTTTGGGATTAAGCACCCTATCAATTATCGCTGACACCGAGCGCTTCTGCGGAATAGCAATCAGCGAGGAGAGCTTTCAGACGCCTGGGTAAATAGGGGAACGCAGGATATCACTAAATAGTTATGGATGGTAAAACTCACAAGCTCCGCGTACCAGAGCAAAGGGGCAATTCAGTTTAGGAACAGGTCAGACCTCTCTCTGACTTATGGAAATACTCCGTCAAGCACAGCGATGATATAAATATTAATAAACCATTCATTTATCACAGGAGACGTGGTGCGGTGGGCTAATACCCCACCCGTGGAAGAGCTTCAATTCTCTGCCATTGATCCTTGTGAGGTCGATAAAATGAGAACCGCAAAGTAATGGTAACACCCCCAGCATGTAACTGACCATAAGGTTGTTATTAGCGAGATGCTCCTCTCCAGACTTTTCTGAGCTTTAGTCATCAAACAGGGAATTGAGAAGGGGATTTTAAGCGTAACGCCAAAGGAGCCGAGTTGGAAAATGTATTGAATTCAGTTATTCTACGAACTCTGCTACTTTGGCCTTCAGTTTGAAATACCCGGAAATTCTCTCTTCCGTGGTAACCCACCGCCCCCCCCCCCCCCCCCCCCACTCCCCCACTGTATGTAAAGAGAAAAATACTAAACTAACGGTGGAAAATATTACCTGATAGGCTTTAATGCCAGTGTTCATTCACCGGGTCCTGAATTATATGGACAGCGAAGTGTTAATGACATAAAAAAAGAGAGGGGTTCACCGGATTCACCAACATTTTTATATTTATTTTACATCCCAAGAGGAGACATGTTGTATAGAATCTTTGCTCTGTATAGATCTATCAGGGGGCAGACATGTTGTTTAGAATCTTTGCTCTGTATAGCTCTATCATGGGTGGACATGTTGTTTAGAATATTTGCTCTGTATAGCTCTATCAGGGGAGGACATGTTGTTTAGAATCTTTGCTCTGTATAGCTCTATCAGGGGGCAGACATGTTGTTTAGAATCTTTGCTCTGTATAGCTCTATCAGGGGGCAGACATGTTGTTTAAGATCTTTGCTCTATATAGCTCTATTAGGGGGAGGACATGTTGTTTAGAATCTTTGCTCTGTATAGCTCTATCAGGGGTGGACATGTTGTTTAGAATCTTTGCTCTGTATAGCTCTATCAGGGGGCGGACATGGTGTTTAGAATCTTTGCTCTGTATAGCACTATCAGGGGGCGGACATGTTGTTTATAATCATAGCTCTATCAGAGGTGGAAATGTTGTTTAGAATCTTTGCTCTGTATAGCTCTATCATGGAGCAGACATGTTGTTTAGAATATTTGCTCTGTAAAGCTCTATCAGGGGGTGGACATGTTGTTTAGAATCTTTGCTCTGTATAGCTCTATCAGGGGGCAGACATGTTGTTTAAAATCTTTGCTCTGTATAGCTCTATTAGGGGGAGGACATGTTGTTTAGAATCTTTGCTCTGTATAGCTCTATCAGGGGTGGACATGTTGTTTAGAATCTTTGCTCTGTATAGCTCTATCAGGGGGCGGACATGTTGTTTAGAATCTTTACTCTGTATAGCTCTATCAGGGGGCGGACATGTTGTTTATAATCTTTGCTCTGTATAGCTCTATCAGAGGTGGACATGTTGTTTAGAATCTTTGCTCTGTATAGCTCTATCAGGAGGTGGACATGTTGTTTAGAATATTTTCTCTGGAAAGCTCTATAAGGGGGTGGACATGTTGTTTAGAATCTTTGCTCTGTATAGCTCTATCAGGGGGAGGACATGTTGTTTAGAATCTTTACTCTGTATAGCTCTATCAGGGGGATGACATGTTGTTTAGAATCTTGGGTCAGATGAAGGAAGATCTGACCAATATGACCCAACATGTCTGCCCCCAGAGCTATACAAGCAGAGAGGGCTCAATCAAGTACTGTACTTAGTTGTAATCATCCCTATTTATAATACCTACACTTGATCCCATTGTTCAATTAAACATAACTGTGTGCCGCCAGTTGTCCCTTACATTACATGGGTGACAGGGTTCTCCTCAGTGGAATAAATAGAGAATCCTCCTATCTTACAGTTACTATTTCACCCCAACACTTGTTATTTTCCTGAAAGGTGCCAAAAGTAGCTTGTAAAGCCCTTCACCATGTCGTATAATTAAAATGCTGTGTTAACAATAGTTTAATAATGTTAAATGAGATATAAACTCACAGCTCAGTCCTTTCAGTTCACTGATTTAATTGCCTATAAATGTCTACAGTGCAAATAAAATCCCCAGGGTGCATCTTAGAGTCTCTAAACTTTAACACTTATTGGGTGAGAAGTTTTCCATAACCCCACCTTATTAAACCATCACTCACTACCCCAAATACATACAATAAAATGTGGTTTTTTTTTCTATTTTCTATGGCAACAGTACCTCTTCACACACCTATGTTTTTAGAGGCAGTCCCTAGTTTGCATCCACATTTCTCTATTCAGAATGCCCTTTATTAGCGCTTACGAGACTTGGTGCAACACACAGGACCAAAGGGATAAAACGTTTAATAATGAGAATCTATATCAGCTGGATAATAAGACACTTTGGGTCATTCATTTCAGATTCAGAACGGGTCACACAATCAGTAAGTCATAAAAACAATTCCAAACCTCCCAACAGTTTGAGGGATGGTTGGGCATTACTGAGATAAGTTTAGACTACTCCCCAAAAAAATAGGGCTTTACTTATAAAAGAGGAACTCCATAAAGGAACTGCAAGCGTAAGGCCAAAGTAGCCAAGTTGGAATATTTTTCCCATTCATTTACCCCGAATCTAGGGAATGGAATCAAGGGCCACATTATGCTGGTCCCCAATCATGTAAAATGGGGGGGAGGCTTTTATACACCCCTAGAAGAAAACGAGAACAACAAGATTTGTGTTCAAAATAAATAGGGACAATTAGGAGATTTGAACCTATAGCCGCTCCTCTAGCGACATCACTCGTGGAATATTTAGGGATGTCTGTGTAAAATTCCCCCTACATCGAGTGGGAAATAAAACCTACAGAGCACTGTACATTTCACTGGAGAATACATTTTATTTGGTGATGAGGTTGCCCATTCGTCTGATTCCCCCCACCTAAAGTGTTTCCCCTGGGCTATTTAACATGTTAGGAAGTATATGTATGAGTAGTGTGCATTTTATTTCTACTGCAATGATGCTCAGAAAACTGGTGTCAGCCTCACTGGACTGTACTTCCATGCAAAATACACAGTGAACACAATACAGTGCCATAGCCTTGAGAAGCACACATAACATCCGTTATGGTGAGGGTAAAAGTGATAGGGCATTATGAAACACAAATCTACACACACCAGACACTACAGAAGACTTGCTTTCCCCACAGAAATCCTATACTGGCAGTCCCCTCGCCACTGCAAGGGATTGTGGGTAGGCAGTTACAAATAAGGTTAATGATCACCTGGAGATTCATTGTGATTGGCTCTGTTACATTCAGACTGGGTGACATGAGACTGATGACTTTTGAAAGGTTCTGTCTTGATGTGTAGACCTGATCCGCTAAAAGCAGAGGGGCTGCTGTTAAATGAATAAATAGGAGGGGCTCACTGGAGGCTTTGGGAGCACAAAGGCACTCAAAGAATCCAGGACATTTGCCAAAAAGCCCAGATGTTTAATTAAAACCAAATCACCTCTATTCACCTGTTAAATTAAATTGTAATGGTCCGTGGAATTAGTGCCATGTTTCAGTTTTGTAACGGTTTAAAAGGTCTTGGTCGGTGAGCTCAGAACTATAAATACTGTACTTACATCTCTTTACAGAAAGCTTCCGATTCCCACCCCATTACCCCCAAACAGCCGACAAACGAGACAGTATCTGTGCCCCGGGTACGCTGCAGGTTTTACCTTCTGCCAAACAAAATACATATAGAACGTGTTGGCAGATAAGGTGGGCAGCCTCCCCGGGGAAGCATCATGGCTGCCGATCGCAGGATGAACTGGCATGTACCCCATTCCTGACAGACCCCAGACAGGTGTTAGCGGCAGGACCCTGCTCTGTGCATGGCAGCATCCTGATCAACTCCGTCTCAGATACACACAGATTTACTAAAGAGAAGGGACACTCACTTTGTTTCTAAGAAATCAAGGGTTAAAAAAAAGGTTTAGAATCCCTTTAATAGACTGTAAGCTCTGCGCACTGGCCACTCTACCGCATGTAACGTTTGGCTTGTCTAATGTAATTCCCTTCTATGTATTTATCCAAAATAATGTAGAAGAACCTAAAAATAAAAAGATTACATCTACGATGTACAGAGGATCCTAGATAGCATGGGATGCAGGATGAGTTAATTGGGAACATGATAGATTACGCATTGGAGTAAAAAGGAATGATTGGAAACAGGGGAGGCTGGCATGGGGGCAAAAACTATTTAGTTACCCTTGGTGCCACTTCATCAGCTTACCTTGTTTGTCAGAGATAGACACATAGACATGCATGACAGATATACTGACAGATAAAGTACAGAGACTGATAGACAAATATACTGACAGATAAGGTACAGAGACTGATAGACAGATATACTGACAGATAAGGTACAGAGACTGATAGACAGATATACTGACAGATAAGGTACAGAGATTGATAGACAGATATACCGACAGATAAGGTACAGAGATTGATAGACAGATATACTGACAGATAAGGTACAGAGACTGATAGACAGATATACTGACAGATAAGGTACAGAGATTGATAGACAGATATACTGACAGATAAGGTACAGAGACTGATAGACAGATATACTGACAGATAAGGTACAGAGACTGATAGACAGATATACTGACAGATAAGGTTCAGCGACTGATAGACAGATATACTGACAGATAAGGTACAGAGACTGATAGACAGATATACTGACAGATAAGGTACAGAGACTGATAGACAGATATACTGACAGATAAGGTACATAGATTGATAGACAGATATACTGACAGATAAGGTACAGCGACTGATAGACAGATATACTGACAGATAAGGTACAGAGACTGATAGACAGATATACTGACAGATAAGGTACAGAGACTGATAGACAGATATACTGACAGATAAGGTACAGAGATTGATAGACAGATATACTGACAGATAAGGTACAGAGACTGATAGACAGATATACTGACAGATAAGGTACAGAGATTGATAGACAGATATACTGACAGATAAGGTACAGAGACTGATAGACAGATATACTGACAGATAAGGTACAGAGATTGATAGACAGATATACTGACAGATAAGGTACAGAGATTGATAGACAGATATACTGACAGATAAGGTACAGAGACTGATAGACAGATATACTGACAGATAAGGTACAGAGATTGATAGACAGATATACTGACAGATAAGATGCAGAGACTGATAGACAGATATACTGACAGATAAGGTACAGAGATTGATAGACAGATATACTGATAGATAAGGTACAGAGATTGATAGACAGATATACTGACAGATAAGATACAGAGACTGATAGACAGATATACTGACAGATAAGATACAGAGATTGATAGACAGATATACTGACAGATAAGGTACAGAGACTGATAGATATACTGACAGATAAGGTACAGAGACTGATAGACAGATATACTGACAGATAAGGTACAGAGACTGATAGACAGATATACTGACAGATAAGGTACAGATACTGATAGACAGATATACTGACAGATAAGGTACAGAGACTGATAGACAGATATACTGACAGATAAGGCACAGAGACTGATAGACAGATATACTGACAGATAAGGCACAGAGATTGATAGACAGATATACTGACAGATAAGGTACAGATACTGATAGACAGATATACTGACAGATACGGTACAGAGATTGATAGACAGATATACTGACAGATAAGGTACAGAGATTGATAGACAGATATACTGACAGATAAGGTACAGCGATTGATAGACAGATATATTGACAGATAAGGTTCAGAGATTGATAGACAGATATACTGACAGATAAGGTACAGCGATTGATAGACAGATATATTGACAGATTAGGTACAGAGATTGATAGACAGATATACTGACAGATAAGGTACAGAGATTAATAGACAGATATACTGACAGATAAGGTACAGAGATTGATAGACAGATATACTGACAGATAAGGTACAGAGATTGATAGACAGATATACTGACAGATAAGGTACAGAGATTGATAGACAGATATACTGACAGATAAGGTACAGAGATTGATAGACAGATATACTGACAGATAAGGCACAGAGACTGATAGACAGATATACTGACAGATAAGGTACAGAGACTGATAGACAGATATACTGACAGATAAGGTACAGAGATTGATAGATAGATATACTGACAGATAAGGTACAGATATTGATAGACCGATATACTGACAGATAAGGTACAGAGACTGATAGACAGATATAAAGACAGATAAGGTACAGAGATTGATAGACAGATATAATGACAGATAAGATACAGAGACTGATAGACAGATATACTGACAGATAAGGTACAGAGACTGATAGACAGATATACTGACAGATAAGGTACAGAGACTGATAGACAGATATACTGACAGCTAAGGTACAGAGATTGATAGACAGATATACTGACAGATGAGGTACAGAGATTGATAGACAGATATACTGACAGATAAGGTACAGAGACTGATAGACAGATATACTGACAGATAAGATACAGAGATTGATAGACAGATATACTGACAGATAAGGTACAGAGACTGATAGACAGATATACTGACAGATAAGGTACAGAGACTGATAGACAGATATACTGACAGATAAGATACAGAGATTGATAGACAGATATACTGACAGATAAGGTACAGAGACTGATAGACAGATATACTGACAGATAAGGTACAGAGACTGATAGACAGATATACTGACAGATAAGGTACAGAGATTGATAGACAGATATACTGACAGATAAGGTACAGAGATTGATAGACAGATATACTGATAGATAAGGTGCAGAGACTGATAGACAGATATGCTGACAGATAAGGTGCAGAGACTGATAGACAGATATACTGACAGATAAGGTGCAGAATTTGATAGACAGATATACTGACAGATAAGGTACAGAGATTGATAGACAGATATACTGACAGATAAGGTACAGAGACTGATAGACAGATAGACTGACAGATAAGGTACAGAGATTGATGGACAGATATACTGACAGATAAGGTACAGAGATTGATAGACAGATATACTGACAGATAAGGTACAGAGATTGATAGACAGATATACTGACAGATAAAGTACAGAGATTGATAGACAGATATACTGACAGATAAGATACAGAGACTGATAGACAGATATACTGACAGATAAGGTACAGAGACTGATAGACAGATATACTGACAGATAAGGTACAGAGATTGATAGACAGATATACCGACAGATAAGGTACAGAGACTGATAGACAGATATACCGACAGATAAGGTACAGAGATTGATAGACAGATATACCGACAGATAAGGTACAGAGACTGATAGACAGATATACTGACAGATAAGGTACAGAGATTGATAGACAGATATACTGACAGATAAGGTACAGAGACTGATAGACAGATATACTGACAGATAAGGTACAGAGACTGATAGACAGATATACTGACAGAGAAGGTACAGAGATTGATAGACAGATATACTGACAGATAAGGTACAGAGACTGATAGACAGATATACTGACAGAGAAGGTACAGAGATTGATAGACAGATATACTGACAGATAAGGTACAGAGATTGATAGACAGATATACTGACAGATAAGGTACAGAGATTGATAGACAGATATACTGACAGATAAGGTACAGCGACTGACAGACAGATATACTGACAGATAAGGTACAGAGATTGATAGACAGATATACTGACAGATAAGGTACAGAGATTGATAGACAGATATACTGACAGATAAGGTACAGAGACTGATAGACAGATATACTGACAGATAAGGTACAGAGACTGATAGACAGATATACTGACAGATAAGGTACAGAGACTGATAGACAGATATACTGACAGATAAGATGCAGAGATTGATAGACAGATATACTGACAGATAAGGTACAGAGACTGATAGACATATATACTGACAGATAAGGTACAGAGACTGACAGACAGATATACTGACAGATAAGGTAGAGAGATTGATAGACAGATCTACTGACAGATAAGGTACAGAGACTGATAGACAGATATACTGACAGATAAGATACAGAGATTGATAGACAGATATACTGACAGATAAGGTACAGAGACTGATAGACAGATATACTGACAGATAAGGTACAGAGATTGATAGACAGATATACTGACAGATAAGGTACAGAGACTGATAGACATATATACTGACAGATAAGGTACAGAGACTGATAGACAGATATACTGACAGATAAGGTACAGAGATTGATAGACAGATATACTGACAGATAAGGTACAGAGATTGATAGACAGATATACTGACAGATAAGGTACAGAGATTGATAGACAGATGTACTGACAGATAAGGTGCAGAGACTGACAGACAGATATACTGACAGATAAGGTACAGAGATTGATAGACAGATATACTGACAGATAAGGTACAGAGATTGATAGACAGATATACTGACAGATAAGGTACAGAGAGAAAGACTGAAAGTGCTACTGATTGAGATTTGCCCTCCTGCCCTCCTTTGACTGTAATGCAGTCACAAACAGATCCCCAGGAAATATAATCTTACAATATTTTAGTAATTTCTTTCTTAAAGAGCTTGCAATCTATCATGCTGAAAAGGTCTCCGTATTTCACTGTAGTTATAGACAAAATAACTGCAAATATCCTCATAAAACATGATCCTTCCACCAGATTGATTAGAAATAAAGACAGTTAGCTGAATGGACAGACAGATGGACAGAGGGGCCATTCTGCTAGTTTCCCTGTTAGTTCAATGTTGATGGTCACGATGGCCATTTATTTATGTTATTGTATGTTACCTGGGGAATATATCTGTAGCACTAGACCTAGTTAATACATTGCCAGGAGTTTATAGCTCAGTCTGTGATTCCTGGTGCAGATTGCATGGCTCAAGGTCACACGCAACCTGCGCTTGTCTCAGACTCAAGGTCACGCACAACCTGCGCTTGGCTCAGACTCAAGGTCACACGCAACCTGCGCTTGGCTCAGACTCAAGGTCACGCGCAACCTGCGCTTGGCTCAGACTCAAGGTCACACGCAACCTGCGCTTGGCTCAGACTCAAGGTCACACGCAACCTGCGCTTGGCTCAGACTCAAGGTCACACGCAACCTGCGCTTGGCTCAGACTCAAGGTCACACGCAAGCTGCGCTTGGCTCAGACTCAAGGTCACACGCAAGCTGGGCTTGGCTCAGACTCAACGTCACACGCAACCTGCGCTTGGCTCAGACTCAAGGTCACACGCAACCTGCGCTTGGCTCAGACTCAAGGTCACACGCAACCTGCGCTTGGCTCAGACTCAAGGTCACACGCAAGCTGCGCTTGGCTCAGGCTCAAGGTCACACGCAACCTGCGCTTGGCTCAGACTCAAGGTCATACGCAAGCTGCGCTTGGCTCAGACTCAAGGTCACACGCAAGCTGGGCTTGGCTCAGACTCAAGGTCACACCCAACCTGCGCTTGGCTCAGACTCAAGGTCACACGCAACCTGCGCTTGGCTCAGACTCAAGATCACACGCAACCTGCGCTTGGCTCAGACTCAAGGTCACACGCAAGCTGGGCTTGGCTCAGACTCAAGGTCACACCCAACCTGCGCTTGGCTCAGACTCAAGGTCACACGCAAGCTGGGCTTGGCTCAGACTCAAGGTCACACCCAACCTGCGCTTGGCTCAGACTCAAGGTCACACGCAACCTGCGCTTGGCTCAGACTCAAGGTCACACGCAACCTGCGCTTGGCTCAGACTCAAGGTCACACGCAACCTGCGCTTGGCTCAGACTCAAGGTCACACGCAAGCTGCGCTTGGCTCAGACTCAAGGTCACACGCAAGCTGCACTTGGCTCAGACTCAAGGTCACACGCAACCTGCGCTTGGCTCAGACTCAAGGTCACACGCAACCTGCGCTTGGCTCAGACTCAAGGTCACACGCAACCTGCGCTTGGCTCAGACTCAAGGTCACACGCAACCTGCGCTTGGCTCAGACTCAAGGTCACACGCAAGCTGGGCTTGGCTCAGACTCAAGGTCACACGCAACCTGCGCTTGGCTCAGACTCAAGGTCACACGCAACCTGTGCTTGGCTCAGACTCAAGGTCACACGCAACCTGCGCTTGGCTCAGACTCAAGGTCACATGCAACCTGCGCTTGGCTCGGACTCAAGGTCACACGCAACCTGCGCTTGGCTCAGACTCAAGGTCACACGCAACCTGCGCTTGGCTCAGACTCAAGGTCACACGCAACCTGCGCTTGGCTCAGACTCAAGGTCACACGCAACCTGCGCTTGGCTCGGACTCAAGGTCACACGCAACCTGCGCTTGGCTCAGACTCAAGGTCACACGCAAGCTGCGCTTGGCTCAGACTCAAGGTCACACGCAACCTGCGCTTGGCTCAGACTCAAGGTCACACGCAACCTGCGCTTGGCTCAGACTCAAGGTCACACGCAAGCTGGGCTTGGCTCAGACTCAAGGTCACACGCAACCTGCGCTTGGCTCAGACTCAAGGTCACACGCAACCTGCGCTTGGCTCAGACTCAAGGTCACACGCAACCTGCGCTTGGCTCAGACTCAAGGTCACACGCAACCTGCGCTTGGCTCAGACTCAAGGTCACACGCAACCTGCGCTTGGCTCAGACTCAAGGTCACACGCAACCTGCGCTTGGCTTGGACTCAAGGTCACACGCAACCTGCGCTTGGCTCGGACTCAAGGTCACACGCAACCTGCGCTTGGCTCAGACTCAAGGTCACACGCAACCTGCGCTTGGCTCAGACTCAAGGTCACACGCAACCTGCGCTTGGCTCAGACTCAAGGTCACACGCAACCTGCGCTTGGCTCAGACTCAAGGTCACACGCAAGCTGGGCTTGGCTCAGACTCAAGGTCACACGCAACCTGCGCTTGGCTCAGACTCAAGGTCACACGCAACCTGCGCTTGGCTCGGACTCAAGGTCACACGCAACCTGCGCTTGGCTCGGACTCAAGGTCGTCCCAAAAAACAACTTCCCCTTTCAGTAAAATCCTTCCCTTCATCAAACTCTCATTCTAACATTGTAACCGCTGAATGGTCCCGTCAGCGCCCCACCATTACAAATATCTGTTTTAGATATTTTATTTTAAAATAAATAAATAAATAAAAACCGTAGAATTCCAGAGAAAATTTTAATTCACAGGCTAGAGAGCAAGCATGCGTTGACGTAAGTTGATTTAATACAAGGGCCCAGAGATAGCCAGGTTCATTATTTCAGGGGTTAAAGGACAACTATAGCAAACAAATAACTCATGGTTATTTGATAGATTGCATCAAGTGTAGATAGAATGCATAGGATGCTTTAATGAAAGAACATAAATAAAGTACCTTATTGAGACCGCTTGGCTCTGTATAGCTCTATCAGGGGTGGACATGTTGTTTAGAATCATTGCTCTGTATAGCTCTATCAGGGGGCGGACATGTTGTTTAGAATCATTGCTCTGTATAGCTCTATCAGGGGGCGGACATGTTGTTTAGAATCATTGCTCTGTATAGCTCTATCAGGAGCAGACATGTTGTTTAGAATCATTGCTCTGTATAGCTCTATCAGGGGATGGACATGTTGTTTGGAATCTTTGCTCTGTATAGCTCTATCAGGGGTGGACATGTTGTTTATAATATTTGCTCTGTATAGCTCTATCAGGAGCAGACATGTTGTTTGGAATCTTTGCTCTGTATAGCTCTATCAGGGGGCAGACATGTTGTTTAGAATCTTTGCTCTGTATAGCTCTATCAGGGGGCAGACATGTTGTTTTGAATCTTTGCTCTGTATATCTCTATCAGGGGGCAGACATGTTGTTTAGAATCTATGCTCTGTATAGCTCTATCAGGGGGTGGATATGTTGTTTTGAATCTTTGCTCTGTATCTCTCTATCAGGGGGCGGATATGTTGTTTAGTATCTTTGCTCTGTATTGCTCTATCAGGGGAGGACATGTGGTTTAGAATCTTTGCTCTGTAAAGCTCTATCAGGGGGCGGACATGTTGTTTAGAATCTTGTGTCAGATCGGTCATGTGCACCATGGTGAGTGAAGAACTGTCCTAATGTTCTAACCAACATGTCCCCCCCTGATAGAGCTATACAGAGCAAAGATTCTAAACAACATTTCCGCCCCCTGATAGAGCTATACAGAGCAAATATTCTAACAACATGTCCGCCCCCTGATAGAGCTATACAGAGCAAAGATTCTAAACAACATTTCCGCCCCCTGATAGAGCTATACAGAGCAAATATTCTAACAACATGTCTGCCCCCTGATAGAGCTATACAGAACAAATATTCTAACAACATGTCTGCCCCCTGATGGAGCTATACAGAGCAAAGATTCTAAACAACATGTCCGCCACCTGATAGAGCTATACAGAGCAAAAATTCTAAACAACATGTCCTCCCCCTGATAGAGCTATACAGAGCAAAGATTCTAAACAACATGTCCGCCCCCTGATTGAGCTATACAGTGCAAAGATTCTAAACAACATGTCTGCCCCCTGATAGAGATATACAGAGCAAAGATTCTAAACAACATGTCCGCCACCTGATAGGGCTATACAGTGCAAAGATTCTAAACAACATGTCCACCCCATGATAGAGCTACACAGAGCAAAGTGGGTTCAATAAGGTACATTATTTACATTCTTTCATTAAAACATTTCTATTTAATATTTCTACATTGTATCCAATCTTTCAATTAAACATTACTTCTTCTACAGTCGTCCTTTAATAGATGCACTCTGTAGATTATGTTATAATCGTTCCCACAGGTCCAAGTGCCACAGAGGAAATTTCTAAAAAAATCTTTGTGAGAATGTGCTCTGGTCTCTTGTTTCTGTTTGATGAGTGAGTATAGTGTGAATACACAGGGAAAATATTCCAAACACTTATACATATCAAAACACACTCAGCTCTCACCAGATCCTATAACATCCAGGGCTGAGAAGGAATTATTGTGTATATAAAGAGGGACTTTTCCCAGGAGACGGACCGGACACAGTTTGGTTAGAGAGCATGTGGTGCAGCCTCTGTCTCTAAACTATTAGCAGAGAGAATGGAGAATGGGAATGTCAGGAATGCTCCCCCCCCCCCCCGAAGGAGCTCAGCTGTAAGGGGCCAATTAATACGGCGTTCCTGGCTTTCTATGGGTCACCAGGATTCATTCGTCCGTCATTATCCAGTCATTGTTATATCATTATATTGTTTACAAATTCAGACAATCTGGAAAAAAGCGACAGGCGTAGAAATCTCACCCCGTAATTGTTTTTGTGTAATAATTCCCAACGCACAGACCCAGGGATGGGTTTAAAGATTTATAATAAGTAGAGTTGAGCAGACACCAGGATGTTCGGGTTCGGATGAACTTTGGAAAAAAGTCCGGGTTCGGGCTCGAACTTGACCCCGAACCCGATTAAAGTCAATGGGGACACAAACTTTTGGCCACTAAAATGCCTCTAAAAAAGTCCTGGAAAGGGCTAGAGGGCTGCAAAATGAAGTAACATGTGGGTGAGTGTCCCCATTCATATGAATAGGTCAATTGCCCTATTCGTATGAATGGGGACTCTATTTCGGTTTATAGAAAGCCAATAGCATTACATGTATTCCATAAACCGAAAGTCTATAAACCGAATGTCATTCGGTTTAAAGACTTTCGGCTTATGGAATACATGTAATACTATTGGCTTTCTATAAACAAAAATAGAGTCCCCATTCATAAGAAATTCCTATGAATGGGGACTCTATTTCGGTTTATAGATAGCCAATAGTATTACATACAATGTAATCGCCGAACCCCGAACTCCAACACGAACATACAGTGGAATGTCCGTGTTCGGGTCCAGGGTCCAAAAACCGTAATGTTCGGTACGAACCCGAACAGTGCGGTTCGGGTTCGCTCAACACTAATATTAAGCGCACAAATCCAATTCTTAGCATCTACTACCCGGAGCTGAATCTACCAAACAGCGAGAAAAGTGTAAATTAACTAACGTTCTTACTGGCAAAAGCTGCTCAGGGCTTTATTCATGAGAGATTAATTGAGAATTAATTAAATGCACAATTAAGGCCAGAAAAGCCGAGTCTGAAAAATAGCTAAATCGGAAAATGTCCGGCTCGGCTACTTTTGCCTTAATAATAACTATACAGGAATGACGGTTATAGAACAAATAACCCAGGGCTGGTAAAACAGCCATCCCCACCCAGGACTGCCACCTTTTCTTCAGAAAAATACCGACCTTGGTACTGTCTCAATAGAAATAACATTGGCTCATTTTTTACCGGCCAGGCGGCAACCCTATCCCCACCCCTAGCTAGTCATCTCATTACCAGCCATCACCACCCCTAGCTAGTCATCTCATTACCAGCCATCACCACCCCTAGCTAGTCATCTCATTACCAGCCATCACCACCCCTAGCTAGTCATCTAATTACCAGCCAACACCACCCCTAGGTAGTCATCTCATTACCAGCCAACACCACCCCTAGGTAGTCATCTCATTACCAGCCATCACCACCCCTAGCTAGTCATCTCATTACCAGCCAACACCACCCCTAGGTAGTCATCTCATTACCAGCCATCACCACCCCTAGGTAGTCATCACATTACCAGCCATCACCACCCCTAGCTAGTCATCTCATTATCAGCCATCACCACCCCTAGTTAGTCATCTCATTACCAGCCATCCCCACCCCTAGCTAGTCATCTCATTATCAGCCATCACCACCCCTAGCTAGTCATCTCATTACCAGCCATCCCTACCCATAGCTAGTCATCTCATTAATAGCCATCCTTACCCCTAGCTAGTCATCTCATTACCAGCCATCCCTACCCCTAGCTAGTCATCTCATTACCAGCCATCACTACCCCTAGCTAGTCATCTAATTACCAGCCATCCCTACCCCTAGCTAGTCATCTCATTACCAGCCATCACTACCCCTAGCTAGTCATCTCATTACCAGCCATCCCTACCCCTAGCTAGTCATCTCATTACCAGTCATCTCCACCCCTAGCTAGTCATCGCATTACCAGCCATCCCCACCCCTAGCTAGTCATCTCATTACCAGCCATCCCTACCCCTAGCTAGTCATCTCATTACCAGCCATCCCTACCCATAGCTAGTCATCTCATTACCAGCCATCCTTACCCCTAGCTAGTCATCTCATTACCAGCCATCCCCACCCCTAGCTAGTCATCTCATTACCAGCCATCCCCACCCCTAGCTAGTCATCTCATTACCAGCCATCCCTACCCCTAGCTAGTCATCTCATTACCAGCCATCCCCACCCCTAGCTAGTCATCTCATTAACAGCCATTCCCACCCCTAGCTAGTCATCTAATTACCAGCCATCCCTACCCCTAGCTAGTCATCTCATTACCAGCCATCCCTACCCCTAGCTAGTCATCTCATTACCAGCCATCCCCACCCCTAGCTAGTCATCTCATTACCAGCCATCCCTACCCCTAGCTAGTCATCTAATTACCAGCCATCCCTACCCCTAGCTAGTCATCTCATTACCAGCCATCCCTACCCATAGCTAGTCATCTCATTACCAGCCATCCCCACCCCTAGCTAGTCATCTCATTACCAGCCATCCCCACCCCTAGCTAGTCATCTCATTACCAGCCATCCCTACCCCTAGCTAGTCATCTCATTACCAGCCATCCCTACCCCTAGCTAGTCATCTTATAACCTTTGGAGAATCATGAGATGTGCATTCCACAGCAGCTGCAGTACCCACCCATAATCAGCTAATACCTAACCTTTGGCACTACAGTTGTTGAGTCACTTTTCCATTATGCTTAATATACCAGATTGTCTGAGAGTCATGGGACATGTAGTCTCCACAGCTGGAGTTTTAACTAAGCCTAGCTGTAATACATGTTTGAGATGAATTACCCTCTAGCTCTGCCCAGGAGGAGATACTATGCATGGGAAGCAGCAGCAGCAGCAGCAGCTAGGGTGAATGGGGAGGAGACCCGCAAGAGGAAGAAAGAAGACCAAACCACTCTGACAGCAAAGGGTGCATGTAATTAAATACAAGGTTTCTTTGCTGCATGGTTAGACACTTGTTTGCCAGATCCATATAACTTTCACCTTCTCTCATCTAGAATTAAAGCTTCACCAGGATAAAGTGATTGATTAATCAAGGAATAGATCCAATAGTAACACATAGGAATTATACATTTATCAAAAGCTACAAGTGTCACTCAAAAAAACCCCACAATGTCTGTGCATACAGCTGTACTCTCGAATGCAGACGGTAGAGGAAGTTAGTGTAAGATCTATTCAGGTTAGTAGCAGTTCAGTAAGTGTGAGTGACGGCTCAATTTGGAGTGAGGTTTTATATCAACTCATTGTGGTCTCATCAGCTGATAACAGAAGGCGGGTCACAGATGTATGTTGATGGCAGGTAATGTTGAAGAATTACTGGCCTTTCAGGGAGAAAAATGTATCCAGCAATAATGTGTCTAACACTGTGATCCTGGGATACATGATGACGTGTGTATTGCATGATGGGTGTTGGAAAGGGATATTAAGGAACTGACACACTGAATTTTCCTGCAGCATGTCGAATATGAAGCCCTCTGGGTCCCTCGCAGGCCTCCCAAAAACATGTTACTAAAGCATCTGCCATAACCAGCCTCGGGGCGCATACTAGGAGGACATGTGTACCGCTGCCGTGAAAGCGAGCCACCAAAATTAGAGACTGTGTGACGCACACAAGCACGTATTGTGCCCTGGAGCTGGAAGGCACTGTATGACAGCACCCTGTAACAGCACTGTATGACAGCACCGTATAACAGCACTGTATGACAGCACCGTATGACAGCACCCTGTAACAGCACTGTATGACAGCACAGTATGACAGCACCCTGTAACAGCACCGTATAACAGCACTGTATGACAGCACCCTGTAACAGCACTGTATGACAGCACCGTATAACAGCACTGTATGACAGCACCGTATGACAGCACCCTGTAACAGCACTGTATGACAGCACAGTATGACAGCACCCTGTAACAGCACTGTATGACAGCACCGTATAACAGCACTGTATGACAGCACCGTATAACAGCACTGTATGACAGCACCGTATAACAGCACTGTATGACAACACCGTATAACAGCACTGTATGACAGCACCGTATAACAGCACTGTATGACAACACCGTATGACAGCACCCTGTAACAGCACTGTATGACAGCACCATATAACAGCACTGTATGACAACACCGTATGACAGCACCCTGTAACAGCACTGTATGACAGCAGCATATAACAGCACTGTATGACAACACCGTATGACAGCACCCTGTAACAGCACTGTATGACAACACCGTATGACAGTACACTATGACAGCACTGTATGACAGCAGCATATAACAGCACTGTATGACAACACCATATGACAGTACACTATGACAGCACTGTATGACAACACCATATAACAGCACTGTATGACAACACCGTATGACAGCACCCTGTAACAGCACTGTATGACAACACCGTATGACAGCACCCTGTAACAGCACTGTATGACAGCATACTATGACAGCACTGTATAACAGCACACTATGACAGCACCATATAACAGCACCCTATGACAACACACTATGACAACATTGTATGACAGCACCCTGTAACAGCATTGTATGACAGGAACCTGTAACAACACAGCGTATAACAGCACCTTGTAACAGCACTGTATGACAGCACACTATGACAGCACTGTATAATAGCACACTATGACAACACCGTATGACAGCACCCTATAACAGCACACTATGACAGCACACTATGACAGCACCCTGTCACAGCACTGTATGACAGCACCGTATGACAGCACCATATGACAGCACCCTGTAACAGCACTGTATGACAGCACACTATGACAGAACCCTATAACAGCACCCTATAACATCACCCTGTAACAGCACCGTATGACAGCACCGTATGACAGCACCGTATGACAGCACCCTGTAACAGCACTGTATGACAGCACCGTATGACAGCACCGTATGACAGCACACTATAACAGCACCCTGTAATAGCACTGTATGACAGCACCGTATGACAGCACTGTATGACAGCATCCTATAACAGCATAACTGATTCTAAACAACATGACCACCCCCTGATAGAGGTATACAGAGCAAAGATTCTAAACAACATGTCCGCCCCCTGATAGAGCGATACAGAGCAAAGATTCTAAACAACATGTCCGCCCCTGATAGAGCTATACAGAGCAAATATTCTAAACAACATGTACACCCCCTGATAGAGCTATACAGAGCAAAGATTCTAAACAACATGTCCGCCCCTGATAGAGCTATACAGAGCAAATATTCTAAACAACATGTCCTCCCACTGATAGAGCTATACAGAGCAAAGATTCTAAACAACATGTCCGCCCCCTGATAGAGCGATACAGAGCAAAGATTCTAAACAACATGTCCGCCCCTGATAGAGCTATACAGAGCAAATATTCTAAACAACATGTCCGCCCCTGATAGAGCTATAGAGAGCAAAGATTCTAAACAACATGTCCGCCCCTGATAGAAATATACAGAGCAAAGATTCTAAACATGTCCACCCCTGATAGAGCTATCCGGAGCAAAGATTCTAAACAATATGTCTGCCCACTGATAGTGCTATACTGAGCAAAGATTCCAAACATCATGTCCTCCCCCTGATAGAGCTATACAGAGCAAAGATTCCAAACATCATGTCCTCCCCCTGATAGAGCTATACAGAGCAAAGATTCTAAAACCTTTAAGTCAGACTGCTGCAGGAACACCCAAGCAAATGATAAGTACCTGTCTTCCCCGCAACCCTTATCTGTGATGTGCTGTATCTGCAGGGTCTTTCCATTTGACATAAGAATTTGCCATTTCTCACAAACACCTTCAGGTACAAATTCTAAGGTATTAAAGCCACTGTAATGAATAATTAGGGATTATCAACAGAAAGAATGCTGTAGTATCTGTGAGAGATCAATCCCTACAGATATGGCCTCATCACCTGCATGTCTTTCACGTTGAGTCATAGGGGGAAGCACTTAATTCTGTGACAACCAACCTCCCCCCCAGCACTGGGAATGAAGGGAATACAAAATGATGAAAAATGATCTATATGATGTGTTAGCAAAATTGCAGTAAATGCATAAAATTAAATAAATAAGTTGTAAATGCACATTGTGAAACTGTCAATGCATCTCCAGAGCGTCCTAACATGCATCCTGTATCCGCTCTCCCCCATGCATCCTGTATCCGCTCTCCCCCCATGCATCCTGTATCCGCTCTCCCCCATGCATCCTGTATCCACTCTCCCCCATGCATCCTGTATCCGCTCTCCCCCATGCATCCTGTATCCGCTCTCCCCCATGCATCCTGTATCCGCTCTCCCCCATGCATCCTGTATCCGCTCTCCCCCATGCATCCTGTATCCGCTCTCCCCCATGCATCCTGTATCCGCTCTCCCCCATGCATCCTGTATCCGCTCTCCCCCATGCATCCTGTATCCGCTCTCCCCCATGCATCCTGTATCCGCTCTCCCCCATGCATCCTGTATCCGCTCTCCCCCCATGCATCCTGTATCCGCTCTCCCCCATGCTTCCTGTATCCGCTCTCCCCCATGCATCCTGTATCCGCTCTCCCCCATGCATCCTGTATCCGCTCTCCCCCCATGCATCCTGTATCCACTCTCCCCCATGCATCCTGTATCCGCTCTCCCCCATGCTTCCTGTATCCGCTCTCCCCCATGCATCCTGTATCCGCTCTCCCCCATGCATCCTGTATCCGCTCTCCCCCCATGCATCCTGTATCCGCTCTCCCCCATGCATCCTGTATCCGCTCTCCCCCATGCATCCTGTATCCGCTCTCCCCCATGCATCCTGTATCCACTCTCCCCCATGCATCCTGTATCCGCTCTCCCCCATGCATCCTGTATCCGCTCTCCCCCATGCATCCTGTATCCGCTCTCCCCCATGCATCCTGTATCCGCTCTCCCCCATGCATCCTGTATCCGCTCTCCCCCATGCATCCTGTATCCGCTCTCCCCCATGCATCCTGTATCCGCTCTCCCCCCATGCATCCTGTATCCGCTCTCTCCCATGCATCCTGTATCCGCTCTCCCCCATGCATCCTGTATCCGCTCTCCCCCATGCATCCTGTATCCGCTCTCCCCATGCATCCTGTATCCGCTCTCCCCCATGCATCCTGTATCCGCTCTCCCCCATGCATCCTGTATCCGCTCTCCCCCATGCATCCTGTATCCGCTCTCCCCCATGCTTCCTGTATCCGCTCTCCCCCATGCTTCCTGTATCCGCTCTCTCCCATGCATCCTGTATCCGCTCTCACCCATGCATCCTGTATCCGCTCTCTCCCCATGCATCCTGTATCCGCTCTCCCCCATGCATCCTGTATCCGCTCTCCCCCATGCATCCTGTATCCGCTCTCCCCCATGCATCCTGTATCCGCTCTCCCCCATGCATCCTGTATCCGCTCTCCCCCATGCTTCCTGTATCCGCTCTCCCCCATGCTTCCTGTATCCGCTCTCTCCCATGCATCCTGTATCCGCTCTCACCCATGCATCCTGTATCCGCTCTCTCCCCATGCATCCTGTATCCACTCTCCCCCATGCATCCTGTATCCGCTCTCCCCCATGCATCCTGTATCCGCTCTCCCCCATGCATCCTGTATCCGCTCTCCCCCATGCATCCTGTATCCGCTCTCCCCCATGCATCCTGTATCCGCTCTCCCCCATGCATCCTGTATCCGCTCTCCCCCATGCTTCCTGTATCCGCTCTCCCCCATGCTTCCTGTATCCGCTCTCTCCCATGCATCCTGTATCCGCTCTCACCCATGCATCCTGTATCCGCTCTCTCCCCATGCATCCTGTATCCACTCTCCCCCATGCATCCTGTATCCGCTCTCCCCCATGCATCCTGTATCCGCTCTCCCCCATGCATCCTGTATCCGCTCTCCCCCATGCATCCTGTATCCGCTCTGACCCTTGCATCCTGTATCCGCTCTCCCCATGCATCCTGTATCCACTCTCCCCCATGCATCCTGTATCTGCTCTCCATCATGACCCCCCCCCCCCCCCCGCCTCCCCAGCTTACATATTGTTACACCACTTGCCTTATTTGATTCTGTAACAGCCAGCAGCACCTGACCTCATTCAACCTATCACCTATTAGCAGATCCCCCCAGTGTGTGTGCATGGTGACATCTTAACACAAATATTCCCCCTCCAGATGGGGGTCTGATCCACCCATCACTAAATCAGGAATGTCACCCTATCAGGGCTTAACCCCTTCCTATCCGGCCCTGTCTTATAAATCACTCACCAATAAACTGCTTTCAGCCAGGGGTCAGACTACTCTGCAAGGCCGTAATGTATTCATCGTCCAATCATGTAATCCAACATTCTGCTTTTATTTGTGTCCATTCAAAACGTCACCTACATGTGTTTATCTTCTTGTAGTGCGTCTGTGGAGTCTCCTGCTTATGACATCACCTGTGTGACTTTATATGCAAATTACACCCATTGCAGAGTACTTAATTTGCATATGAAGTCACAGGAGATATACTCTGTCATTCTGTCACATATAACCTTTGCAGGCTCCTTGCAGTGTGTAGAAGTCATATGTGACCAGGAGGGAATCAATGAACTAATCCAGTACTGGATCCCACAGAACCACAGTGATTATTAGTTCACTGATTCCCTCCTGGTCTCATATGACTTCTACACACCTATATGTGACCATTAAAAGAATAGGTGAGGTGGCCAGCCTCTCTGTATGTCATGATGCCTTACAGGCTTAAAACATACTGTTCTCTAATTCTAGGAATTTGCTGTAATTCTGCAAACGAATAAATCATTTTCCAGCAGTTTTTATTCTCTACCATCACAGTAACATCAATGTCCAGGTGATTCAGTCCCTTTAACACTAAAATCCAGTTCTCAGACCCTTGCGATGGCCAACAAAATCCATAGGAGACTGTGTCAGAATCAATATGTCCATTAACAGGCTATAGGTGCGATTCATTCCCTGGGCTTATTTGCTTAAAGGAACACTAGTAAACGTTTCTGTAAAACTCTCGCTTGCTTTAAAGAAACGAGGTTCAAATAAGGGGGCAACATTAATCCACATTTAGCAGACAGAATCCCTTTAATAAATGCTTCAGCTGTGATGCCGCTCTGTATGAGACACATGGGGGGAGTACAATAGGAGACGGTGTGAGACATCCAGAGATGGAGTGCTTTCAGTGGCAGGAGAGACATACATGGACAGCTTTATCAGATATACAGGGGGGTACAAGGGGCAGACAGATAAGACAGACCCCCAGAGACCTGTATGACGACACTTCATGCTCTGGATCCTGTCTGTGTTACAGATAATTCAGTCTTCCATGCAGCAGCAAGGAGAAGCCAAAGACTAGAGGATTAAACATTGCTAATTAGATAGGGGGCTTCAGCCACAGGGGATCTGCATCTCTCAGTCTCACTGCTCATCTCCCTGTACAGGGGCTGCAGCGGGGGGGGGGGGGGGGGGGACGGGACGGTGGGTTTACCCCATCCCAAATAGAGAAAACCCTGATGCATGACCTCTTCATGTTACACGTCACAAGGCACCACCTCTGTACTCTAGACTGTAAGCCCCAAAGGAAGTGTAGTCTGCAAATAAGGCTGGCTGAGCATCAGCAATGTATTTAGTGTGGGACAAACAAGGCAAGTGCCTAGTATACCATTAAGGGGCGTCACAAAATGAAAAAAATAAATGCATAAATAAAAAAAGCTTCCCCATTAAGAAAAAAAAAAAACCTGGCTTGCCGGCAGGGACAGTAGCTGGGGAGATCGGAAGATCTCCTCTGCCTGCAAGAAGGCTGCATGGGGAGCCGAACAGGCAGCACAGAGAAACCTCCTCCGCAGTATGATGGGGAAAGTGCTGACAGGTCACGTGACCCGGTGCTCTGACGACAGACGCCGGGTGACGTGACCTCTATTCACACACCGAGGGGGAGCCGAACAGGCAGCATGGAGGACACCATGCCACTAGCCACCAGGGACAAGGGAAAGTCCTGGGGGGATGGGGTGCATGTATTAGGGTTGATGGGGACGTGTATTGGGGGTGATGGGGACATGTATCGGGGTTGATGGGGGCATGGATTGGGGTCATGGGGTATGTATTGGGGGTGATGGGGGAATGTATTGGGGGTGATGGGGGAATGTATTGGGGGTGATGGGGACGTGTATTGGGGGTGATGGGGACATGTATCGGGGTTGATGGGGGCATGGATTGGGGTCATGGGGTATGTATTGGGGGTGATGGGGGAATGTATTGGGGTGATGGGGGAATGTATTGGGGGTGATGGGGACGTGTATTGGGGGTGATGGGGACATGTATCGGGGTTGATGGGGGCATGGATTGGGGTCATGGGGTATGTATTGGGGGTGATGGGGGAATGTATTGGGGTGATGGGGGAATGTATTGGGGGTGATGGGGGAATGTATTGGGGGTGATGGGGACGTGTATTGGGGGTGATGGGGACATGTATTGGGGGTGATGGGGGCATGGATTGGGGTCATGGGGTATGTTTTGGGGATGATAGGGGCATGTAATGGGGTGATGGGGTCATGTATTGTGGGTGATGGGGCCATGTATTGGGGGTGATGGGGGCATGTGATGGGGTGATGGGGTAATAGAACATCTGATGGGGACATGTTATGGGGTGATGGGTCATTTAATGCGTGTGCATGTGGGTGATGGGGCATGTCCTGGGTGTGCAACGTGGATTTTGGGTAATGTTGTGGGTGTGCAGGTAAATAATCAGGTTCTGTCCCTCCACCATCCCTGTTAATAATCCTGCAGACGCCTGGTCTCCCCGAGCTCCCTCGGCCGTGTCACACACAGTACCAGTGTACCCCTCTTAATCCAGCCCTTACAGATCCCTGGATCCGGCACAAGCACAGACCTTGATCTCTATCCATGAACATTACAGGTTTCATGTCTTGGTCTGGAGCAAAGAGACGTATAACCGCCGCTCACTGATCCAATCCTGCGCTAAGTGTGTAATCAGGACAGATACGTCAGACATTACCTGGGTGTCAGCACCGACCTGACCAACCTGCCGGCTTCCCAGAGGATTAACTGGCATGTACTAGCAAAATACCTGCCAAGAGGCCCTATTCAGGAGGAGCAGTCCCTATTTTACTCACAAGTCCCCCTCCTCCTCTCCTGTCCCTATTTTTTTGGGGGGAGCTCAGAATGTACAGTTTGTATAACTGTATCACAGACTCCACAGCAACGCAGTTCACAATCATATTAATTTATGTATATTGATCAATCTCCTGATTATGACATCACTAGTGGCTTAATATGCAAATGAGATACAATCAATGGACCATTGGTTAGAAAAACTGCATTCAGGACACATAAAATAAAAATGATGTCATCACGTTGTGGCTTGATTCATTTGCATATCAAATCACAAGTGATGTCATAAGCAGTAGACACAACAGACACATTTCAGACATATATATATATCTTATTTTAGGTATTAGCTGCATTTCTGCTGACACAATGTATAGATTTCTATCGTGCCTGCCTGTTCCATGTTTATTACATTATAGGAGGTATGGTTTTATTCTTTTTGTGAAGAGATCTTCGTCTCACGCTTCCTGAGCGCCACACAATTAAAGGTCTCTATTGGCCGGATTTCAATTAAAAGAAATCACTGGGTTTTAGAGCCGGAAAAAAACCAAAAGGATTATTGACGGACTGACGGAGAGTCGGGGGCCATAAAACCGCTGGACCCTCAGCAATCAGTCATTAACAGGCAAATTAACTCATCGAAAAAACCCCATCAATTCTTCTGCGCGGCGAAAGGTCGCACAGACAGGACAGGGGGGAGGCGGCCTCGCCAGCCGCATTACATCATCATTAACCCTCTCCTGTCAGGCAGAACCAGAGAGAGTAAAGATCACATCCCTCTGACACTAATAGGGTTAAAAGCAGCTCATCACACGAGTCTGTCTGAATCCATACGTCAGGTGGATTTAATGGGAAATAAAATATAATTTATCTACACACTGTAATGGTCGATTGCTAGCAAAGGAAATGTTATCTACAGCTTTCTGTATAAATCAATGTTCCATCAGCATGAGATATAAATGGTGACTGTGCTGGGGCCTGGACGCACTGGATTATCGTATGTGCACTGGGCTTAATACAGTGGATGCAGTGCGTTATAAGCAGTGTATGCTGCTCTGGATAGAGTGTATGCTGCTCTGGATATAGTGTATACACTGCTCTGGATATAGTGTATGCTGCTCTGGATATAGTGTATACACTGCTCTGGATATAGTGTATGCAGTGCTCTGGATATAGTGTATACACTGCTCTGGATATAGTGTATGCTGCTCTGGATATAGTGTATACACTGCTCTGGATATAGTGTATGCAGTGCTCTGGATATAGTGTATGCTGCTCTGGATTTAGTGTATGCAGTGCTCTGGATATAGTGTATGCAGTGCTCTGGATATAGTGTATGCAGTGCTCTGGATATAGTGTATGCACTGCTCTGGATATAGTGTATGCACTGCTCTGGATATAGTGTATGCTGCTCTGGATATAGTGTATGCTGCTCTGGATAGAGTGTATGCTGCTCTGGATATAGTGTATACACTGCTCTGGATATAGTGTATGCTGCTCTGGATATAGTGTATGCAGTGCTCTGGATATAGTGTATGCTGCTCTGGATAGAGTGTATGCATTGCTCTGGATAGAGTGTATGCTGCTCTGGATAGAGTGTATACACTGCTCTGGATAGAGTGTATGCAGTGCTCTGGATATAGTGTATACACTGCTCTGGATATAGTGTATACACTGCTCTGGATATAGTGTATGCACTGCTCTGGATATAGTGTATACACTGCTCTGGATATAGTGTATGCAGTGCTCTGGATATAGTGTATACACTGCTCTGGATATAGTGTATACACTGCTCTGGATATAGTGTATACACTGCTCTGGATATAGTGTATACACTGCTCTGGATATAGTGTATGCTGCTCTGGATAGAGTGTATACACTGCTCTGGATATAGTGTATGCAGTGCTCTGGATATAGTGTATGCTGCTCTAGATATAGTGTATGCTGCTCTGAATAGAGTGTATGCATTGCTCTGGATAGAGTGTATGCACTGCTCTGGATATAGTGTATACACTGCTCTGGATATAGTGTATGCACTGCTCTGGATATAGTGTATACACTGCTCTGTATATAGTGTATGCTGCTCTGGATATAGTGTATGCACTGCTCTGGATATAGTGTATGCAGTGCTCTGGATATAGTGTATGCTGCTCTGGATAGAGTGTATGCATTGCTCTGGATAGAGTGTATGCACTGCTCTGGATATAGTGTATGCACTGCTCTGAATATAGTGTATGCAGTGCTCTGGATATAGTGTATGCACTGCTCTGGATATAGTGTATACACTGCTCTAGATATAGTGTATGCTGCTCTGGATAGAGTGTATACACTGCTCTGGATATAGTGTATACACTGCTCTGGATATAGTGTATGCACTGCTCTGGATATAGTGTATGCACTGCTCTGGATAGAGTGTATACACTGCTCTGGATATAGTGTATACACTGCTCTGGATATAGTGTATGCACTGCTCTGGATAGAGTGTATACACTGCTCTGGATATAGTGTATGCAGTGCTCTGGATATAGTGTATGCAGTGCTCTGGATATAGTGTATGCATTGCTCTGGATATAGTGTATGCTGCTCTGGATATAGTGTATGCAGTGCTCTGGATATAGTGTATGCTGCTCTGGATAGAGTGTATGCTGCTCTGGATATAGTGTATACACTGCTCTGGATATAGTGTATGCAGTGCTCTGAATATAGTGTATGCTGCTCTGGATATAGTGTATGCAGTGCTCTGGATAGAGTGTATGCAGTGCTCTGGATAGAGTGTATGCACTGCTCTGGATATAGTGTATGCAGTGCTCTGGATATAGTGTATGCAGTGCTCTGGATAAAGTGCATGCAGTGCTCTGGATATAGTGTATGCTGCTCTGGATAGAGTGTATGCTGCTCTGGATATAGTGTATACACTGCTCTGGATATAGTGTATGCAGTGCTCTGAATATAGTGTATGCTGCTCTGGATATAGTGTATGCAGTGCTCTGGATAGAGTGTATGCAGTGCTCTGGATAGAGTGTATGCACTGCTCTGGATATAGTGTATGCTGCTCTGGATATAGTGTATGCAGTGCTCTGGATATAGTGTATGCAGTGCTCTGGATAAAGTGCATGCAGTGCTCTGGATATAGTGTATGCACTGCTCTGGATATAGTGTATGCAGTGCTCTGGATATAGTGTATGCAGTGCTCTGGATATAGTGTATGCACTGCTCTGGATATAGTGTATACACTGCTCTGGATATAGTGTATGCACTGCTCTGGATATAGTGTATACACTGCTCTGGATATAGTGTATGCAGTGCTCTGGATATAGCTTATACACTGCTCTGGATATAGTGTATGCTGCTCTGGATATAGTGTATGCACTGCTCTGGATATAGTGTATGCACTGCTCTGGATATAGTGTATACACTGCTCTGGATATAGTGTATGCACTGCTCTGGATATAGTGTATGCACTGCTCTGGATATAGTGTATATACTGCTCTGGATATAGTGTATGCACTGCTCTGGATATAGTGTATGCAGTGCTCTGGATAGAGTGTATGCAGTGCTCTGGATATAGTGTATGCAGTGCTCTGGATATAGTGTATGCACTGTTTTGGATATAGTGTATGCAGTGCTCTGGATATAGTGTATGCTGCTCTGGATATAGTGTATGCACTGCTCTGGATATAGTGTATGCAGTGCTCTGGATATAGTGTATGCAGTGCTCTGGATATAGTGTATGCAGTGCTCTGGATATAGTGTATGCACTGCTCTGGATATAGTGTATGCAGTGCTCTGGATATAGTGTATGCTGCTCTAGATATAGTGTATGCTGCTCTGAATAGAGTGTATGCACTGCTCTGGATATAGTGTATACACTGCTCTGGATATAGTGTATGCAGTGCTCTGGATATAGTGTATGCAGTGCTCTGGATATAGTGTATGCACTGCTCTGGATATAGTGTATACACTGCTCTGGATATAGTGTATGCAGTGCTCTGGATATAGTGTATACACTGCTCTGGATATAGTGTATGCTGCTCTGGATATAGTGTATGCACTGCTCTGGATATAGTGTATACACTGCTCTGGATATAGTGTATGCACTGCTCTGGATATAGTGTATGCACTGCTCTGGATATAGTGTATATACTGCTCTGGATATAGTGTATGCACTGCTCTGGATATAGTGTATGCAGTGCTCTGGATAGAGTGTATGCAGTGCTCTGGATATAGTGTATGCAGTGCTCTGGATATAGTGTATGCACTGCTCTGGATATAGTGTATGCAGTGCTCTGGATATAGTGTATGCTGCTCTGGATATAGTGTATGCACTGCTCTGGATATAGTGTATGCAGTGCTCTGGATATAGTGTATGCAGTGCTCTGGATATAGTGTATGCACTGCTCTGGATATAGTGTATGCAGTGCTCTGGATATAGTGTATGCTGCTCTAGATATAGTGTATGCTGCTCTGAATAGAGTGTATGCACTGCTCTGGATATAGTGTATACACTGCTCTGGATATAGTGTATGCAGTGCTCTGGATATAGTGTATGCAGTGCTCTGGATATAGTGTATGCACTGCTCTGGATATAGTGTATACACTGCTCTGGATATAGTGTATGCACTGCTCTGGATATAGTGTATGCTGCTCTGAATAGAGTGTATGCATTGCTCTGGATAGAGTGTATGCATTGCTCTGGATAGAGTGTATGCACTGCTCTGGATATAGTGTATACACTGCTCTGGATATAGTGTATGCAGTGCTCTGGATATAGTGTATGCAGTGCTCTGGATATAGTGTATGCAGTGCTCTGGATATAGTGTATACACTGCTCTGGATATAGTGTATGCTGCTCTAGATATAGTGTATGCTGCTCTAGATATAGTGTATGCTGCTCTGGATATAGTGTATGCAATGCTCTGGATATAGTGTATACACTGCTCTGGATATAGTGTATGCACTGCTCTGGATATAGTGTATGCACTGCTCTGGATATAGTGTATATACTGCTCTGGATATAGTGTATGCACTGCTCTGGATATAGTGTATGCAGTGCTCTGGATAGAGTGTATGCAGTGCTCTGGATATAGTGTATGCAGTGCTCTGGATATAGTGTATGCACTGTTTTGGATATAGTGTATGCAGTGCTCTGGATATAGTGTATGCTGCTCTGGATATAGTGTATGCACTGCTCTGGATATAGTGTATGCAGTGCTCTGGATATAGTGTATGCAGTGCTCTGGATATAGTGTATGCACTGCTCTGGATATAGTGTATGCAGTGCTCTGGATATAGTGTATGCTGCTCTAGATATAGTGTATGCTGCTCTGAATAGAGTGTATGCACTGCTCTGGATATAGTGTATACACTGCTCTGGATATAGTGTATGCAGTGCTCTGGATATAGTGTATGCAGTGCTCTGGATATAGTGTATGCACTGCTCTGGATATAGTGTATACACTGCTCTGGATATAGTGTATGCAGTGCTCTGGATATAGTGTATACACTGCTCTGGATATAGTGTATGCTGCTCTGGATATAGTGTATGCACTGCTCTGGATATAGTGTATACACTGCTCTGGATATAGTGTATGCACTGCTCTGGATATAGTGTATGCACTGCTCTGGATATAGTGTATATACTGCTCTGGATATAGTGTATGCACTGCTCTGGATATAGTGTATGCAGTGCTCTGGATAGAGTGTATGCAGTGCTCTGGATATAGTGTATGCAGTGCTCTGGATATAGTGTATGCACTGCTCTGGATATAGTGTATGCAGTGCTCTGGATATAGTGTATGCTGCTCTGGATATAGTGTATGCACTGCTCTGGATATAGTGTATGCAGTGCTCTGGATATAGTGTATGCAGTGCTCTGGATATAGTGTATGCACTGCTCTGGATATAGTGTATGCAGTGCTCTGGATATAGTGTATGCTGCTCTAGATATAGTGTATGCTGCTCTGAATAGAGTGTATGCACTGCTCTGGATATAGTGTATACACTGCTCTGGATATAGTGTATGCAGTGCTCTGGATATAGTGTATGCAGTGCTCTGGATATAGTGTATGCACTGCTCTGGATATAGTGTATACACTGCTCTGGATATAGTGTATGCACTGCTCTGGATATAGTGTATGCTGCTCTGAATAGAGTGTATGCATTGCTCTGGATAGAGTGTATGCATTGCTCTGGATAGAGTGTATGCACTGCTCTGGATATAGTGTATACACTGCTCTGGATATAGTGTATGCAGTGCTCTGGATATAGTGTATGCAGTGCTCTGGATATAGTGTATGCAGTGCTCTGGATATAGTGTATACACTGCTCTGGATATAGTGTATGCTGCTCTAGATATAGTGTATGCTGCTCTAGATATAGTGTATGCTGCTCTGGATAGAGTGTATGAAGTGCTCTGGATAGAGTGTATGCAGTGCTCTGAATATAGTGTATGCACTGCTCTGGATAAAGTGGATGGATATAGTGAATACACTGCTCTGCATATAGTGTATCCACTGCTCTGGATATAGTGGATGCACGGCTCTGGATATAGTGGATGCACTGCTCTGGATATAGTGGATGCACTGCTCTGGATATAGTGGATGCACGATTGTAATTTACTCCATATTCAGACTGTGTGATCACAGATATCAGCGACGCGCCCTCAGCTGTGACATCACTCGCTGACACACATCACCACCCCTGTGCATGCAGCTACAGCGACTGATGTCACCAGCAGCCAATCAGGAGCCTCCTTAATGATGTGATTATCAGTTTTATGTTTGCAAAAGTATCAGTAAAAAAATGACGCCTGCAACATACACAATAAACACTGTGCGTTATTCCTGAAACAGGGAATTGAGAAGAGACATTCAAACTTAAGGCTACTATTTTGCAATTCCCTTGTCAACTCCCCACACTTTACACTTTCAAGAATAAAGCCCTAATTTTGAGAAAGAGGCAGGGGTTTGTCAGTTAATAAATAGACACACATTGTGTAAGTCCAACAAATAGTATTCCTTCCTGTATCCCTATATCCCGTACCTGTATCCCTGTCTCCCTTCCTGTATCCCTATATCCCTTCCTGTATCCCTGTATCCCTTCCTTTATCCATGTATCCCTGTATCCTTTCCTGTATCCATGTATCCCTTCCTGTATCCCTGTATCCCTTCCTTTATCCATGTATCCCTGTATCCCTTCCTTTATCCATGTATCCCTTCCTGTATCCCTGTATCCCTTCCTTTATCCATGTATCCCTGTATCCTTTCCTGTATCCATGTATCCCTTCCTGTATCCCTGTATCCCTTCCTTTATCCATGTATCCCTGTATCCCTTCCTTTATCCATGTATCCCTTCCTGTATCCCTGTATCCCTTCCTTTATCCATGTATCCCTTCCTGTATCCCTGTATCCCTTCCTTTATCCATGTATCCCTGTATCCCTTCCTGTATTCCTGTATCCCTTCCTGTATCCCTGTATCCCTTCCTTTATCCATGTATCCCTGTATCCCTTCCTGTATCCCTGTATCCCTTCCTGTATCCCTGTATCCCTTCCTTTATCCATGTATCCCTGTATCCCTTCCTGTATTCCAGTATCCCTTCCTGTATCCCTGTATCCCTGTATCCCTTCCTGTATCCCTGTATCCCTTCCTGTATCCCTGTCTCCCTTCCTGTATTCCTGTATCCCTTCCTGTATCCCTGTATCCCTGTATCCCTTCCTGTATCCCTGTATCCCTTCCTGTATCCCTGTATCCCTTCCTGTATCCCTGTCTCCCTTCCTGTATCCCTGTATCCCTTCCTGTATCCCTGTATCAATGTATCCCTTTTTGTATTCCTGTATCCCTTTCTGTATCAATGTTTCCCTTCCTGTATCCATGCATCTAATTCCCTGCCATTCCCTCTTTCACAAATACAGATTGTAATACATATAGAAAGATCAGGGATGAATCCTGTTTGATGTGGGTGAAACAAAAAAAACAACAACATTTTTACAAAACAAGCGTGCAGATGCCCCGGGGGCAGTATAATGAGGTGAGGTGGGGTACTTACTGCCTACTTTCAGGTTGGTCTGGTGTAAGAGTTGCCAGGCAGATCCTTCAAAGCAGGAATATAGTCCACTGTGTGATAAATCCACACTGCGCAGCATGAGCGACGAGCCGTTCAGATGGGACTTGTCAATGTCTGTCCCGTTTACCGTCCATGTGACTGGTGCGTCCTGATCTACCGTCCCACAGCGCAAAACCGCGTCAGATCCCATCCTCTCATACTGAATGTGAGACTCTGAAAATGGAAAAAAGACAGTGAGGATAAGAGTGCTAAACACAAACCGCAAACAAGAGGAACAAACTAACGCCACAAACACATAGGAAAATTATGTACCACAGCATGGTCACAACAGTAATACTGTCTATGTACAGTAAGCTCAGCACTGCGCACAGGCAGCATTGTGTCTGTCCTGGCATTAATACTATCTATGTACAGTATGCTCAGCACTGTGAGCAGGCAGGATTGTGTCTGTCCCGGCATTAATACTGTCTATGTACAGTATGCTCAGCACTGCGCAGGCAGCACTGTATCTGTCCTGGTATTAATACTGTCTATGTACAGTATACTCAGCACTGCGTGCAGGCAGCATTGTGTCTGTACCAGCATTAATACCGTCTATGTACAGTATGCTCAGCACTGCGCGCAGGCAGCATTGTGTCTGTCCCGGCATTAATACTGTCTATGTACAGTATGCTCAGCACTGTGCGCAGGCAGCATTGTGTCTGTCCCGGCATTAATACTGTCTATGTACAGTATGCTCTGCACTGCGCGCAGGCAGCATTGTGTCTGTCCCGGCATTAATACTGTCTATGTACAGTATGCTCAGCACTGTGCGCAAGCAGCATTGTGTCTGTCCCGGCATTAATACTGTGTATGTATAGTATGCTCGGCACTGTGCGCAGGCAGCATTGTGTCTGTCACGCCATTAATACTGTCTATGTACAGTATGCTCAGTTGTGCACAGGCAGCATTGTGTCTGTCCCGCCATTAATACTGTCTATATACAGTATGCTCAGCACTGCGCGCAGGCAGCATTATATTTTTCACATTAATGCTGTCTATGTACAGTATGCTCAGCACTGTGCGCAGGCAGCATTGTGTCTGTCCCGACATTAATACTGTCTATATATAGTATGCTCAGCACTGCGCGCATGCAGCATTATATCTGTCCCATTAATGCTGTCTATGTACAGTATGCTCAGCACTGTGCGCAGGCAGCATTGTGTCTGTCCCGACATTAATACTGTCTATTTATAGTATGCTCAGCACTGCGCGCAGGCAGCATTATATCTGTCCCATTAATGCTGTCTATGTACAGTATGCCTAGCACTGTGCACAGGCAGCATTGCTTTAAACTGTTGGTGTCTATGCACCAATTAGAAATATTCACTAATATTTTTTACTAATGATGCCTGGATATATATTCACAGATCATTATTAGATCATCTGTGCTGGTAATAATGACTGCAAGTTTTTTTTCAGAGCAAAGTACAGGCGGAAGTGCCGGCAGTAGCAGAGGATGTCTGCGCCTAACGTGCAGCCATCCTCCGGCTGCCTCCACTAGGCACCAGGGAGCGAGAGAAAGACAAGGGGAGGTAGAGGGAAGAGTAAGACAAGGGGAGGGAGGGGGGGGGAGAAAGACAAAGGGAGGGAGGGAGTGGGAAGAGAAAGACAAGGAGAGGGAGGGAGGGGAAGAGAAAGACAAGGAGAGGGAGGGAGGGGGAAGAGAAAGACAAGGAGAGGGAGGGGGAAGAGAAAGACAAGGGAGAGAGGGGTAGACAAAGACAAGGGGAGGGAGCGGGAGAAAGACAAGGGAGAGAGGGGGAAGAGAAAGACAAGGAGAGGGAGGGAGGGGGAAGAGAAAGACAAGGAGAGGGAGGGAGGGGGAAGAGAAAGACAAGGGGAGGGAGGGAGGGGGAAGAGAAAGACAAGGAGAGGGAGGGAGGGGGAAGAGAAAGACAAGGAGAGGGAGGGAGGGGGAAGAGAAAGACAAGGGAGAGAGGGGTAGACAAAGACAAGGGGAGGGAGCGGGAGAAAGACAAGGGGGGGAGATAAAAGTTTGGGGGGAGGGAGAGACAACGTGGGAGGGGGAGAGAGATAACACTGGGGGAGAGAGAGAGACAACGCAGGGGGGGAGAGATGCAGCATTGACACATAAAAAGAAATAAAAAAAATTTGCATTTGTTTAATATCATAATTTTTATTAAATATTAAAAAGCTATTTACATGTGAATATATACAAGTTAAACTTGTAGTCTTATACTAGGGTCGTCTTATATTCAGACTTTTAGTTTTTTTCCTAAAGGAATATCCAAGGTTTGGGGGGTCGTCTTATAATCAGGGCCATCTTATATTCAAGCAAATAAGGTAAGTTAATTAGAGACATCAGTTGGCTGAAACTCTGACATAAAGGGAATTATTCATGAACGAGAGAATTGCATGGAATTGACAAGGCAATTTCATACAGCATTCTCCAATTCAAGTTTGAAATTCCCTTGTTGATTCCCTCTATGAAGGCCTATTCAACATAGACCAGTCTAACCAGAAATTTGGGGGGTTTCAGCCACATTATTTTCGGGGGGGGGGGGGGGGGGAGGGGACCTGGGAAAGCCCCTACTCAAGGACCGAACACAACAGGGCCTGAAATTTCGAGCATTTCAATTCTACAGATATTAACTGGTGAATTGAACAGAAAAGTGAAGAAGAATGAAATTAAACATCTTAAACACACATATGTTCATATACAATTATAGTATATTAATGTTGTATATTATAATAGTACATGTACATTAATATATGCATTGTTTTAGATTTTAATAAACCATGTTTATATCATTTATGTTAATTTACTTTATTTTTATGCATTTCATGTACTGTGTTAATTTTGTAATTATTATTTTTATTGATTTATAGTTTATTACAATTTGGCTATTGTGGCTATCATTGAAGTCTTCACATTGACTTCTGTTGGAAGGTAAGGTGCTCCTGACATAAGCCAAAGTCCTTCTCATAGAGGGCTGAAGGCTATCAATTCATTGACTGATTAGAGATGTAATAGAGGGGATTTACTATGTAACTATATGTAATAGAGGAGATTTACTATGTAACTATATGTAATAGAGGGGATTTACAATGTAACTATATGTAATAGAGGGGATTTACTATGTAACTATATGTAATAGAGAATAATTACTATGTAACTATATGCAATAGAGGGAATTTACTATGTAACTATATGTAATAGAGGGGATTTACTATGTAACTATATGTAATAGAGAAGAATTACTATGTAACTATATGCAATAGAGGGAATTTACTATGTAACTATATGTAATAGAGCGGATTTACTATGTAACTATATATAATAGAGGAGATTTACTATGTAACTATATGTAATAGAGGAGATTTACTACGTAACTATATGTAATAGAGGAGATTTACTATGTAACTATATGTAATAGAGGGAATTTAATATGTAACTATATGTAATAGAGAGGTTTTACAATCTAACTATATGTAATAGAGGGGATTTACTATGTAACTATATGTAATAGAGGGGATTTACTATGAAACTATTTGTAATAGAGGAGATTTGCTATGTAACTAAATGTAATATAGGAGATGTACTATCTAACTATGTAATAGAGGGGATTTACTATGTAACTATATGTAATAGAGAGGTTTTCCTATCTAACTATGTAATAGAGGGGATTTACTATGCAACTATATGTAATAGAGGGATTTACTATGTAACTATATGTAATAGAGGGGATTTACTATGTAACTATATGTAATATAGGAGATTTACTATGCAACTATATGTAATAGAGGGGATTTACTAGGTAACTATGTGTAATAGAGGGGATTTACTAGGTAACTATGTAATATAGGGGATTTACTATGTAACTATGTGTAATAGAGGAGATTTACTATGCAACTATATGTAATAGAGGAGATTTACTATGTAACTATATGTAATAGAGGGGATTTACTATGTAACTATATGTAATCGAGGGGATTTACTATGTAACTACATGTAATAGAGGGAATAGAGGGGATTTACTATGTAACTATATGTAATAGAGGAGATTTACTACATAACTATAAGTAATAGAGGGGATTTACTATGCAACTATATAAAAATAGATGAGATTTACTATGTAACTAAATGTAATAGAGGGAATTTACTATGTAACTATATGAATTAGATGAGAATTACTATGTAACTATATGTAATAGAGGGAATTTAATATGTAACTATATGTAATAGAGAGGTTTTACAATCTAACTATATGTAATAGAGGGGATTTACTATGTAACTATATGTAATAGAGGGGATTTACTATGAAACTATTTGTAATAGAGGAGATTTGCTATGTAACTAAATGTAATAGAGGAGATGTACTATCTAACTATGTAATAGAGGGGATTTACTATGTAACTATATGTAATAGAGGGGATTCACTATGTAACTATATGTAATAGAGGGGATTTACTATGTAACTATATGTAATAGAGGGGATTTACTATGTAACTATATGTAATATAGGAGATTTACTATGCAACTATATGTAATATAGGAGATTTAATATGCAACTATATGTAATAGAGGGGATTTACTAGGTAACTATGTGTAATAGAGGGGATTTACTAGGTAACTATATGTACTAGAGGGGATTTACTATGTAACTATATGTAATATAGGAGATTTACTATGCAACTATATGTAATAGAGGGGATTTACTAGGTAACTATGTGTAATAGAGGGGATTTACTAGGTAACTATGTAATATAGGGGATTTACTATGTAACTATATGTAATAGAGGGAATAGAGGGGATTTACTATGTAACTATATGTAATAGAGGAGATTTACTACATAACTATATGTAATAGGGGGGATTTACTATGCAACTATATGAAATAGATGAGATTTACTATGTAACTAAATGTAATAGAGGGAATTTACTATGTAACTATATGAAATAGATGAGAATTACTATGTAACTATATGTAAAAGAGGGAATTTAAAATGTAACTATATGTAATAGAGGAGATTTACTATGGAACTATATGTAATAGAGGAGAATTACTATGTAACTATATGTAATAGAGGGAATGTAATATGTAACTATATGTAATAGAGGAGATTTACTACGTAACTATATGTAATAGAGGAGATTTACTATGTAACTATATGTAATAGAGGGGATTTACTATGTAACTATATGTAATAGAGGAGAATTACTATGTAACTATATGTAATAGAGGGGATTTACTATGTAACTATATGTAATAGAGGGGATTTACTACGTAACTATATGTAATAGAGATTTACTATGTAACTATATGTAATAGAGGGGTTTTACTATGTAACTATATGTAATAGAGGAGAATTACTATGTAACTATATGTAATAGAGGGGATTTACTATGTAACTATATATAATAGAGGGGATTTACTGTGTAACTATATGTAATAGAGGGGATTTACTATGTAATTATATGTAATAGAGGGGATTTGCTATGTAACTATATGTAATAGAGAGGTATTACTATTTAACTATATGTAATAGAGGGGATTTACTATGTAACAATATGTAATATAGGAGATTTATTATGTAACTATATGTAATAGAGGGGATTTACTATGTAACAATATGTAATATAGGAGATTTACTATGTAACTATATGTAATAGAGGGGATTTACTATGTAACTATATGTAATAGAGGGGATTTAATATGGAACTATATGTAATAGAGGGGATTTACTACATAACTATATGTAATAGAGGAGAATTACTATGTAACTATATGTAAAAGAGGAGATTTACTATGTAACTATATGTAATAGAGGGGATTTACTATGTAACTATATGTAATAGAGGGGTTTTACTATGTAACTATATGTAATAGAGGGGTTTTACTATGTAACTATATGTAATAGAGGGGATTTACTATGTAACTATATGTAATAGAGAAGAATTACTATGTAACTATATGCAAAAGAGGGAATTTAATATGTAACTATATGTAATAGAGGAGATTTACTACGTAACTATATGTAATAGAGGAGATTTACTATGTAACTATATGTAATAGAGGGAATTTAATATGTAACTATATGCAATAGAGATGTTTTACAATCTAACTATATGTAATAGAGGGGTTTTACTATGTAACTATATGTAATAGAGGAGATTTACTACGTAACTATATGTAATAGAGGGAATTTAATATGTAACTATATGTAATAGAGAGGTTTTCCTATCTAACTATATGTAATAGAGAGGATTTACTATGTAACTATATGTAATAGAGGAGATTTACTATGTAACTATATGTAATAGATGGGATTTACTATGTAACTATATGTAATAGAGGGGATTTACTATGTAACTATATATAATAGAGGGGATTTACTATGTAACTATATGTAATAGAGGGGATTTACTATGTAACTATATGTAATAGAGGGGTTTTACTATGTAACTATATGTAATAGAGGATAATTACTATGTAACTATATGTAATAGAGGGAATTTAATATGTAACTATATGTAATAGAGGAGATTTACTATGTAACTATATGTAATAGAGGGGATTTACTATGTAACTATATGTAATAGAGTGGATTTACTATGTAACTATATGTAATAGAGTGGATTTACTATGTAACTATATATAATAGAGGGGATTTACTATGTAACTATAAATAATAGAGGGGATTTACTATGTAACTATGTAAGTTTTGTCACTGTTCTATCTGTGTGTAAAACAGTAACCTCTGTTCCCCTAAACCACAAATTAGCACATAACGAGGCGATGGGAGGGGGGATATTTGTTTTAGGTACACAGGGAAGTGCTCTGTTTACTTTGAATTAGAGTCTTTTCATGTGGTTTTACAGTGAGTGGTTCAGTGGTGAGGGTCTCATTGTGACCTCTGACATGACCCCAGTAACCTATACACACAACATAATCTGTTTTCACTGCTAAAACCCATGAATAATCGGCCTCCCAGACACAAGGAAGACAAATTGGTGGGGTTTCTGGCCCCTCGGCTGGTGACTGGGAATAGTATGTAGGAGGAACACAAACAGGAGTAAGAATTGGGCTTACATTGCAAATTCTCCTCACAGGCAATGTGACCAGCGGAGAGAATGGCAGGTACAGCTTTCTCTTCATTTTATATTCTATAATAGAGCACATATGGATCATTTACCTATATATTAAAGGCACTGCATTAACTTTGATTATACTGTTAGTGCAGAGAATAAACAAAGATCAAAATAATGATCTATACATTGTGACAGCAGAATAGCCAACAACTACCTTTATATATGGTATAACGTGTCTGTGGTGTCTGCTGCTTATGACATCACTTTGTGGCCTGATATTCAATAAAAAACTACCCTCCATGCTACTCCCTCCGCAGACTTATACTGACTGTATCACCTAAACACTGAGCATCTGGAGAATAAAAAACAATGTCAAATGATCTATACATTGTGTTAATAAAACGGCAAACAAATGTTTAAATTAGGAGAAGAGCATGTTTTAAATGTGTCTGTGGAGTCTGCTGCTTATGACATCACCTGTGGCCTGATATGCAAATTAACTCACTTTCAACGGGAAATGTGTCATTTGCATATTAAGCTATAAGTGATGTCATAAACAGGAGACAAAACAGACACATCCAAAACACATTTTTGGGGATTACAAAACAAAAAAAATAAAAAAAATATTAATGTTAATAAGTAGGAAGGCAGAATGAATAATAATAATAATAATAATAATAATAATAATAATAATAATAATACCGTAATAATAATAATAATAATAATAATAATAATAATAATAATAATAATAATAATAATACCGTAATAATAATAATAATAATAATAATAATAATACCGTAATAATAATAATAATAATAATAATAAAATACTTGGAAAAGAAGAAACCAACTTTCTGTATTCAATATAGAAACATGAAGTCTCATCCAGCAAATCTAAATTATATTTAAAATGTAAGCTATAATGCACTAGAAGAGGCCAATACTGATCCTAGTACAGAACTAATTAACATAGCAGGCTCCATATACTGACAATTTCAAGGGCTTTTGGTTGTAGGCAAGCCCAATGTATAAAACATATTCACAGTAATGGGGTTAATGAATTATGTAAATGGCTTATTAATTATTCTATGTGTCACTGTGTAAGAGAACAAGTCATCTGTCAGTGCTAATGTCTTGCCATCATTTAACGATGATGATTTTGGAAGGTTTGGTTCATGAAACTGCAGGGAAATTGAGTATTTAAAACTTCAGGCCAAAGCAGCAGATTTGAACATTTTCGAATCAGCTGGATTGGATTTCAGGAATAAAGCCTTGATTCTGGTGGAGAGATGTGTCGGAAGGGGGCACAGCCATGAATTATAGGGTGTGACATCAATCAATCAAACTATCTCACTTATTTAAAGCTGGGTTATCACAGAAAATAGATATTTCATCACCATATCAGTCATCCGTCAGGTATAAAACTAGCAGTATACCTCCCGAGGCGAACCGATACGCGGTGGGCGGAGCTTGTGGAATCCAGTGTCAGCGATATTGAGCATGTGCCGTAACAATGTCACTGAAGCTGGTAGCGTTACTGCTCATGTGCTCAATGCTGCGCACGCACACTAGCGTCTAGGACAGTACTTCACAGCTGCTTCATCGCTGACAGTTCACATACACCCCCCAACATACACGTCCCTAATAAATGACATCCTCTAAAAGTGACCCCTAACCCCCATAGTAACCTCCCCAACCCAAACACTAATACCCTTAATACTAACTCTACCCCCTGAACCCCAATACTGACACCACAACCCTCCCCCCCCCCCCCCCACGAAAGCGGGGGACAAGGTAGACCTTGGTGGGACAGACCTCCCCCAAATCCAGACTGTCCTGTGCAAACAGTTGGGGGGGAATCATTTAACATATTACTATTTATAGATTTCTGTCTGTCTGCCATATGTGTTTCCATTCACTCTCTGGATTCCTGATCCAGTTATAGGACATGTTTATGCAAACTGACCAACCAATCACAAAGAATAATTTATTTTTTAACTTTATAACAATATACAGATCTCCGGAAATCGATTGAAAATAATTTCACCGGGGATTATTAGTTCAGTGACATATAATAAGTAGGGTGATAGAGAGACAGGCAGTATTTGCAGTTTCTAGGACATCGAGACCAGCCACATCAGTTTTTTTCATCTAGAAATATTTTTTTCGGTACTACATTTCCACTAAGTAGGTGACAAGTAGGTGACACTGCCCCTTTAAGCATGTATAGCTGACTGTAGTGGATGATTAATAAACAAATCATTTCACACAAACTAGATTCCATAGGTACCCTGATAACATACCGCAGATTCCACTATAGACTGGAACAGTATCGCTGTCTGAATCCATCCGATTACTGTACATGTCAAAATGTATTCAGATACTGACACCGGCACGTGTTTGTATTCAGACTAGTCCTGTCTCAGATACTGACACCGGCACGTGTTTGTATTCAGACTAGTCCTGTCTCAGATACTGGCACCATCACGAGTTTGTATTCAGACTAGTCCTGTCTCTGATACTGACACCGACACGTGTTTGTATTCAGACTAGTCCTGTCTCTGATACTGACACCATCACGTTTTTGCATTCAGACTAGTCCTGTCTCTGATACTGACACCATCACGTGTTTGTATTCAGACTAGTCCTGTCTCAGATACTGACACCATCACGTGTTTGTATTCAGACTAGTCCTGTCTCTGATACTGACACCATCACGTGTTTGTATTCAGACTAGTCCTGTCTCAGATACTGACACCATCACGTGTTTGTATTCAGACTAGTCCTGTCTCAGATACTGACACCATCACGTGTTTGTATTCAGACTAGTCCTGTCTCTGATACTGACACCATCACGTGTTTGTATTCAGACTAGTCCTGTCTCAGATACTGACACCATCACGTGTTTGTATTCAGACTAGTCCTGTCTCAGATACTGACACCATCACGAGTTTGTATTCAGACTAGTCCTGTCTCAGATACTGACACCATCACGTGTTTGTATTCAGACTAGTCCTGTCTCAGATACTGACACCATCACGTGTTTGTGTTCAGACTAGTCCTGTCTCAGATACTGACACCATCACATGTTTGTGTTCAGACTAGTCCTGTCTCTGATAATGACACATCACATGTTTGTATTCAGACTAGTCCTGTCTCAGATACTGACACCATCACATGTTTGTGTTCAGACTAGTCCTGTCTCAGATACTGGCACCGTCATGTGTTTGATGAAACACACGGCTGTATATTCTGCCTGCCCAACTCCCTAGAGGAGCTCTCCTGACAGGCAAAGCTATTAGGAAACACTTTAATTAATAGATGCACAGATTTAAGATCGTTCCCACTGTGTCACTTCTTGTTCTTCTCACAATCGAAAAACTTTCACGTCAGACAGGTCCCCCCCCCCCCCCCCCCCCACACACACAAGGTTTCTTATCTCCTCTGTTTGTGCAATTTCTGATTCTATGGGTTTCAGTCATGATGGAGGGGAATGCAGGAAATTCACAAGAAAATATCAAGACCAAAATAACTCAGTTGGAAAAATTATCTAATTAAGCTGAATTCAACTCTGCTACTTTTGGCTTTAAATGTGAACTTCCCCTGTCAATTCCCCGCAGCCCCCCCCCCACTTCATTGCATTACTTTCTGTGCATCGCCATCTAATTCTGCTAACGCAATGTATAGATAGCTTTACATAGCTTCACCAAAATCCGTAGCACTAGGTACATAGAGGAGGAGGCAGGGAGCTGGGCTCAGAAGCATACAATCTAAATCATGTTCAAGGCTCTTTTCCCCCCTCTCACTCGGCATTATAATTTGGATTGTGTACATCCAGCACAGTATGGTGTCAGTTATTAATACATCAGCTGCAATCATTATACACACTGAGATAAAACGATTCACCCCTTCTCTGTACGTCAGGTGTGCAGATCCCACTGACAGGAGAGTCACAGTAATACATTAAAGATTGGGGGGGGGTGCCCTGCCCCCCCCGGTGGTAATTGGATTGGGTCTGAAGTCATTCGTTTCAATCTCTGCCAGCTCTTGTCTGCCTGAACCAATCAATAGGTGAGAAGAGGCTTAGCGGCCCCAGAGTGTCACAGCCAGTGTTTCAAGTCAAGATGCGATGACAGGAACCTCATCTCATCAGCTGCGGCGCAGCTTTAAGAATCCCGCAGGGAGACTGGCGCTCTGCCTCTGGGCTCATTCAGAGGACAGCTGGAGATGTGAACCAGAGAATCCTCTAAAGATCTGATCCCATGGGACCTGGGTAAAGAAAAGAAACCTAATAAGAGAAAAGGAACTGGCACCGGAGAGCGCGGCGCCTAACGAGCGCCAACCAAGGCTCTGCTGCGGGTGAAAGTTTTGGGGGAATCTTTACTTAGTTTGCAAACTTTGGATACAAAGCAAGTCAAACATGTCCCTGCATTTAAAGGCGAGAGTTGGTCAGTACAGGATGTTATTGCCCTGGTTTGATAGAGATCCAGAAAGATAAATTATAAAGACTGGGAACGGGGGGTGTCACCTCTCGCAGCCTGTCCATCGAGCCCCCCCCCCCCCCCGAGTGTGAGATATGGGAGATGCATGGCGTGAACCATGTACACTACACATCAGAGTTACAATATAGCAAGTGTTTCATGATATAGGGATCAGGCTAGGATAAGGGACCAGGAGATGCTCCTGCTGAATGTTACCATGGAAACCAATGAGATGCTCCTGCTGAATGTTACCATGGAAACCAATGAGATGCTCCTGCTGAATGTTACCATGGAAACCAATGAGATGCTCCTACTGAATGTTACCATGGAAACCAATGAGATGCTCCTGCTGAATGTTACCATGGGAACCAATGAGATGCTCCTGCTGAATGTTACCATGGGAACCAATGAGATGCTCCTGCTGAATGTTACCATGGGAACCAATGAGATGCTCCTGCTGAATGTTACCATGGAAACCAATGAGATGCTCCTGCTGAATGTTACCATGGAAACCAATGAGATGCTCCTGCTGAATGTTACCATGGAAACCAATGAGATGCTCCTGCTGAATGTTACCATGGGAACCAATGAGATGCTCCTGCTGAATGTTACCATGGGAACCAATGAGATGCTCCTGCTGAATGTTACCATGGAAACCAATGAGATGCTCCTGCTGAATGTTACCATGGGAACCAATGAGATGCTCCTGTTGAATGTTACCATGGGAACCAATGAGATGCTCCTGCTGAATGTTACCATGGAAACCAATGAGATGCTCCTGCTGAATGTTACAATGGGAACCAATGAGATGCTCCTGATGAATGTTACCATGGAAACCAATGAGATGCTCCTGCTGAATGTTACCATGGGAACCAATGAGATGCTTATGTTACCATGGGAACCAATGAGATGCTCCTGATGAATGTTACCATGGGAACCAATGAGATGTTCCTGCTGAATGTTACCATGGGAACCAATGAGATGCTCCTGCTGAATGTTACCATGGAAACCAATGAGATGCCCCTGCTGAATGTTACCATGGGAACCAATGAGATGCTCCTGCTGAATGTTACCATGGGAATCAATGAGATGCTCCTGATGAATGTTACCATGGGAACCAATGAGATGTTCCTGCTGAATGTTACCATGGGAACCAATGAGATGCTCCTGCTGAATGTTACCATGGAAACCAATGAGATGCTCCTGCTGAATGTTACCATGGAAACCAATGAGATGCTTATGTTACCATGGGAACCATTGAGATGCTCCTGCTGAATGTTACCATGGAAACCAATGAGATCCTCCTGCTGAATGTTACCATGGAAACCAATGAGATGCTCCTGCTCAGTGTTACTATGGAAACCAATGAGATGCTCCTACTGAATGTTACCATGGGAACCAATGAGATGCTCCTGCTGAATGTTACCATGGAAACCAGTGAGATGCTCCTGTTGAATGTTACCATGGGAACCAATGAGATGCTCCTTCTGAATGTTACCATGGGAACCAATGAGATGTTCCTGCTGAATGTTACCATGGGAACCAATGAGATGCTCCTGCTGAATGTTACCATGGAAACCAGTGAGATGCTCCTGCTGAATGTTACCATGGAAACCAATGAGATGCTTATGTTACCATGGAAACCAATGATATGCTCCTGCTGAATGTTACCATGGGAACCAATGAGATGCTCCTGTTGAATGTTACCATGGGAACCAATGAGATGCCCCTGCTGAATGTTACCATGGGAACCAATGAGATGCTCCTGCTGAATGTTACCATGGGAACCAATGAGATGCTCCTTCTGAATGTTACCATGGGAACCAATGAGATGCTCCTGCTCAATGTTACCATGGAAACCAATGAGATGCCCCTGCTGAATGTTACCATGGGAACCAATGAGATGCTCCTGCTGAATGTTACCATGGGAATCAATGAGATGCTCCTGTTGAATGTTACCATGGGAACCAATGAGATGCTCCTGCTGAATGTTACCATGGAAACCAGTGAGATGCTCCTGTTGAATGTTACCATGGGAACCAATGAGATGCTCCTTCTGAATGTTACCATGGGAACCAATGAGATGCTCCTGCTCAATGTTACCATGGAAACCAATGAGATGCTCCTGCTCAATGTTCCACATTTAGAACTTCACCCCACATGTTTCTCTTTATCCATAATCCCTCGTGTCTCTTACTGGGGTCAGATAACCCTTACAGCTCTCCATATATTTAACCTGGAACTATTTTTTTGGATATTGTCCTACCCTATTTGATATATTACAAACTTCCCAAATGATTGTGGGATTCTGGGATGTCCCCCGGTCTGTTTTTTTAAGGTTAGCATTTGTCTTTTTTGGCAATCACAATATTGAATCCTTCGTGCGTATCCCACAATCTGAGTACCTCTCTGCACCCCTCCTAATCCTCTGGGATCAGACAGGGACCCCTATCCAGGAGTAGCCCATAGTGGGCATTCACTGCACTTTGTTTAAATCAATACACCATGGACCCTCGCAGACATGGCCACGGATACAGGATTCCTCCTGTATTTGCCTATCCCTGCCCCAATTGTATGGGCCCGCAAAGAAAGAGAAATAAAATGTTGTACATGCACATGTATGAACATGTACAGGAACACACTCATGTATGCAATATACACGGACACGCCCACATTTCCCTGACCACGCCCCTTTTATCAGTGACTTGATTCGTCCTTCAGTCTCCTCCGCGTTACAAACCACAGACTAAATGAGCTGTATTTATTCCCAGGAGACTATATACCGGCCGCTCTCCCCCCACAACGCCCCCTCCATCCACCCAAAGGCACTAAGAATAAAACATCATTATTAGATTTCATAAAAGAGAAACAGCCTCGAACGGCTGCAAAAAATATATATATAAAAATGTAGCAATTGCCCCGGAGCTAAGCGTGTGGTGCAGTCTTTATGTCCCATTAAATTACATGCAGCAATTGTAAAAATTATCTTTATGGAAAAAGACGTTTTTGCAATAACATAAAAATGTCAGCAGAGTGATCCGTTCCAATTCCTTGGATCAAATTGCTTTTACAATGAAAGAAACACGGAAAATTGATAAAATATGACCTTTCTTATGATAGAATATTCTCCCAAACCCTTTTACTGAATAGTGGCGGCTGATTAACCCATTGAGAGGCAGAATACAGGGAAGAACATATATCTGCGGCTATAAAAGGAGTAAAAAAGATACCGGAAGGGTTATACAATGTCTCTCTCTCTGGCCCTAATTAGCTAGCCAATGCTATACCTCCCAAATGTCTGTATTTAAGAGGGACTATTTTGCACCTAAATCCAACTTCTTTCTAAACAACATGTCCGCCCCCTGATAGAGCTATACAGAGCAAAGATTCTAAACAACATGTCCGCCCCCTGATAGAGCTATACAGAGCAAAGATTCCAAACAACATGTCCATCTCCTGATAGAGCTATACAGAGCAAAGATTCTAAACAACATGTCCACGCCCTGATAGAGCTATACAGAGCAAAGATTCTAAACAACATGTCCACGCCCTGATAGAGCTATACAGAGCAAAGATTCTAAACAACATGTCTGCCCCCTGATAGAGCTATACAGAGCAAAAATTCTAAACAACATGTCCATCCCTGATAGAGCTATACAGAGCAAAGATTCTGAACAACATGTCCGCCCCCTGATAGAACTATACAGAGCAAAGATTCTAAGCAACATGTCCGCCCCTGATAGAACTATACAGAGCAAAGATTCTAAACAACATGTCCGTCCCCTGATAGAGCTATACAGAGCAAAAATTCTAAACAACATGTCCATCCCTGATAGAGCTATACAGAGCAAAGATTCTGAACAACATGTCCTCCCCCTGATAGAACTATAAAGAGCAAAGATTCTAAACAACATGTCTGCCCCCTGATAGAGCTATACAGAGCAAAGATGTACGTTGTTCATATTCTTTCATTAGAGTATTTCTATTTAAAATGCCTACATTTTTTTTCAATTTGTTAAGGAAACAGAAGTACATTTTTTCATACAGTTGTCCTATAAATACTCTGGTCCAGCATTGCCTTCATCAGGTAATGGCGGACCTTCCTCTGCATATTGTCACAGAAATGAAGGAAAACAAACTCTGGAAGGATGAGCTTCACAAGGAGGCCATTACAGCTTGATGAAATATATTAATATTGAAATGAGTGTCGTGTATTCCCAAACAGTGCAAATACATTGGATTTGCATGAAAGCCCAGTCCTCTCCGATGCGTGTTAGCTGCCGCACTGGAGAACAGTCGTAGTAACACTTGATCACGTTCCCTAATTGTTGCTTAAGGAGAAGCACATGGAGCATGGAGGAGGCGTCCACGCAGGCCGCGAGATAATGGTGGGCCGGCTTTATGTGTTTCACAGCTGCTTTGCTTTTCAATGGTGGGCATTATTCACACAGTTTAAGGTGATCGTAAAATAAGGTTGTTAAACACAAATCAACCAGTTCACGAGCCGTCGAACGCGAGTAAGAGGGGAAGGGAGAGCGGAGGGGCAGGAAGGACGAACAAAGCCAAGATTTGGGAGAAAGACGTAGGAATACGAGCCGCCAACGGAATCATCTGGCCAAGGGGGAAAAGAAACCTGAAGGGGATTTCTGTGGCTGGACATTTACAACTGTCCTAGCCCTCAGGGCCGTCTTTAACGCGGGGCAAACGGGGCAGCTGCCCTGGGCCCATTTACTCCTGGGGGGCCCCAAGGCAGCTGTCCCGTGGGCCCCCAGCCCCTGCTGCCGCGTTCACAGCACATTGCGCTTGTGAACGCTTTTTTCCGGCAAGCCGCATCCGATGGACGTCGCGTCACATCCGGTTTCTGTTTCCCTCCTCCGTGCAAGAGGGAAGACTGCACGGAGGAGACATCCGGCGGGGGACACGGAGCAGATTCATGTAAGTACGGGGGGGGGGGGGGGCTGGCACTATATTACTGGGTATCTGACTGGCACTATATTACTGGGCATCTGATTGGCACTATATTACTGGGTATCTGATTGGCACTATATTACTGGGCATCTGATTGGCACTATATTACTGGGTATCTGATTGGCACAATATTACTGGGCATCTGACTGGCACTATATTACTGGGCATCTGATTGGCACTATATTACTGGGCATCTGATTGGCACTATATTACTGGGTATCTGATTGGCACTATATTACTGGGTATCTGACTGGCACAATATTACTGGGTATCTGACTGGCACTATATTACTGGGTATCTGACTGGCACAATATTACTGGGTATCTGATTGGCACTATATTACTGGGTATCTGACTGGCACAATATTACTGGGTATCTGATTGGCACTATATTACTGGGTATCTGATTGGCACTATATTACTGGGCATCTGATAGGCACAATATTACTGGGCATCTGATTGGCACTATATTACTTGGTATCTGATTGGCACTATATTACTGGGTATCTGATTGGCACTATATTACTGGGCATCTGACTGGCACTATATTACTTGGCATCTGATTGGCACTATATTACTTGGTATCTGATTGGCACTATATTACTGGGTATCTGATTGGCACTATATTACTGGGCATCTGACTGGCACTATATTACTTGGTATCTGATTGGCACTATATTACTGGGTATCTGACTGGCACTATATTACTGGGCATCTGATTGGCACTATATTACTTGGTATCTGATTGGCACTATATTACTGGGTATCTGATTGGCACTATATTACTGGGCATCTGACTGGCACTATATTACTTGGCATCTGACTGGCACTATATTACTTGGCATCTGACTGGCACTATATTACTGGGCATCTGACTGGCACTATATTACTGGGTATCTGACTGGCACTATATTACTGGGCATCTGATTGGCACTATATTACTGGGTATCTGACTGGCACTATATTACTGGGTATCTGATTGGCACTATATTACTGGGTATCTGATTGGCACAATATTACTGGGCATCTGATTGGCACTATATTACTGGGTATCTGATTGGCACTATATTACTTGGCATCTGATTGGCACTATATTACTGGGCATCTGATTGGCACTATATTACTGGGCATCTGACTGGCACTATATTACTGGGTATATGATTGGCACTATATTACTTGGCATCTGATTGGCACTATATTACTGGGTATCTGACTGGCACTATATTACTGGGTATCTGATTGGCACTATATTACTGGGTATCTGATTGGCACAATATTACTGGGCATTTGATTGGCACTATATTACTGGGTATCTGACTGGCACTATATTACTGGGTATCTGATTGGCACTATATTACTTGGCATCTGATTGGCACTATATTACTGGGTATCTGATTGGCACAATATTACTGGGTATCTGATTGGCACAATATTACTGGGCATCTGATTGGCACTATATTACTGGGTATCTGATTGGCACTATATTACTGGGCATCTGATTGGCACTATATTACTGGGCTCTGACTGGCACAATATTACAGGCATCTGACTGCCATAATATTACAGGCATCTGACTGGCACAATATTACAGGCATCTGACTGGCACAATATTCCTGGCCTCTGACTGGCACACTATTACAAGCATCTGACTGGCACAATATTACAGGCATCTGACTGGCACAATATTCCTGGCATCTGACTGGCATAATATTACAGGCATCTGACTGGCATAATATTACAGGCATCTGACAGGCACCATATTCCTGGGCTCTGACAGGCACCATATTCCTGGGCTCTGACAGGCACAATATTCCTGGGCTCTGACAGGCACAATATTCCTGGGCTCTGACAGGTACAATATTCCTGGTATCTGACTGGCACAATATTATTGGTATCTGACTGGCACAATATTACTGGTATCTGACTGGCACATTATTACTGGGCTCTGACTGGCACAATATTGCAGGCATCTGACTGGCACAATATTGCAGGCATCTGACTGGCACAATATTACTAGGCTCTGACTGGCACAATATTATTGGTATCTGACTGGCACAATATTACTGGTATCTGACTGGCACATTATTACTGGGCTCTGACTGGCACAATATTGCAGGCATCTGACTGGCACAATATTGCAGGCATCTTACTGGCACAATATTACTAGGCTCTGACTGGCACAATATTACTGGGCTCTGACTGGCACAATATTACTGGCATCCGAAAGTTACAATATTACTGGCATCTGAATGGCACAACAATTATGGCATATGTGTGTGTGGGGGGGGGGGGGGGGTAACATTTCGATGGATGGCGGGATTGCATGCAGGGGAGGGGGCAGGGTCCAGGGGGCACAAGCAAATGCTTGCCCAGGGTCCAATCACTATTAAAGACGGCCCTGCTAGCCCTGGGAATTGTAGGATATGGGGGGGGGGCGCGAGGGGGGGGGAGTCATTTCTAAAAGACAATTCTGGTTAAAAAATGATAAAAGTGGAGCAGTCACCATGGAACCAATGAGTGTTCCATTTTGAGAATTTTGCCCAAGGCTTGTTTCTTATCGATAAACCCTATCGTATCAGACATATGATCTCATCAGCGTCCAGGAATGTTTTTAAAAACTGGACAAAACACTATGAAAATAGTTCCCTGTATGTAAAACTGGGAGTGTTTAGTGGATGATTTTAAAAACTGGCAGCCAAAAATCAAGATCTGTTTAATTGAAAGATTGCATCAAGTGCAGGCATTTTAAACAGACATGCTTTTTTGACAGAAATCAAATAAATCACCTTATTGAACCCTCTTTGCTTTGTATAGCTCTATCAGGAGGCAGACATTTAGTTTAGAATCTTGGATAAGATGAGGAAGATTGAAGATGTCAGCCAGCTGATAGAGCTAAACAAAGCAAAGATTATAAACAACATGTCTGCCTCCTGATAGAGCTATACAGAGCAAAGATTCTAAACAACATGTCCGCCCCTGATAGAGCTATACAGAGCAAAGATTCTACACAACATGTCCGCCCCCTGATAGAGCTATACAGAGCAAAGATTCTAAACAACATGTCCACCCCCTGATAGAGCTATACAGAGCAAAGATTCTAAACAACATGTACTCCCCCTGATAGAGCTATACAGAGCAAAGATACTAAACAACATGTCCGCCCCCTGATAGAGCTATACAGAGCAAAGATTCTAAACAACATGTCCACCCCCTGATAGAGCTATACAGAGCAAAGATTCTAAACAACATGTCTTCCCCTGATAGAGCTATACAGAGCAAAGATTCTGAACAACTTGTCCGCCCCCTGATAGAGCTATACAGAGAAAAGATTCTAAACAACATATCCATCCCTGATAGACCTATAAAGAGCAAAGATTCTAAACAACATGTACTCCCCTTGATAGAGCTATACAGAGCAAAGATACTCAACAACATGTCCGCCCCCTGATAGAGCTATACAGAGCAAAGATTCTAAACAACATGTCCACCCCCTGATAGAGCTATACAGAGCACAGATTCTAAACAACATGTCCACCCCCCTGATAGAGCTATACAGAGCAAAGATTCTGAAGAACATGTCTGCCCCTCATAGAGCTATAAGCAGTCGTGTATCTTGGTTTTGTGCTGCCCTAGGCAGACAAAATTTGGGCAACCCCCCTACCCACGATGCACACCCACAAATTGACCCATAACCCACGTTGCACCAAGGACATGTCCCATCACCCCATTTACATGCCTCCACCACCCCATTACATACACATTATCAATATTATTTGCCATTAATATTCCCCAGCCAATTTGCCCAATGATATGCCAGTATTTGCCATTTAATCTGCCCCTGCCAATTTGCCCGATATTATGCCAGTATTAATTTGCCATTTATATGCCCCAGCCAATTTGCCCAATAATATGCCAGTATTTGCCATTTAATATGCCCCTGCCAATTTGCCCGATATTATGCCAGTATTATGTCCCATTAATATGACCCCCATATCCCCAGCACTTACATTTTCCCTGGTGGCAGGCAGCATGGTGTCCTCCATGCTGCCTGTTTGACTCCCAGGCGGATGTGCAGAGAGGGCAAGAGACCGGCACACGTCTGACGTCAGAGCGCCGGTCATGTGACCTCTCGGCACTTTCGTGTCATACTGCACGAGGAGCCGAACAGGCAGCACAGATGTTTCTCTGTGCTGCCTGTTAGGCTCCCCGTGCAGCGTGCTAACAGGCAGAGAAGGTGAGGGAGGGATCTTCCGATCTCCTCTCACGTTTGCCAGCAATCTTTTTTAAAAAAAGGTTTTGGTTTTTTTTTCGTGCTGGGGGGCGTGGCCCCCAATATTCGCCGCCCCAGGCTTCCGCCTAGGATGCCTCACGGTAAATACAGCACTGGCTATAAGAGCAAAGATTCTAAACAACATGTCCGCCTCCATGTCCGACTCCATGTCCGACTTCATAAGGTATTTTATTTGTAATCTTTCATTAAGCATTTCTGTTTAAAATGTCTACACTTAACTCAATATTTAAATTAAATATAAGTACTTTTTTTTAAACCTATAGTTGGTGGAAAGGATCTCCGGATTGTCCAATTGCATTCTTGACATGTATCATAAGGTTCAAAATGGCTGCCTTCTCTTCAGACAAAATGATAAAAATAATAATCATTTTGTTCTCTCTTTTACAGACATGTAAATTCATGCATTATTACTATCGTGTATTTTGACTTGAGCAGTTTTGAAACACAAAGGCAGTTTTTTTTGGGGGGGTTTCACAGATGGGGATTATTTGGTTTGATGAAGATTGTGTTTAATTCATTCATTGTCCTTTTAGTAGGGACTGTTTGCGAGATGGACTGTACTTTACGGATTGTTATTAGACATATTGATTTATTTTAAAATAACTTTTCTCTTTCATACCAAACAACGCAAGTTTTATGGATGGTAAATGTTTCCACTGTAACATGTAATACAGTATATTTCACTTAACTTAAACTGGGTAATAACGGTCCCCTTGTGTCTAATTTACTCTCAGTATCGGCAAGACTTATGGCTTAAATAAGTCATCTAAGTCTCTCCCTCAATGAAGCACACGATCATTCATTGGTTTGGTTCCCGGATCATGGCCCAATGGCGGACAGGTTAACCATCGCTTCGCCTGTGATGCTGAAACCAGCAAAATAATACAAATAAAACCAGTTCTGGATCAGCTGCATTTCTAATTATGGACTTTATTTGGGAAAGAGAGAATTGCAGGGAATTGACAAGGGCATTTCAAACTTAAAGCCAAAGTAGCCGAGATGTAATGCTCAAATTTAGCTGAATGGAGACTATTCCCAACATGGCAACTTTTACATGACATTAGCGTGTATTTATATAGCGCAAACAATTTACATAGGTCTTGGTACAGAACATAGAAGGGAATCACAGACTGCGTTATATGAACAGAGACAGACTGATACATGAGGTAGAGAGCCTTGCTCACAGAGCTTACAATCTAGATAAAAGGGAATTACAGACTGCGTTATATGAACAGAGACAGACTGATACATGAGGTAGAGAGTCCTGCTCACAGAGCTTACAATCTAGATAAAAGGGAATTACAGACTGTGTTATATGAACAGAGACAGACTGATACATGAGGTAGAGAGCCTTGCTCACAGAGCTTACAATCTAGATAAAAGGGAATTACAAACTGCGTTATATGAACAGAGACAGACTGATACATGAGGTAGAGAGCCTTGCTCACAGAACTTACAATCTAGATAAAAGGGAATTACAGACTGCGTTATATGAACAGAGACAGACTGATACATGAGGTAGAGAGCCTTGCTCACAGAGCTTACAATCTAGATAAAAGGGAATTACAGACTGCGTTATATGAACAGAGACAGACTGATACATGAGGTAGAGAGCCTTGCTCACAGAACTTACAATCTAGATAAAAGGGAATTACAGACTGCGTTATATGAACAGAGACAGACTGATACATAATGTAGAGAGCCCTGCTCACACAGCTTACAGTCTAAAGGGACAGACTGATACATGAGGCAGAGAGCCTTTCTCACAGAGCTTACAATCTAAAGGAACACACTGTGTTATATGAACAGAGACAGACATGAGGTAGAGAGCTTTGCTCACAGAGCTTACAATCTAGAGAATGTGTGGGAGAAACATATGGTTGAGTGAAAAGGTAAATGAGAAAGATGGTGGTAGTAACAGTATTTGGGACAGTGAGAGTTGGGTGTGTTTGGCCCGAGGTTAATTAATGGATGTTTGAGTTGAATGGATAACAATCTTCTTTATTCCAATATTTTGTCCTACAGTCTAAAATTCCTTTGTCAATTTCCTCTTTCATGAATGGAGCCATAAATATTATAACTATTTGTATGTAGCTGCAAGGTTTAGAGATGTGGGAACATATCACTTTGCCAAGCAGAAGTAAAGTCAATACATGGAGTTTCTCCTCTTCCCCTAAATAAATGGTCTCATTAAGTAGAATAAAATGTCATTTTTTTCCTGCCGTGAACGCTTCATTGGATATTAGAAATAATAGCTTTTTATTCAAGTAACCAGCTCTCTTTCTAAAATCTGTGCGTTGCTGAGAGAATGGCCCGCGCCGGCCAGCAGTGATCCTGTCAATATCTGAATCTTCAGCTCACAGGAAAATAATCAGATATCAAATTCTAATGTTCCTCCAGCTTCAGCTGTGGTGTTTGATACATTGAGAGAATACTGAGAAAGGAGCATTGTTATGTCGACAGAGTCAAATGAATCTTACCGCACGGCAAAGCTGTCAAATGAATCTTACTGCACGGCAAAGCTGTCAAATGAATCTCACCGCATGGCAAAGCTGTCAAATGAATCTCACCGCACGGCAAAGCTGTCAAATGAATCTCACCGCATGGCAAAGCTGTCAAATGAATCTCACCGCACGGCAAAGCTGTCAAATGAATCTCACCGCATGGCAAAGCTGTCAAATGAATCTCACCGCATGGCAAAGCTGTCAAATGAATCTCATCGTACGGCAAAGCTGTCAAATGAATCTCACCGCACGGCAAAGCTGTCAAATGAATCTCACCGCATGGCAAAGCTGTCAAATGAATCTCACCGCATGGCAAAGCTGTCAAATGAATCTCACCGCATGGCAAAGCTGTCAAATGAATCTCACCGCATGGCAAAGCTGTCAAATTAATCTTACTGCACGGCAAAGCTGTCAAATGAATCTCAGCGCATGGCAAAGCTGTCAAATGAATCTCACCGCACGGCAAAGCTGTCAAATGAATCTCACCGCATGGCAAAGCTGTCAAATGAATCTCACCGCATGGCACAGCTGTCAAATTAATCTTACTGCACGGCAAAGCTGTCAAATGAATCTCAGCGCATGGCAAAGCTGTCAAATGAATCTCACCGCATGGCACAGCTGTCAAATTAATCTTACTGCACGGCAAAGCTGTCAAATTAATCTTACCGCACGGCAAAGCTGTCAAATGAATCTCAGCGCATGGCAAAGCTGTCAAATGAATCTTACCACACGGCAAAGCTATCAAATTAATCTAACTGCACGGCAGAGCTGTCAAATTAATCTTACCGCACGGCAAAGCTATCAAATTGATCTTACCGCATGGCAAAGCTGTCAAATGAATCGCACCGCATGGCAAAGCTGTCAAATGAATCGCACCGCATGGCAAAGCTGTCAAATGAATCTTACCGCACGGCAAAGCTGTCAAATGAATCTCACCGCATGGCAAAGCTGTCAAATGAATCTTACCGCACGGCAAAGCTGTCAAATGAATCTTACCGCACGGCAAAGCTGTCAAATGAATCTTACTTAGTGTTTTAAAAAAAAGTTTAATAAATCAAAAATGACCAGAAAAATCTCATGTAACATTTCACTCGTCAATAAGTGGCCTTTTACTTAAATTTTGTATAAAATGTTTCATCTCGACCTTCAAATTTTAAAGCATGAGGAACCCCCGATCCCCCCCCCCGAGTTATACATTTTTACTTTTTTTTATTGAAATTGCTTTTTAAATAAGAAAAATATATAATATATACAAATTATAAAGTTGATGAAATGGGTGTATTTCCTTTTTTAGACACAGACTTTGGGATATCTCCTGAAAACCATTCTATAATGATAGAAATGGGGGGGGTCCTTTCCCATATATAAATAGGAAAGTGGGCATTGATTCTATCGGCAGCAAACTGATACTGTTTAATGTACACCCTGCGGCTGCCCCCTCTCCACCCCCCCAAGCATCAGGTTTGTGAATCCACAGCACAGTATATTTGGGAAGCCCCTCACACGGACCGCCATGTGTTTATCCAGTGCCAAGGCCCGACATGTATTTCTGCTGAGAATTCCTGGTGTAGCGATAGCTTCGGTCCCCTTGGGATCCACTTCCTTTTAAGTTTGCTGCTTGTAAGCGCCTTCCTCTGCCTGCGGTCTCCTATTTATTTATTTTACTTCTCTTTCTATAAATCGCTCGCTAGCGATACAAGTTGGTTTTATCCTCATTTACTCTTCGTAGCTCAAAGCAGCCGATGCGGCGTTCCTCGTAGCCTTTGATTATCCGAGCGCTAATTAAAGGACCATCCCACATAGCTGGGAAATGTGTAAACACTGGATTAATGGAGACAGTTTCCTGAACATATTTAGCTTATTTTGCAAGTTTGTAATATTGCAATGTGTTTATAAATCGGCTAAACTTTACCAATTAATGCTTACCAGATGTACCATGAACCCTTACCAGATAGAAACATAGAAACATAGAATGTGTCGGCAGATAAGAACCATTCGGTCCATCCAGTCTGCCCAATTTTTTGAGTACTTTTATTAGTCCCCCGTTCCCGGTCTAATATCTAGGATAGCCTTGTGTCTGTCCCACGCATGCTTAAAATCCTTGACTGTGTTTACCTCTACCGCTTCTACTGGAAGACTATTCCATACATCCACTACCCTCTCAGTAAAGTAATACTTCCTGATATTACTTTTAAATCGTTGCCCCTCTAATTTAAGACTATGTCCTCTAGTTGTGGTAGTTTTTCTTCTTTTAAATATAATCTCTTCCTTTACTGTGTTGATTCCCTTTATGTATTTAAATGTTTCTATCATATCCCCCCTGTTACGTCTTTCCTCCAAGCTATACATGTTAAGATGCTTTAACCTTTCCTGGTAAGTTTTATCCTTCAACCCATAAACCAGATTAGTAGCCCTTCTCTGAACTTTCTCCAAAGTATCAATATCCTTCTGGAGATACGGTCTCCAGTACTGTGTACAATACTCCAAGTGAGGTCTCACCAGCGCTCTGTACAATACTCCAAGTGAGGTCTCACCAGTACTCTGTACAATTCTCCAAGTGAGGTCTCACCAGCGCTCTGTACAATACTCCAAGTGAGGTCTCACCAGCGCTCTGTACAATACTCCAAGTGAGGTCTCACCAGTGCTCTGTACAATGGCATGAGCACTTCCCTCTTCCTACTGCTAATACCTCTCCCTATGCAACCAAGCATTCTGCTAGCATTTCCTGCTGCTCTATCGCATTGCCTACCTACCTTCAAGTCCTCTGAAATTATTACTCCTAAATCCCTTTCCTCAGATGTTGAGGTTAGGACTGTACCAAATAGTCTATATTCAGCTTTTGGGTTTTTACGCCCAAGGTGCATAATCTTGCACTTGTCCACATTAAATGTCAGTTGCCACTGCTCTGACCATTTTTCTAGTTTAGCTAAATCATTTGCCATTTGGCTTATCCCTCCATGAATATCAACCCTGCTGCAAATCTTTGTATCATCAGCAAAAATACATACTTTGCCAACAAGACCTTCTGCAATATCGCTAATAAAAATATTAAAGAGAATGGGTCCAAGTACAGATCCCTGAGGTACCCCACTAGTAACAAGACCTTGCATCGAATATACCCCATTGACTACAACCCTCTGTTGCCTGTCACTCAGCCATTGTCTAATCCATTCAACAATATTGAAATCCAAATTCAAAGATTTCAGTTTACTAATAAGCCTTCTATGTGCGACAGTGTCAAAAGCCTTACTGAAATCTAGGTAAGCAATGTCTACTGCACCACCCTGATCTATTATTTTAGTTACCCAATCAAAAAAATCAATAAGATTAGTTTGGCATGATCTCCCTAAAGTAAACCCATGCTGTCTCTGATCTTGAAATCCAAGCGACTTTAGATGTTCAACAATCCTATTCTTTAACAAGGTTTCCATTATTTTCCCCACGACTGAAGTAAGACTTACTGGTCTATAGTTGCCCGCCTCCTCCCTGCTACCTTTCTTGTGAATGGGCACAACATTAGCTAATTTCCAATCTTCTGGAACTACTCCCGTTAACAATGATTGGTTAAATAAATCTGTTAACGGTTTTGCTAGTACACCACTAAGTTCTTTTAATAACTTTGGATGTATCCCATCAGGTCCCATCGACTTATTTGTCTTTACTTTAGACAGCAGAAGTAAAACCTCTTCCTCTGTAAACTTACATGCATCAAAAGACTCATTAGTCTTTTTCCCTAAATGAGGTCCCTTACCCTCATTTTCATTTGTAAAAACTGAACAAAAATATTCATTAAGGCAGTCTGCTAAGCCTTTATCCTCTTCTACATAGCATCCTTCTTTTGTTTTTAATCTAACTAATCCTTGTTTTACTTTCCTTTTCTCATTTATGTATCTAAAAAATGTTTTATCCCCCTTTTTCACTGACTGGGCTATAGTCTCTTCTGTGTGTGCTTTGGAAGCTCTTATAGCTTGCTTTGCCTCTTTCTGCCTAATCTTATAGATCTTTCTATCTTCCTCACTCTGAGTATTTTTATAATTACTAAATGCTAGCTTTCTGTTTCTTACTATTTTAGCCACCTCTGCAGAGTACCACAGTGGTTTCTTCAATGTTTTGCTCTTACTGACAAGCCTTATGCAATTTTCTGTTGCCTTCAGTAGTGCAACTTTTAGATAATCCCATTTCTCCAGACTCCATTTAAATTGCTCCAGTCTGATAATGACTCCTTCACATCTAATCTAATTTTAGAAAAGTCTGTTTTTCTAAAATCTAAAACTTTTGTTTTTGTGTGGTGTGACTGCGTCACTGTTCTTATATTAAACCACACTGTCTGGTGATCACTAGATCCTAAACTTTCACCTACAGTAATATCTGATAACAAATCTCCATTTGTGAACACTAAGTCTAGTATGGCCTGCTTTCGAGTTGGCTCCTCCACTACTTGTTTTAGAGATAATCCCAGTAGGGAGTTTAGGATATGCGTACTCCTGGCGCAAGTAGCTGTTTTGTATTTCCAGTTCACATCAGGAAGATTAAAGTCACCCATGATGATCACTTCTCCCTTCATTGTCATTATAGCTATTTCCTCAACTAGTAGATTATCTAACTCCTCTATTTGTCCAGGGGGCCTATAAATCACACCTACCCGAGTTACCATATGATTACCAAATTCTAATGTAACCCAAACTGACTCTATGTTCGCCTCACTAACTTGTATTACGTTACATTTTAAGCTACCCCTCACATACAGGGCCACCGCTCCCCCTTTTTTACCTTCTCTGTCTTTTCTATATAAAGAGTACCCTGGTATTGATATGTCCCAGTCATGTTTTTCATTATACCAAGTCTCAGTAACAGCCACTAAATCTACATTCTCAGTTGCCAATATTGCCACAAGTTCATGGATCTTATTCCCTAAACTGCGAGCATTTGTAGACATGACCCTAAGCTTATAATTTTTTAGCACACTGACTACAGGTACCTTCTGTCCCTGTTTTGGGGGGCAATTGGATTGATGTTTTATCGCCATTTTGCCATTTGCCATTTTGCGATAAACCCCCTAATCCAGATTAATAGTATAATGTCACAACTCCCAGCCTGGTAATATAATGGAGAAAATTCTCACTGATTCTATCCAAAATAATTCAGAAACACAGAACCCCCCCCCCCCCCCCCACAGCCCCCTTTCAGATCACTTAATGGCATCACCAAGATGGCTCCTCAGAGTGCAAAATACACATGCACTGAGATCCAGCAGAATTATTACATGTTTAATATAAAATCTAGATTGTAAGCTCTGCGATCAAGGCTCTCTTCCTCATGTATCAGTCTGTCTCTGGTCATATAACGCAGTCTGTAATTCCCTTTTATCTAGATTGTAAGCTCTGTGAGCAAGGCTCTCTACCTCATGTATCAGTCTGTCTGTGTTCATATAACACAGTCTGTAATTTCCTTTTATCTAGATTGTAAGCTCTGTGAGCAAGGCTCTCTACCTCATATATCAGTCTGTCTCTGTTCATATAACGCAGTCTGTAATTTCCTTTTATCTAGATTATAAGCTCTGTGAGCAAGGCTCTCTACCTCATGTATCAGTCTGTCTCTGTTCATATAACACAGTCTGTAATTCCCTTGTATCTAGACTGTAAGCTCTGCAAGCAGGGCTCTCTACCTCATGTATCAGTCTGTCTCTGTTCATATAACGCAGTCTGTAATTCCCTTTTATCTAGATTGTAAGCTCTGTGAGCAGGGCTCTCTGCCTCATGTATCAGTCTGTCTCTGTTCATATAACGCAGTCTGTAATTCCCTTTTATCTAGATTGTAAGCTCTGTGAGCAGGGCTCTCTACCTCATGTATCAGTCTGTCTCTGTTCTTATAACGCAGTCTGTAATTCCCTTTAACTAGATTGTAAGCTCTGTGAGCAGGGCTCTCTACCTCATGTATCAGTCTGTCTCTGTTCTTATAACGCAGTCTGTAATTCCCTTTAACTAGATTGTAAGCTCTGTGAGCTGGGCTCTCTACCTCATGTATCAGTCTGTCTCTGTTCATATAACGCAGTCTGTAATTCCCTTTTATCTAGCTTGTCAGCTCTGTGAGCAAGGCTCTCTACCTCATATATCAGTCTTTTCCTCTAGATTGTAAGCTCTGTGAGCAAGGCTCTCTACCTCATGTATCAGTCTGTCTCTGTTCTTATAACGCAGTCTGTAATTCCCTTTAACTAGATTGTAAGCTCTGTGAGCAGGGCTCTCTACCTCATGTATCAGTCTGTCTCTGTTCTTATAACGCAGTCTGTAATTCCCTTTTATCTAGATTGTAAGCTCTGTGAGCAGGGCTCTCTACCTCATGTATCAGTCTGTCTCTGTTCTTATAACGCAGTCTGTAATTCCCTTTAACTAGATTGTAAGCTCTGTGAGCAGGGCTCTCTACCTCATGTATCAGTCTGTCTCTGTTCTTATAACGCAGTCTGTAATTCCCTTTTATCTAGATTGTAAGTTCTGTGAGCAGGACTCTCTACCTCATGTATCAGTCTGTCTCTATTCATATAACGCAGTCTGTAATTCCCTTTTATCTAGATTGTCAGCTCTGTGAGCAAGGCTCTCTACCTCATATATCAGTCTGTTCCTCTAGCTTGTCAGCTCTGTGAGCAGGGCTCTCTACCTCATATATCAGTCTGTTCCTCTAGATTGTAAGCTCTGTGAGCAGGGCTCTCTACCTCATGTATCAATTTGTTCCTTTAGATTGTAAGCTCTGTGAGCAGGGCTCTCTGCCTCATGTATCAGTCTGTTCCTCTAGATTGTAAGCTCTGTGAGCAGGGCTCTCTACCTCATGTATCAGTCTGTTCCTCTAGATTGTAAGCTCTGTGAGCAGGGCTCTCTACCTCATGTATCAATTTGTTCCTTTAGATTGTAAGCTCTGTGAGCAGGGCTCTCTGCCTCATGTATCAGTCTGTTCCTCTAGATTGTAAGCTCTGTGAGCAGGGCTCTCTGCCTCATGTATCAGTCTGTTCCTCTAGATTGTAAGCTCTGTGAGCAGGGCTCTCTGCCTCATGTATCAGTCTGTTCCTCTAGATTGTAAGCTCTGTGAGCAGGGCTCTCTACCTCATGTATCAGTCTGTTCCTCTAGATTGTAAGCTCTGTGAGCAGGGCTCTCTGCCTCATGTATCAGTCTGTTCCTCTAGATTGTAAGCTCTGTGAGCAGGACTCTCTACCTCATGTACCAGTCTGTTCCTCTAGATTGTAAGCTCTGTGAGCAGGGCTCTCTACCTCATGTATCAGTCTGTTCCTCTAGATTGTAAGCTCTGTGACCTTGGTACCAGTCTGTTCTAGTTTGTATGACTTAGTATGTAGATCCCTCTCTATGCTCTGTCTGGCACTGAGACGGTTATACTGAGCATTAGCCATTTCCCCATCACTCTGAGTCCCACGCCAGTGATGTCATTGTGTTCGGCAGTAGCCCAGTATCTAACGCTGTGTAAACATGTCAGACAGGGAGATAGAAGGCAGAGTACAGGAGAGAGCACCTAATGATGGGTAACGCAGCACACACACTGTCTGTTTCCCATTAATTCCAGTTACTGGGAGATGATATCGTCCTATGGACAGACATCTTGACGTCTATCACATTGGGCCATTGTTCCAGCGTGGCTGGGATGTGACATGCCAAGTGTCTCTGTTTAGGGCGGAGTATCCTTATTTTTGTCCTAGTTACTCCATATTTTCTAGGAGCTCGGAATTTTATCTGTGCCTGATTGTATCACAGAGCTCCACAGCAATAAAGCTCCTCAAACAGTGTGTTTCAACTGCATTAAATGTGTTTACAGATTCATTTTATTACAACGCTCTACCAGAATCTGGTACTGTGTCACAGAGCTCACACTCTACTAATTCTAGTTCATGGCCGTGCAGATCTGAAGGAAGAATAGTAAATCATCCCCTGTAATATCATTTCATAGCTATTATTTTGTAGACAAATTAAATCAGATCCATCCTAACTCGGCTGTTGGGGAGGCTAAGTTCCTCACAGTTGGTACCCTGGGCTCCTCTCTGTTGATCAGAGGGTATGAGGAAGCTGTAGGTCTTTTGCCTCTTCCTTGCACAGTCTATGCAGACGCACATTACTGCATTTTGGGCAGGGGTGCAGCAATATGGCTTCATGTCCCTGACTCTGGTCTGTAGCTTTGAGGGGTTCGAGCTGCTAGGGGTTCTGGCTGAGGATCATGGGGTTTTACTAGCTGCTGGTGCCTGTAGCTGTGAAGAGATGTAGCTTTTTGAGATTAAAGCAGTGTGGGATTCTAGGTACATGGGGTTCTAGTTGTGTGGAGTTCTAGCTTCGAAGGGCTGCAGCTTTGAGGGATTCTAGCTGCGGAAGGGTTAGAGCTGTTAGGAGCTGTAGCTTTGAGGGGTTCCAGCTGCAGAAGGGTTAGAGCTGTTAGGAGCTGTAGCTTTGAGGGGGATGTATAGAAAGGGTTCAAGCTGCAGAAGGGTAAGAGCTGTAGCTCTGAGGGGTTCTAGCTGCGGAAGGGTTAGAGCTGTTAGGAGCTGTAGCTTTGAGGGGGATGTATAGAAAGGGTTCCAGCTGCAGAAGGGTTAGAGCTGCAGCTTTGAGGGGTTCTAGCTGCGGAAGGGTTAGAGCTGTTAGGAGCTGTAGCTTTGAGGGGGATGTATAGAAAGGGTTCCAGCTGCAGAAGGGTTAGAGCTGTAGCTTTGAGGGATTCCAGCTGTATAGGGTTTTAGCTGTGTAGGGTTCCAGCTGTATAGGGTTTTAGCTGTGTAGGGTTCCAGCTGTATAGGGTTTTAGCTGTGTAGGGTTTTAGCTGTGAGGTATTGTAGCTTTGAGGGTCTGTATTTGTGAGGGGTTCCAGCTCTCTATAATAATCCCTCGTCTAAGATGACTCGTCCAACCTGACGGTCCATCCAGCAGGAAGGATTCTCTAACACTGACCACGTGTTCCTGGGAAGCACTTGGTAGTCGCTGGGCTGAGTAATGGTTACTGGGCTGGATAATAAGCTTTAATGGGATTGATTTTCCGCAGTGGGTATAGACATGTCATTAGAAATGCAAAGTGCAGGGTCTGCCATGCAGTGCCATGAATTATTCACAGACTGTACTGAGGAAACATCGTGTCCTGGACGAAGCGAAGGAACAATCACCCCACGTTCTGTATTAATCACTCAATGCCCGAGGATGTTCTGTACCGTCCTAACAGACATGACCCAGACCACTGTGAGAACAGCAGAGAACGTCCTTCAAGCAGCGGCCCATCAAAGCGCCCCGTGATAAGCTGTGCTCTGGGACCCCCTCTGTCCGAGTGACAGGGTAAATGTAACCGCAGATAAGTGCAACATATTAGAAGTAAATATGTTTAGATAAAGGCTGCATCAACTCAAGTAAAGACAAGGAACCTTCTCTGTCTGATCAGTTTGTTTCCCACTCTTACAAAATTCTAATAAAGTTTAATGAAGTTGTTACAACGTCAACAGAAAGAGGCTGATTACACAGTAACAACTGATGACAGCACTTTCTCAGAGGGCAGCATGCAAACTGCTACAAAGGAAGCCAGCCCACCCCCTGTGCACCCCCTCTCACTGATGTCACTGAATCTAGTAAAACTGTAGGAGAATTGTAATTTGTTTTACAGTAAAAATAAATGCATTTTATCTATACTAGAAACATGTATAACAAGCAGAAAAGCTAGGTGGAACTGGCCATTTATAATGTCTGCTTTAAGATCAGAATGGTCATTCAAGCAAAGTTGAGGAATGGATGAATGACAGACAATGTTTAATGCTGAACATTCATTCGATACTCTGTATGTTCTGTACAGGAGACGAGCACGCTTACAATGAGACTATCTACTGGTTAACAAAGATTTTGATTGCAAGCTTTCAAGACCAAGTTTCTAGATCACTTTCTCCGGACAAAACACAATTTATTAATTTCAAAGCATAGTTCACAGTCATTAGTAAATTATCCAGTAAATAAACCAGTCTTATTCAGATCTAATAGATAGTTCCATCAGAGCATCACTTCCGTCAGAGCCTCACTCTGTGAGAGCATCACGTCCGTCAGAGCATCACTCTGTGAGAGCATCACTCTGTGAGAGCATCACGTCCGTCAGAGCATCACGTCCGTCAGAGCATCACTCTTTGAGAGCATCACGTCCGTCAGAGCATCACTTCCGTCAGAGCATCACGTCCGTCAGAGCATCACTCTGTGAGAGCATCACTCTGTGAGAGCATCACTCTGTGAGAGCATCACTTCCGTCAGAGCATCACTCTGTGAGAGCATCACTTCCATCAGAGCATCACGTCCGTCAGAGCATTACGTCCGTCAGAGCATCACGTTGTGAGAGCATCACGTCCGTCAGAGCATCACTTCCGTCAGAGCATCACGTCTGTCAGAGCATCACTTTCCGTCAGAGCATCACGTCTGTTAGAGCATCACTTCCGTCAGAGCATCACTTCCGTTAGAGCATCACTTCCGTCAGAGCATCACTCTGTGAGAGCATCACTTCCGTCAGAGCATCACTGGTCAGTCCAATCCTGTGTTAAAGGGTCAGTAAAACTATTTGACTCATGAATTAAACGGATCACATGTTTTGTACAGTGAAAGACAATTTTAATTTTCAGCCTCCAAAATCGTACTAACGTGTGACTGGAGCTGGATACATGTAAAGCTAGCATTCAGGGGTCTGTGTTTTCTTTCAGTTGGCGAGGGGAGATCTGTCTCCGGTTAGGGAGTGGGCTCACACTTCGTTTATGAATTAGCAAGCTTGTGGTCTGTGTTAGCTTTGGCTAGCATGTGCAGGGGTTTGGCTACCGACACTTCTCAGCATTGGGCTCTTAGCCAGAATAAGCATGAGAATAAAGAATGTGAATAACCCATACATCCGCAGTCCTACCGTCCATAATGCTAAAACAAAGCACAAGGTGTACTGTCCATCCAGAGCATCTGATCCATATGTAAGGGGGGGGGACGGGGGACTTACATACAGGACCCAAAGCACTGAGTCTGCAGGGGTGGTATCATAGTTTCATGGGACACATCTGAAGACTTTAATCATGAAAAAAAAAAAGATTTGAAGGAAACTGAGAGGATAATTGTAAACTTGAGGCCAAAGCAGCCGAGTTGGAAGTCTTCTCTACTTTAGCTATACTTCAGATTCGGCTATTTGAGCCTGAAGTTTGAAATTCCCTTCTCAATTCCCTGCAATGGCCTTGTTTCATGAATAGACCCTTGGCAGTCTTTCTTTCCTCAGAGATTTGGATGGGGTACGATAGAGGCGCAAAGACCCAGCTCTCCTCTGCCTCATCTGACGCTGGGATGAGATGAATGGGCAGCTCTGGCACACGTTATGCACAAGCAGTAAAATGCGTGAACAGTCCTTGAAATGCGTGGATTGTCGGTAAAATGAATATTATTTACAGAGCCAGAGAGCGCTGGCAGCGGAGAGATAAATAGGTCTATCTCCTCTGCCCGTAACGGGAGGCACAGATTTATATTACTTATTTGTTATCCTGCAAAAAACAATCCAGAATGTATTGGACACATCTAATAAATAATAATGTCTGGGCGGAAAGCAATCTGAAATAATGCAGATAACCTCAGTATATATAGAGCTCGTCTGGCTAGGCTACCTTACAGGGGAGGGGGGAGGCGGGTGCTATATAGTGTTACCTCTCTGATGTTAATTCCTTTATCAAGCTGAAAATCACTGCCCACCCTACTGGCACACCATGGGTGAATAACATTATACCCATGCCTGATGTCCAGCTCTCGAGAGCAGGGAATGGGAAACTCCTGATTGGCTGACACTTCGTCGGCCGTCCTCCGCTGAGGATGTATACACATAGGGTATATGCAATTAAAAAAAACAAAAAAAAAACTTTTTTGTTGGCGCCATTAAAAAAAAAAAAAAAAAAAAAGTGTTAGCTGGAGTATTATTATTTTAGGATGGCCCCTTTCCCTGGGCTGAAGATGAGCACTAAAAGGTACTGCGCCCAGGCAGCATTGTGGCTGTCCCAGTATTAATACTGTCTATGTACAGTATGCTCAGCACTGCGCGCAGGCAGCATTGTGTCTGTCCCGGCATTAATACTGTCTATGTACAGTATGCTCAGCACTGCACACAGGCAGCATTGTGTCTGTCCCAGCATTAATACAGTCTATGTACAGTATGCTCAGCACTGTGCACAGGCAGCATTGTGTCTGTCCCGGCATTAATACTGTCTATGTACAGTATGCTGAGCACTGTGCGCAGGCAGCATTTTGTGTGTACCGGTATAAATACAGTCTATGTACAGTATGCTCAGCACTGCACACAGGCAGCATTGTGTCTGTCCTGGTATTAATACTGTTTATGTACAGTATGCTCGGCACTGTGTGCAGGCAGCATGGTGTCTGTCCTGGCATTAATACTGTCTATGTACAGTATGCTCAGCACTGCGCGCAGGCAGCATTGTGTCTGTCCTGGCATTAATACTGTCTATGTACAGTATGCTCAGCACTGTGCGCAGGCAGCATTGTGTCTGTCCCGCCATTAATACTGTCTATGTACAGTATGCTCAGCACTGCGTGCAGGCAGCATTGTGTCTGTCCCAGCATTAATACTGTCTATGTACAGTATGCTCAGCACTGTGCGCAGGCAGCATTGTGTTTGTCCCGCCATTAATACTGTCTATGTACAGTATGCTCAGCACTGCATGCAGGCAGCATTGTGTCTGTCCCGGCATTAATACTGTCTATCTACAGTATGCTCAGCACCGCACACAGGCAGCAAAGTATCTGTCCTGGAATTAATACTCTCTATGTACAGTATGCTCAGCACTGCATGCAGGCAGCATTGTGTCTGTCCCGGCATTAATACCGTCTATGTACAATATGCTCAGCACTGCGCGCAGGCAGCATTGTGTCTGTCCCGGCATTAATACCGTCTATGTACAATATGCTCAGCACTGCGCGCAGGCAGCATTGTGTCTGTACTGGCATTAATACTGTCTATGTACAATATGCTCAGCACTGTGCGCAGGCAGCATTGTGTCTGTCCCGGCATTAATACTGTTTATGTACAGTATGCTCAGCACTGCGCGCAGGCAGCATTGTGTCTGTCCCAGCATTAATACTGTCTATGTACAGTATGCTCAGCACTGCGCGCAGGCAGCATTGTGTCTGTCCCAGCATTAATACTGTCTATGTACAGTATGCTCAGCACTGCACGCAGGCAGCATTGTGTCTGTCCCGGCATTAATACCGTCTATGTACAATATGCTCAGCACTGCGCGCAGGCAGCATTGTGTCTGTCCTGGTAATAATACTGTCTATGTACAGTATGCTCAACACTGTGCGCAGGCAGCATTGTGTCTGTCCTGGTAATAATACTGTCTATGTACAGTATGCTCAACACTGTGCGCAGGCAGCATTGTGTCTGATAAACATACACAGACTAAATGAGGATAATTGAGTTCCAAACACCCAGTATCTCTACCGAGGAAGCCGCAGCTCAATCTCCAGGGGTCTCAGACATAGCATGACATCACGAGGCGTCACATGACTCCGCCCCTTTTTGTCCCAGGTGTGAACTACAGAAAGTTGCCCAGGATGGATAACCCTATGTCAAAATAATCCACCGATTATATAAACAGTGATTTAAATGTGTCCATGGCGTCACTTGTTAATCACCTTTTATCTCTTTACCTCAACAATATATTTATCATTTTTTTAATTTGTTTATTTATTTGTGATTCTCTAATAAACGTGATTCATGGGTAAAACATCCGTTAATATTAGACAAGTCCAAGAAATCCAACTAACAAAACAATTGGGCTGCAGTTAATTTAGCTGAATCCAGTGTGGTTTATTCATGTTCTTCCAAGAGTGTAGCGGTTACTGGCTCGCGGAGTACAAGTCACATCTCCAAACGCAGCTGCATTGATTCTGTCAAATACTTTTCTCGTTTACCATTTCGGGTTTAACCTCTTGATGGCCACATATGTATATATAGGCCCTGTCTCTACATGCACTTGTTGTATATACACGTCTTCTGTTTAAATGAGCTGTGGAAAGTGGCGATCTTCCACTGCTCGGCTGACGTGGCTGCAATACTTTGATGTCGCTCTCTGGAGCGATGCTATTCGCCATATTGGAAGGCATAAAGCATTTCAAAGATGCCCTGGGGACCAGAGTTACAGAAGTGATCAATGATCACTTCCATCTCTCTGGGGATGTTGCTTGACTCTTTATAGACAGCCAGCAAGATCCAAGTAAAAAACAAACAAGCAAAAAAAAAGATGGGGTTAGTTAAGGGTTAGGGTTAAAATGTCACTATCGTTAATTCTGAGGAGAAAGTGGTTAGGAAAAATCAATGCGCTACTTTCAGTTATTGCCCTGTAACTTACAAAAAAAAAACAAAAACAGCAGCAAAACTTAAAAAAATTGGTTAATTCTAAACTAAGGACAAACATTAGACTCTATTAAGCAGTTTTTTTTTTTTATTATTAGTTTTGTAGATGTGCAACCAATATTTCATGTAAAGTTTGAAATAGTTTTTTCTTTTTTCAATTTTCATTATATTTGATAACTTTGTTATAGTAACTTATCTGACATGATCAAAATAATGTTATCTAAAGACAGATCTTCTTGTATTGTTAAAACAAAATGTAAAATGTCAGGGCAGAGTAAATGAGAGAGAAAATCTAAACAAAAACTTAAAACAGCCATTGTCACTGCAAAGTCTCAGGAGTTTTATAAAAAAAAAACTCCCATGATTTATATATTGGTGCAGACGCAGGTTGAGACAGTATTTGGGGCAATGCTAAATATATAAAATATAACAAACCAGGCACAACAAACAAACAATGAAAGACTTTCCCCAGTGTAGCAAAAATGAAGGCAAAGACAGTCTTACGTTTGCAATTTTTTTCTTTCATGAATAAGGTTTATACATATGGTGTTAGCAGAGATGTACACAAATTAACATTTATTAAAAAGAAAATAACAGGAAAGAGGTAACTGTAGGGAACTGAGAGAGGAATTTCAAACGTATGGCCAAAAACTCTCCCATTCTGCTATACTTCAAACTCAGCTACTTCCCTGCAAGCCTCTCTTTATTGAGTAGACCCTATAGTGCTTTATTTATTAAGTGCAGGGAATAAAGCCACACGTTGCCAAGCATGCAAATCAAACCGCTCATCTGCTTGTGAACTTTCATAATATGTCACAAAGATGAAACAATCTTCTTTTCTTAAAACAATTTTTCGTACAATTTAGACATGCCTCTTAGCGAGGGGCAGTGACGCTTTTGAGGGCCTGTCCCGCCGGCCTCTACCTCCTCGCTGCTTTTTGGGCCAGAGGTAGAATTTGGTGGGAGCACAAACCTCCGAAAAGTCATCCTGAGTATGCGCCCTGGGGGAAGGAGTTGAGCGGTAGGATATAGAACATGCGCTACTTTGTAGTTCCTAATGTTTATGTGAACAGTCAGATACCCAACGCGTTTTGTAAAGTTATTCTTGTAGTTACCAAGAAACGTACCTCTCTGTGGACTGCGTCCTGCTCTCTGGGGTTGTGAGGATTCGGAAGTCGACGAGTGAGATTTCTGCTTGAATTCTGTGAATTAAAAATCAATCGTAAATTAAGAGGAGAATTGGATTTAGAAAACTCATCCAATATTTTGGAGAAATCATAGTATTAAAAAGGTTTTAATTAACAGTGAAATGAACGATCAGCTTCACATTTTACTTCCCGGAATTTCTAACACTTTAAGCAGTAAATTTACTAATTTGTGATTATGTCAATGTGTAAATCAGTGTATTTGGTCATGTGAAAAACATCCTGTAAAGAGACCATCGGTGCTGATACAGGCCACGGAAGAAACAGTCTTGGTACTCTGTAGCAGGCCACTGAGGCAGCTATCTTGGTACTCTGTAGCAGGCCACGGAAGAAACAGTCTTGGTACTCTGTAGCAGGCCACTGAGGCAGCTATCTTGGTACTCTGTAGCAGGCCACGGAGGCAGCTATCTTGGTACTCTGTAGCAGGCCACGGAGGCAGCTATCTTGGTACTCTGTAGCAGGCCACGGAGGCAGCAATCTTGGTACTCTGTAGCAGGCCACGGAGGCAGCTATCTTGGTACTCTGTAGCAGGCCACGGAGGCAGCAATCTTGGTACTCTGTAGCAGGCCACGGAGGCAGCTATCTTGGTACTCTGTAGCAGGCCACGGAGGCAGCTATCTTGGTACTCGGTAGCAGGCCACGGAGGAAGCAATCTTCGTACTCTGTAGCAGGCCATGGAGACCCTTTCAAACACACAAATGAACTACACAGAAATAATGTATGGATAATATTCTCATTAAATGGATTTCATTTAAAAAATACAGAAAAACATTGTATTTAAAAAACCTGGCCATCTAAGTCTAGGGTGCTTCCCTCTATACTGCACGCCCCCCAAAAGCCTGTAGAAAGCCCCCTCACACTGCCTTATTATTTTGCCATAAAGAGGTTTTTAAGCAGAGATGGAGAATCTGCATCCATCCATCGGCTGATGAACTACATCGCCCATAATGCTCTTTCAGCTGGCAGAGGAGTATGGGAAATGTAGTCCTGTAACATCTGGAGAGCCTCAGATTCCCTACCCCTGCTTAAAAGAGACTCTACTGTTTAAGGTATCTGACCGGCAGCCATGATGCTTCGCTAGCGCAGTGAGAGATCTCCATTTTGAAATGCCACTAAAAGCCGGTATTATACAAGCAGGCCGGTAAAAAATTGGCTTGCCGCCAATGCTAAGTCTATGGGGTAATTAGCATGCACGGGGAGAGCTCTGTCTCAGCTGAGAGATCAGGATAAACCCGCGTCAGATCTCTCCGCAGATAAATGCGCTGACTGCAGAGCCTGTTCAAATCTTAAGGTTGCAGGTTCACATCCTGGCAGGGTAGATTCATCCCTTGGCAGGTGATAAGTGCATACGATCAATCGGGTTATAACAAATTACTATCTGTGAAGACAGATGTCTGGTTTAGGAGCTGTGGATGAGCTTTGTTTTTAAAGTTATGTTTCTATTTGTGAAGCAAAAGTTAAAAATATCCTTTTCCTGCCACTTTAAGCCTCTCTCTCTCCCCGTGCTCTGCCCCTCTCCCCTCACAGCCAAACACAGGCCTCTTATGGGAAAATTTCACAAGTTGGCAGCTAGTAGAGTATTGTACACAGAATAAAATGACACATTGGACTATGATTTCCTCAGACAGATCCATCATACACGGCAGCCGCCAGAGGCCAACGTCAGCCCAGAACAAAGTCCCTGAGTGTAACAGATTCCTTGACACTTCCCCTGGGGTCTGAGGTTAGACCCCCCCCCCCCCCCCCCCCATACCCATGCACACACAGCCGGCCAGTGACTGCTCTTAATGGGGGGGGGGAGCAGTGAGAGAGACCTGGGCTCACAAGGTGGAATGTGGTAGGTAATAGCTATAGCTCGTTAACATTCTCCATATCTTAATACATACAGCCCTGCGGCGTTAGACACTTCACAAGGAGCTCTTGTACGCGCCCACCGCACAGCCCACCAAGGGTTGCCACCCAGTCGGTATTTTACCGGCAGGCCGGTAAAAAATTGGCATCTGGCCAATGTTAAGTCTACGGAGACAGTAGCAAGTCCGGTGTTTTTCTGAAGAAAAGGTGGTAACCCTAAGCCCACTGCGCAGCCCACCGCGCAGCCCACCGCGCAGCCCACCGCGCAGCCCACCGCGCAGCGCATGGCCAGGAAATTAAATCAACACAGGCATTTTAACAGTTAAAACACAGCCCCTGCCTTATTTTGGGTAATGAACTGACAGGGGTTTACTTGTGCAAAGAACCTGCTTCCGAAGCAAAAGGGGTGACTACCCCAAAAAACAAATATTACAGGCATGAATTTAACCCTTAAACAGCCGGCTGTAAATGCCAACCCATATATAGATTCAATTACCAAACAAAGTAATATTATGCCCTTTATTATGGTAAGAAGACCCCACAGACGAAGATAAGGTGATTTATGTTCCCATTGTTTTGTAAAAAGATGTATAGGGGGGGTTTAGATGCAGACAATAGTCTCATTAGCTCTGTTTTTAAAGGTCTTCCCTGTGTATTCTGCTAATCCAGTGTTATTGTTTAATCACAGGTTATCAAGATGTTCCCTGTATAAAGTGTTCTGTTTAAATGGAATAAAATGTTCTTCTGATTTTACCCTCTATACTTGTCTTGTCCAGTAATTGGGGGGGATATTCGGCATGTTACCCTCTATACTTGTGTTGTCCAGTACTTGGGGGGGATATTCAGCATGTTACCCTCTATACTTGTGTTGTCCAGTACTTGGGGGGATATTCGGCGTGTTACCCTCTATAGTACTTGGGGGGGATATTTGGCGTGTTACCCTCTATACTTGTGTTGTCCAGTACTTGGGGGGTATATTTGGCGTGTTACCCTCTATACTTGTGTTGTCCAGTACTTGGGGGGATATTTGGCGTGTTACCCTCTATACTTGTGTTGTCCAGTACTTGGGGGGGATATTTGGCATGTTACCCTCTATACTTGTGTTGTCCAGTACTTGGCGGGGATATTCAGCATGTTACCCTCTATACTTGTGTTGTCCAGTACTTGGGGGGGATATTCAGCATGTTACCCTCTATAGTACTTGGGGGGGATATTTGGCGTGTTACCCTCTATACTTGTGTTGTCCAGTACTTGGCGGGGATATTCAGCATGTTACCCTCTATACTTGTGTTGTCCAGTACTTGGGGGGGATATTCAGCATGTTACCCTCTATAGTACTTGGGGGGGATATTTGGCGTGTTACCCTCTATACTTGTGTTGTCCAGTACTTGGGGGGTATATTTGGCGTGTTACCCTCTATACTTGTGTTGTCCAGTACTTGGGGGGATATTTGGCGTGTTACCCTCTATACTTGTCTTGTCCAGTACTTGGGGGGGTTATTTGGCGTGTTACCCTCTATACTTGTCTTGTCCAGTACTTGGGGGGGATATTTGGCGTGTTACCCTCTATACTTGTGTTGTCCAGTACTTGGGGGGGATATTCAGCATGTTACCCTCTATACTTGTGTTGTCCAGTACTTGGGGGGGGATATTCAGCATGTTACCCTCTATAGTACTTGGGGGGGATATTTGGCGTGTTACCCTCTATACTTGTGTTGTCCAGTACTTGGGGGGGATATTTGGTGTGTTACCCTCTATATTTGTGTTGTCCAGTACTTGGGGGGGATATTCAGCATGTTACCCTCTATACATGTGTTGTCCAGTACTTGGGGGGGATATTCAGCATGTTACCCTCTATACTTGTCTTGTCCAGTACTTGGGGGAGATATTTGGCGTGTTACCCTCTATACTTGTCTTGTCCAGTACTTGGGGTGGATATTTGGCGTGTTACCCTCTATACTTGTGTTGTCCAGTACTTGGGGGGGATATTTGGCGTGTTACCCTCTATACTTGTCTTGTCCAGTACTTGGGGGGGATATTTGGCATGTTACCCTCTATACTTGTGTTGTCCAGTACTTGGGGGGGATATTTGGCGTGTTACCCTCTATACTTGTGTTGTGCAGTACTTGGGGGGTATATTTGGCGTGTTACCCTCTATACTTGTGTTGTCCAGTACTTGGGGGGGGATATTCAGCATGTTACCCTCTATACTTGTGTTGTCCAGTACTTGGGGGGGATATTTGGCGTGTTACCCTCTATACTTGTCTTGTCCAGTACTTGGGGGGGATATTTGGCATGTTACCCTCTATACTTGTGTTGTCCAGTACTTGGGGGGGATATTTGGCATGTTACCCTCTATACTTGTGTTGTCCAGTACTTGGGGGGGATATTTGGCGTGTTACCCTCTATACTTGTCTTGTCCAGTACTTGGGGGGGATATTTGGTGTGTTACCCTCTATACTTGTGTTGTCCAGTACTTGGGGGGGGGATATTTGGCGTGTTACCCTCTATACTTGTCTTGTCCAGTACTTGGGGGGGATATTTGGCGTGTTACCCTCTATACTTGTCTTGTCCAGTACTTGGGGGGGATATTTGGCATGTTACCCTCTATACTTGTGTTGTCCAGTACTTGGGGGGGGATATTTGGCGTGTTACCCTCTATACTTGTCTTGTCCAGTACTTGGGGGGGATATTTGGCGTGTTACCCTCTATACTTGTCTTGTCCAGTACTTGGGGGGGATATTTGGCGTGTTACCCTCTATACTTGTGTTGTCCAGTACTTGGGGGGGATATTCAGCATGTTACCCTCTATACTTGTGTTGTCCAGTACTTGGGGGGGATATTCAGCATGTTACCCTCTATAGTACTTGGGGGGGATATTTGGCGTGTTACCCTCTATACTTGTGTTGTCCAGTACTTGGGGGGGATATTCGGCATGTTACCCTCTATACTTGTCCAGTACTTGGGGGGGATATTTGGCGTGTTACCCTCTATACTTGTCTTGTCCAGTACTTGAGGGGGATATTTGGCATGTTACCCTCTATACTTGTGTTGTCCAGTACTTGGGGGGGGATATTTGGCGTGTTACCCTCTATACTTGTCTTGTCCAGTACTTGGGGGGGATATTTGGCATGTTACCCTCTATACTTGTGTTGTCCAGTACTTGGGGGGATATTTGGCTTGTTACCCTCTATACTTGTCTTGTCCAGTACTTGGGGGGGATATTTGGCGTGTTACCCTCTATACTTGTCTTGTCCAGTACTTGGGGGGGATGTTTGGCGTGTTACCCTCTATACTTGTGTTGTCCAGTACTTGGGGGGGGTGGGATATTCAGCGTGTTACCCTCTATACTTGTGTTGGTTTCTGTGGACTATTCACTCAGCTAACGGAGGAACCCAGGGGTCCGTTAAAATAAATATATGTTTTCATGTTAATCTGCATAGCAGGCATACCCCCAGTGTCCCATTTAGTGTGGGACAGCATTGATTTGCGGGGTCTGTCCCGCTATCCCTCCTAGCTCTTCTCGGCAGCATTCAGGACAGGAATCTCGCACTGTGTGCATGCGCAGGGGGCGGAGCTAACTCCAGTGACAGCGTATCACGCATGTGCGGTAACACTGACACGCTGACCTCGCACGTTCAGGATGAGTGGCAGCGCTTCCACGCTCCGCACCGTGATCCAATAGGGGTAAGCGTTGATGATGTCAGAAATATGAGACGCCCCAGACATATTAAACACTTATTTTTCTCTTAATTTATGCATTTTGCTCAACGTATAAATCCTTTTTTCATCCAATACATTCACAGTACATAGCTTCTGTCCGCATAGTGCCTCTGTCCGCTCACATCAAATTGGCTTCTCTCCCGGCATTAATACTGTGCACAGGCAGCATCGTGTTTGCACTTTGTGTGACTGATAGACGCACGCAGTCTAAATGGGCACACGTGGCTTGACGTCACGCGGTGCTGTGTAACTCCTCCCCCCTCACATCCGGGACACAGAAGACAGACGCTGTCAGTATACGATGACAGTCTCTGCAGAGTTTAAACCGACAGAATACAATGAAACGCATGTTGCATACATTCGACATCCAGAGAATAAGGGGAGCGGCCCGCGGCAGACACAGAGTTAACTGCCCTCTTCCCCTGCGGCGATTAATGAACCAACGCGGGAGAAGCCAAATCTATTCTCTCATCTGCAGCATCTACTGTCAAAGCATCCGGCAGAGCCTGGCTGACAAATATTCACTTAACAGCCTGCGATTTATCAGGCAGCGAGGAAACTCTCCTCATGACATCCCATGTATCAGAGTAATAAAAGCCCCCAACTGATAAATGGACACCGGGGGAAACACGCAGGAAATGCTAAACGTTTGGCGAAGCTGCAGGTTACATGGATTAGTATTTGTTTTATGGCACAATATAAGAAATGTTTACAATTATCACACGTTCTATAGAAATGTATAGAGTCCACTAGAACCCTTCCCCAATTAATACATATATTTTATATACACATCCATACATTCATACATACATATATGTATAACTCTGGGGACCGTACCAGCTAACATTAAGGACAAGCTGCCACCTAGCGCTATTTTACTGGCAGGCCATTATATTAGTTGTAAACAGTCCTGAATTTGCCAGGACAGAACTGTCTTTTTTTGGTCTACAAGACACACAGGAGGAGAATTGAGCGCCAGACAGCACATAACTGATGGAATAATGATAGCCCCGCTATTTATGCATAACCCCCATTCTGACAGCTTTATACAGACCGTACAGACACAAGAGTAAAAACCTGACTGAAGGAATCAGGATAGTGCCGCTATTTATACATAACCCCCATTCTGACAGCTTTATACAGACCGTACAGACACAAGAGTAAAAACCTGACTGAAGGAATCAGGATAGTGCCGCTATTTATGCATAACCCCCATTCTGACAGCTTTATACAGACCGTACAGACGCAAGAGTAAAAACCCGACTGAAGGAATCAGGATAGAGCCGCAATTTATACATAACCCCCATTCTGACAGCTTTATACAGACCGTACAGACGCAAGAGTAAAAACCCGACTGAAGGAATCAGGATAGCGCCGCTATTTATCCATAACCCCCATTCTGACAGCTTGATACAGACCGTACAGACGCAAGAGTAAAAACCAGACTGAAGGAATCAGGATAGCGCCGCTATTTATACATAATCCCCATTCTGACAGCTTTATACAGACCGTACAGACGCAAGAGTAAAAACCCGACTGAAGGAATCAGGATAGCGCCGCTATTTATACATAACCCGCATTCTGACAGCTTTATACAGACCGTACAGACGCAAGAGTAAACACGCGACTGAAGGAATCAGGATAGCCCCGCTATTTATGCATAACCCCCATTCTGACAGCTTTATACAGACCGTACAGACGTAAGAGTAAGAACACGACTGAAGGAATCAGGATAGCGCCGCTATTTATCCATAACCCCCATTCTGAGAGCTTTATACAGACCGTACAGACGCAAGAGTAAAAACCGACTGAAGGAATCAGGATAGCGCCGCTATTTATACATAACCCCCATTCTGACAGCTTTATACAGACCGTACAGACGCAAGAGTAAAAACCAGACTGAAGGAATCAGGATAGCACCGCTATTTATACATAACCCCCGTTCTGACAGCTTTATACAAACCGTACAAACGCAAGAGTAAAAACACGACTGAAGGAATCAGGATAGCGCCGCTATTTATACATAACCCCCATTCTGACAGCTTTATACAGACCGTACAGACGCAAGAGTAAAACCTGACTGAAGGAATCAGGACAGCGCCGCTATTTATACATAACCCCCATTCTGACAGCTTTATACAGACGCAAGAGTAAAAACCTGACTGAAGGAATCAGGACAGCGCCGCTATTTATACATAACCCCCATTCTGACAGCTTTATACAGACCGTACAGACGCAAGAGTAATAACCCGACTGAAGGAATCAGGATAGCGCCGCTATTTATACATAACCCCCATTCTGACAGCTTTATACAGACCGAACAGACGCAAGAGTAAAAACCCGACTGAAGGAATTAGGATAGCGCCGCTATTTATACATAACCCCCATTCTGACAGCTTTATACAGACCGTACAGACGCAAGAGTAAAAACCCGACTGAAGGAATCAGGATAGCGCCGCTATTTATACATAACCCCTATTCTGACAGCTTTATACAGACCATACAGACGCAAGAGTAAACATGCGACTGAAGGAATCAGGATAGCGCCGCTATTTATACATAACCCCCATTCTAAGAGCTTTATAGAGACCGTACAGACGCAAGAGTAAAAACCCGACTGAAGGAATCAGAAAAGCGCTGCTATTTATACATAACCCCCATTCTAAGAGCTTTATAGAGACCGTACAGACGCAAGAGTAAAAACCCGACTGAAGGAATCAGGAAAGCGCTGCTATTTATACATAACCCCCATTCTGACAGCTTTATACAGACGCAAGAGTAAAAACCCGACTGAAAGAATCAGGATAGCACCGCTATTTATACATAACCCCCATTCTGACAGCTTTATACAGACCGTACAGACACAAGAGTAAAAACCCGACTGAAGGAATCAGGATAGCGCCGCTATTTATACATAACCCCCATTCTGATAGCTTTATACAGACCGTACAGACGCAAGAGTAAAAACCCGACTGAAGGAATCAGGATAGCGCCGCTATTTATACATAACCCCCATTCTGACAGCTTTATACAGACCATACAGACGCAAGAGTAAAAACCCGACTGAAGCAATCCGGATAGCGCCTCTATTTATACATAACCCCCATTCTGACAGCTTTATACAGACCGTACAGACGCAAGAGTAAAAACCCGACTGAAGGAATCAGGATAGCGCCGCTATTTATACATAACCCCCATTCTGACAGCTTTATACAGACCGTACAGACGCAAGAGTAAAAACCCGACTGAAGGAATCAGGATAGTGCCGCTATTTATACATAACCCCCATTCTAATAGCTTTATACAGACCGTACAGACGCAAGAGTAAAAACCTGACTGAAGGAATCAGGATAGCGCTGCTATTTATACATAACCCCCATTCTGACAGCTTTATACAGACCGTACAGACGCAAGAGTAAAAACCCGACTGAAGGAATCAGGATAGAGCCGCTATTTATACATAACCCCCATTCTGACAGCTTTATACAGACCGTACAGACGCAAGAGTAAAAACCCGACTGAAGCAATCAGGATAGCGCCGCTATTTATACATAACCCCCATTCTGACAGCTTTATACAGACAGTACAGACGCAAGAGTAAAAACCCGACTGAAGGAATCAGGATAGTGCCGCTATTTATACATAACCCCCATTCTGACAGCTTTATACAGACCGTACAGACGCAAGAGTAAAAACCTGACTGAAGGAATCAGGATAGCGCCGCTATTTATACATAACCCCCATTCTGATCGCTTTATACAGACCGTACAGACGCAAGAGTAAAAACCCGACTGAAGGAATCAGGATAGCACCTCTATTTATACATAACCCCCATTCTGACAGCTTTATACAGACCGTACAGACGCAAGAGTAAAAACCTGACTGAAGGAATCAGGATAGCACCGCTATTTATACATAACCCCCATTCTGACAGCTTTATACAGACCGTACAGACGCAAGAGTAAAAACCCGACTGAAGCAATCAGGATTAGACATTAAAGAGCATTATAATTTCTTATATATATCCCATATTGTGTTCATTGCTTGGCTGCTAAAATGAAACATTTCTAAGAACAGGTTTAATTAGAAGGAAAAAAACCCTCTACGTTTTCAAACAATAAAAGGTTTAAGGGGGAGGACATCGCCTTTTGTCCAAGTGACGGCATTTGATCATTGAAATCCTTGGTGATGAAGGGAGCTTCGTGAATTGCACGATTTTAAGGGTTATGCGACATTGAAAAAAAGAAAAAAAAATATATGAAAGGTCTGTGTGTAGCGGCGTGAAAAGACCGTCTCACAAAGCCCTGTATCAAAGCAGGATCCGGCTTCAAAGGCCGACTGGGATGTCAGGCTCTTTATTTAACAAATTGTCCTGGGATCGTGAGTGTGCATTCCCACTCACAGCCGAGCGCTCACTGCGACAACAAAAGGACAGTACAGGAGACACAAATATCACTTGATCGCTCGCACAATGCCAGGACCCCTCAATCCCCATCTCTGGCGGGCCTTTCAGCAGCCCGGCTTTCAAGTTCATGGCTTTGTATCGGTCGGGGTCGGAGTTGTTGAGGCTTTAATACCACCAAAGGATGTATGAGAAAGGGACGTCTCTCCCAGTATCACCGACACACACGGCAGTCTCAGTCCCTCTCTCTGTATCAAATCACACAGGTCACCAAGCTGGGGGGAGGGCGGGGGGATACAAATGTCTTCATACCTCCGGGCCAGTCAGGACATGCAGAAGGAACAGGAGAAGAATGGAAAGTTGCACTCAGTTTATTTCTGCATTATGTATGTGTGTATATATATATGTGTACTTAGACAGTATTAATGCCACAATGCTGCCTGCGCGCAGTGCTGAGCATTCTGTACATAGACAGTATTAATGCCGTGACAGACACAATGCTGCCTGCGCACAGTGCTGAGCATACTGTACATAGACAGTAATAATCCTGGAACAGACACAATGCTGCCTGCGCGCAGTGCTGAGCATTCTGTACATAGACAGTATTAATACGGGGACAGACACAATGCTGTCTGCGCGCAGTGCTGAGCATACTGTACATATACAGTATTAATGCCAGGACAGATACAATGCTGCCTGCGCGCAGTGCTGAACATACTGTACATAGACGGAATTATTCCTGTAACACACACAATGCTGCCTGCACGCAGTGCTGAGCATATTGTACATAGACATTATTAATGCCGGGGCAGACACAATGCTGCCTGCGCACAGTGCTGAACATACTGTACATAGACGATATTAATCCTGGAACAGACACAATGCTGTCTGCGCGCAGTGCTGATCATACTGTACACAGACAGTATTAATGCTGGGACAGACACAATGCTGCCTGCGCACAGTGCTGAGCATACTGTACATAGACAGTATTAATGTCGGGACAGACACAATGCTACCTGCGCGCAGTGCTGAGCATACTGTACATAGACAGTATTAATGCCGTGACAGACACAATGCTGCCTGTGCGCAGTGCCAAGCATACTATTCATAGACAGTATTAATTCCGGGACAGACACAATGCTGCCCGCGCGCAGTGCTGAGAATACTGTACATAGACAGTATTAATGCTGGGACAGACACAATGCTGCCTGCGCACAGTGCCGAGCATACTGTACACAGACAGGATTAATGCCGGGACAGACACAATGCTGTCTGCGCGCAGTGCTGAGCATACTGTACATAGACAGTATTAATGCCTGGACAGACACAATGCTGCCTGCACTCAGTGCTGAGCATACTGTACATAGACAATATTAATCCTGGAACAGACATAATGCTGCCTGTGCGCAGTGCCGAGAATACTGTACATAGACAATATTAATGCCGGGACAGACACAATGCTGCCTGCGCACAGTGCTGAGCATACTGTACACATACAGTATTAATGCTGGGACATACACAATGCTGCCTGTGTGCAGTGCTGAGCATACTGTACATAGACGGTATTAATGCCGAGACAGAAACAATGCTGCCTGAGCACAGTGCTGAGCATTCTGTACACAGACAGTATTAATGCTGGGACAGACACAATGCTGCCTGCGCACAGTGCTTGCATACTATACACAGACAGTACTAATGCTGGGACACACACAATGCTGTCTGCGCGCAGTGCTGAGCATACTGTACTTCTATACATGCTACAAACTTTCTATAAATAACACATACATTCTATAAATTGTACACACCTTCTATACATGCTACAAACCGTCTATAAATAACACATACAGTCTATAAATAACATATATTCTATAAATAGTACACACCTTCTATACATGCTACAAGCCTTCTATAAATAGCACATACATTCTATAGATAGTACACACATTCTATACATGCTACAAACCTTCTATAAATAACACATACATTCTATAAATAGTACATATATTCTATACATGCTACACACCTTCTATAAATAGCAAATACATTCTATAAATAGTACACACCTTCTATACATGCTACACACCTTCTATAAATAACAAATACATTCTATAAATAGCACATACGTTCTATAAATAGTACATACATTCTATAAATAGCACATACATTCTATATATAGTACACATCTTCTATACAAGCTACAAACCTTCTATAAATAGCACATACATTTTATTAATAACACAACGTTCTATAAATAGTACACACCTTTTATACATGCTACAAACCTTCTATAAATAACACATACAATCTTTAAATAGCACATGCTTTCTATAAATTCTACATGCATTCTATAAATAGCACATACATTCTATATATAGTGCACACCTTCACTACATGCTACAAATTTTCTATAAATAACACAAAAATGCTATAAATAGAACATACATTTTATAAATAACACAAACATTATATAATTAGCAGAAAAATTATAAAACTAGCACATAAATTATATAAGTAGTACACATCTTCTATACAAGCTACAAACCTTCTATAAATAACACATACATTCTATAAATAGCACAAACATTCTATAAATAACACATACATTCTATAAATGACACAGCATTGTATAAATAGTACACACCTTCTATACAAGCTACAAACCTTCTATAAATAGCACATACATTCTATAAATAGCACATACATTCTATAAATAACACATACATTCTATAAATAGCACATATATTCTATAAATAGTACACACCTTCTATACAAGCTACAAACCTTCTATAAATAACACATTCATTCTATAATTAGCAAATACATTCTATAAATAGTATTCAACTTCTATACAAGCTACAAACCTTCTATACATAACACATGCATTCCATAAATAGCACATACATTATATAAACAACACATCCATTCTATAAATAACAAATACATTATATTAATAGCATAAACATTTTATAAATAGTACACACCTTCTATACATGCATTCTATAAATAGCACATACATTCTATATATAGTGCACACCTTCACTACATGTTACAAATCTTCTATAAATAACACAGACATGCTATAAATAGAACATACATTCTATAAATAACACAAACATTATATAAATAGCAGAAAAATTATAAAACTAGCACATAAATTCTATAAATAGTACACATCTTCTATACAAGCTACAAACCTTCTATAAATAACAAATACATTCTATAAATAACACATATATTCTATAAATAACACATACATTCTATAAATAGCACATACATTCTATAAATAACACATACATTCTATAAATAGCACATACATTATAAAAATAGTACACAACTTCTATATAAGCTCCAAACCTTCTATATATAACACATGCATTCTATAAATAGCACATACATTCTATAAATAATACATACATTCTATAAATAGCAAAACATTCTATAAATAGTACACACCTTCTATACATGCTACAAACCTTTTATAAATAGCACATACATTCTGTAAATACGGTAGTACACACACCTTTTATACAAGCTACAAACCTTCTATACATAACACATACATTCTATAAATAACACATACATTCTATAAATAGTACACACCTTCTATACATGCTACAAACCTTCTATAAATAGCACGTTCATTCTAAAAATAATGCATACATTATGTAAATAGTACACACCTTCTATACATGCTACAAACCTTCTATAAATAGCACATCCATTCTATAAATAGTACACACCTTCTATACATGCTACAAACATTCTATAAACAGTACAACTATTCTATAAACAGAACACACATTCTATAAATAGTACACACATTTTATAAATAGTACACACTTTCTATACATGCTACAAACCTTCTATAAACTGTACAACTATTCTATAAACAGAACACGCATTCTATAAATAGTATACACCTTCTATACATGCTACAAACATTCTGTAAATAGCACGTACATTCTATAAATAGTACTCATCTTCTATTCATGCTACAAACGTATAAACAGAAATAGCACACACATTCTATAAATAGTACACATTTTCTTTACATGCTACAAGCCTATAAACAGTGTAAGTATTCTGTAAATAGCACACACATTCTATATACAGTACACGTTCTATAAACAGTACAAAATATTCTATAAATTGCACATACATTCTATAAGCAGTACAAATGGTCTATAAACAGTACAGATATTTTATAAATAACACACACATTCTATAAAAAGTACACATATTCAATAAATAGCACACATATTATATAAATAACACATACATTCTATAAATCATGCAACTATTCTATACATAGTACATATTATATTCTGTAAATGTTTCATTCTCTCATCCACAAATGTTCTATACTTCTTACACATATTGTATACAGTCAAAAAGCATTCTATAAATAGTGCATTCTATAAAATACTCCACTCTACCAGTTCCATAAACATGCTATAATGCTATGAACATTTTACAAACAGTATAAATAGGACAGACTTACTCTAAATACTACAGAAGTTGAATGAACATTCTATAATGCTACAAACATACTATACATTCTACAAACACCTTATAAATTCCATAGACATTCTATAATGCTACAAACATGCTATACATTCTACAAACATTCCATCAATTCCATAAACATTCTAATATGCTATAAACATACTATACATTCTACAAACACCTCATCAATTCCAAAAACATTCTATAATGCGACAAACATGCTATACATTCTACAAACATGACATCAATTCCAAAAACATTCTATAATGCTACAAACATGCTATACATTCTACAAACATTCCATCAATTTCATGAACATTCTAATATGCTATAAACATACTATACATTCTACACACACCCCATCAATTCCATAAACATTCTATAATGCTACAAACATTCCATCAATTTCATAAACATTCTATAATGCTACATACATGCTATACATTCTACAATCATCCCATCAATTCCATAAACATTCTATAATGCTACACACATGCTACACATTTCATAAACACTCTATAATGCTACAAACATGCTATACGCTCTGCAAAGATTCTATCAATTCCATAAACATGTTATAATGCTACAAACATTCTACACATTGTACAAACATTCCATCAATTCCATAAACATTCTATAATGCTACAAACAGTCTATACATTCTACAAACATTCTATCAATGCCATCAATATTCTATAATGCTACAAACATGCTATACATTCTACAAACATTTCATCAGTTTCATGAACATTCTATAATGCTACAAATATGTTATATATTCTACAAACATGCCATCAATTCCATAAACATTCTATAATGTTATACACATGCTATATGTTCCACAAACATTCTAGCAATGCCATAAACATTCTATAATGCTACAAACATTCTACACACATTTTATCAATTCCATGAACATTCTATAATGCTACAAATATGTGATATATTCTACAAACATGCCATCAATTCCATAAACATTCTATAATGCTATAAACATGCTATAAGTTCTACAAACATTACATCAATTCTATGAACATTCTATAATGCTACAGACATGCTATACATTCCACAAACATTCTATCAATTCCATAAACATTCTATAATGCTATAAACATGCTATAAGTTCTACAAACATTACATCAATTCTATTAACATTCTATAATGCTACAGACATGCTATACATTCCACAAACATTCTATCAATTCCATGAACATTCTATAATGCTACAGACATGCTATATGTTCTACAAACATTACATCAATTCCATGAACATTCTATAATGCTATAAACATGCTATATGTTCTACAAAAATTCCATCAATTCCATAAACATTCTATAATGCTACAAACATGCTATATGTTCCACAAACATTCTATCAATTCCATAAACATTCTATAAATTCTGCAATTCCAAAAATATTCAGTGCAAACTGCACATGTTTTATACATTTTGTGTCTGTTGAAATAGATTTTAATAATAATAATAATATATTTGTCAATATGGCATGTTCATATCAACATGTAATCTGGGTGCTGTCTCCACTATTAAAGCACTGTTAGCATACCAGGCACACATCAGACTCATTCTCCATAGTGCTGTCTGGCCGGGGGAGATCTGGTGCAGAGTACCAGACAAGGGATGAGTGAGATTATTACTGCCCACCTAACACAGCTGGAGGCAAGGCATTGACCCCGTGTGCTGGGTTCTGCTTTCATGTATTCCTTATGTGATTTGACTGGAAAGAATCCTACAGAAGTAAAATAAACAGCTTGTTGCTCCAATTACAGATTTTGCTTCCTTTATTTAAATAGTTGGAGGCAGTTGTCCCCCAGAGGCTGGGACTTTTGACAGCTGGTAGGAATTCACTGTGCTTTGTTCCTCAGACTGACAGAATAATTCCTCCCCTCATCCTGCCCCCTTCTTAGCCATCAGCCTTATCCCTAAAGCCAACCATTCCACCCTCCTCCCGTGTCCAACTAAATCAAACTCCCAGTATCTTACCATCTACCTTAAAGGACAATTAAACCTTTTTTCATTCCTTGCGCGTTATCTTCTATCTTCAGCAATACATGCTTGGCTGTGCCTCACAACTGAGGCAGTCTTCCATAGTGGCACTTACCCCAATCATCTGATGGGATCTGTAATCAGCAGGGATCTCTCTATTGATCCCCTTGTCCCCTCATTTCGCTGGGTAAATTAGTTTAATAGAGCTGTGGCTAATGTCTAATTATTTGAGTAGGGTTTTTGGTCTGTATGAGTTTATAACATATATATTTATAACTAGTGTTGAGCGAACCCGAACCGCACTGTTCGGGTTCGTACAGAACTTTACGGTATTTGGACCCCGGACCCGAACACGGACATTTCACTGTATGTTCGTGTTGGAGTTCGGGGTTCGGCGATTACATTGTATGTAATGCTATTGGCTTTCTATAAACCGAAATAGAGTCCCCATTCATAGGAATTTCTTATGAATGGGGACTCTATTTTGGTTTATAGAAAGCCAATAGTATTACATGTATTCCATAAACCGAAAGTCTATAAACCGAATGTCTTTTGGTTTATAGACTTTCGGTTTATGGAATACATGTAATGCTATTGCTATTCTATAAACCGAAATAGAGTCCCCATTCATAAGAATAGGTCAATTGACCAATGGGGACACTCACCCACATTTTACTTCATTTTGCGGCCCTCTAGCCCTTTCCAGGACTTTTCTAGAGGCATTTCAGTGGCCAAAAGTTCGGGTCCACGTTGACTTCAATGGGGTTCGGGGTCAAGTTCGACCCCGAACCCGGATTTTTTTTCCGAAGTTCGGCCAAACCTGCCGAACCCGAACATCCAGGTGTCCGCTCAACTCTATTTATAACATATTACAAACATACCATTTCTCTTATTTTATGCATTCTCTGCAATGTACAGATGGTTGCTGCTATTTGCTTTATTCTCCACACTGACAGTAAAAGCAATGTTTAGGCGACAGAGCTCCGTTAAAGTGTATTTCTTTTCCCGATCCCCTGTCCCCGTTCACTGGGAGCCAGGAGGTATCAGTATGTTCAATGTCAGGAGTCAGCCTTTATCGGATCTGTATCTCGCGTCATCCTGTCCGTGGAAGTTCCATGAGCTTGTCGTCTGACATGCTTCCTCCACATGTATTGATCTGCCCGGGCTATTAATGATTTGTTCCTCGTACTGGCTCATATGTAGGGGCTTTATTCATGAATTAGGGAATTCCAGGAAAATTCACACTTAAAGTGACAGTATCACCTAATCACTGCGAATATTGTGAATGCAGAGAGAAAAAACACAAATATTGAAAATGATACATCTATCACACAATCTATACATTGTGTTAGCAGACTCGCAGCAAATGCCTACATTAGGAGAAAGATGTGTCTATCAGAGACAGAGTAATTAGGGTCTGTTGGGGGCATCAGAAAATTGCACTGGCCGAGAAAGACTGTAATCCTCGATAGACCCCCACCCAAGCAGAGGAGCGGGGTGAGCTCTAGGAGAGTTGCACTAGGTTTTTAACTTTTATTAACTTTCACAGTCAGCGAGAATAGAAAGGCTGATTGAGACTGGGAGGGCAAACATTTCATAAGAACAAAGAAAGGCATTCTTTACAGTAAGGATAGTAAAGATACGGAACTCACTGCCAAGAGAGGTGGTGCTATCAAATACAATAGATGCATTTAAACATGGTCTGGATAGATTTAAATAAAAATAAAAAACAGAACATACAGGGTTATAAATAATATTTTCAACATTAAATCGTAGAGTTTGTTGATCCGAGGAGAAATTTGATTGCCTTTTGGAGTCAGGAAGGAATTTTTTCCCCTGTGAGGCAAATGTTTTTTTTTTTTTTTTTCAAAGATACATTAGGAAACTTGTTTTGCCTTCGTCTGGGTAAACAGCAGAAAGCAGGATAGAAATTTTTTTTGAACTTGATGGAAAAGTCATTTTCAGCCTAAATTACTACATTACTTAATTAAATATTAACACAGATATATATATATACAGGAAAGAAAACAAATCATAGTGCAATATGTTAAATTGTAACCAGTGTGAATACTTTTTTTGTTGGGGGGTGGGGTGGGGGGTTGGAAACCCAGTCACAAGGTGGAAGGTCAGGGCTTTATTCAAGTGGGAATTAAAAAGAGTAGGTCTAAGTTAAGGTAAAAGGAGCTGAGTTTGATAATTTCCCTTTAATTATTTCTTTCATGAATACATTCCATAGTGACAGGGGCTATTCCATGGCCAGCCTGTTAGGAGTTGGAATCCCCAGCAGAAGGGGAGGTTATGTCCTTCATATTGCTTGACCTTAATTCTCCCTCCACCACACTCCCAGTGATAAATAACCATGGAGAAAAGCACCGGTATGACAGATCTCCAAATATAAAGACTGCACATTGTGATCGAGTCCATCCCATCCATACAAAGCCCAGGATTTATTATTCATTTAGCAGCATGTCAATAGACAATTACAAAGCCGTGTTCTCATATGTAGATATAGCTCAATAATTAAATAAAGTGCATTTTACATCATCATAACTGTCTAATTAGCAGGAAGGTTATACAAAGCATTGAGATGCTGTAAGAATGATTACAAGATGATCACAAAAGTAACAGACATTTATAACCCTGGGAAGCCGAGAAAGAAATACATTCATTATCATACTCTTTATAGCGTCTATTCCCTCTGCCCTCTGTCTGCCCTCTCTTATATCTCACCTCTCTCTGCCCTCTCTTATATCTCACCTCTCTCTGCCCTCTCTGATTTCTCAACTCTTCACGATATCTCACCTCTCTCTGCTCTCTCTTATATCTCACCTCTCTCTGCTCTCTCTTATATCTCACCTCTCTCTGCCCTCTCTTATATCTCACCTCTCTCTTCCCTCTCTGATATCTCAACTCTTCACGATATCTCACCTCTCTCTGCTCTCTCTTATATCTCACCTCTCTCTGCTCTCTCTTATATCTCACCTCTCTCTGCTCTCTCTTATATCTCACCTCTCTCTGCCCTCTCTTATATCTCACCTCTCTCTTCCCTCTCTTATATCTCACCTCTCTCTGCTCTCTCCCTCTCTGATATCTCACCTGTCCACGATATCTCACCTCTCTCTGATATCTTTCTGATATCTCACTTCTCCCTGATATCTCACATTTCTCTCTGATATCTGACCTCTCTCTTATATCTCACCTCTCTGCTCTCTCTCTCTCTGATATCTCACATTTCTCTCTGATATCTGACCTCTCTCTTATATCTCTCCTCTCTGCTCTCTCTCTCTGATATATCATCTCTCTTTCCCAATATTTCCAAAAAGAGAGGTCTGTGCCTATGAGCTTCCAATCTATACAGTTAGTGGGCATAAATGAAAGGTAAATAAATAAAAGTAAAACTGGAAAGATTCTGGGGTCAGTTACTGATTGAGGGGCAGTTGCAGGCAGGGCCGGTGCAAGACTTTTTACCGCCCTAGGCGAACAAATATTTTTCTACCCCTTGCTGATCCCACCTTCAGGCATTTACACACACAGTAACATATACATGTGCAATGTTAGATGCAGTCACACGTACACACACGGTAATACATTCAATGTGAGCCTATCTTTGGCACCGCCTGCTCCATGACATCCCTGTCTGTCTCGCTCTCCCTCTACGCCATCCCTGTCTGTCTTGCTCTCCCTCTACGCCATCCCTGTCTGTCTTGCTCTCCCTCTACTCCATCCCTGTCTGTCTCGCTCTCCCTCTACACCATCCCTGTCTGTCTCGCTCTCCCTCTACACCATCCCTGTCTGTCTCGCTCTCCCTCTACACCATCCCTGTCTGTCTCGCTCTCCCTCTACACCATCCCTGTCTGTCTCGCTCTCCCTCTACTCCATCCCTGTCTGTCTCGTTCTACCTCTACACCATCCCTGTCTGTCTTGCTCTCCCTCTATGCCAGCCCTGTCTGTCTCACTCTCCCTCTATGCCATCCCTGTCTGTCTCGCTCTCCCTCTACGCCATCCCTGTCTGTCTCGCTCTCCCTCTTAGCCATCCCTGTCTGTCTCGCTCTCCCTCTTAGCCATCCCTGTCTGTCTCGCTCTCCCTCTTAGCCATCCCTGTCTGTCTCGCTCTCCCTCTTAGCCATCCCTGTCTGTCTCGCTCTCCCTCTACTCCATCCCTGTCTGTCTTGCTCTCCCTCTACTCCATCCCTGTCTGTCTTGCTCTCCCTCTATGTCAGCCCTGTCTGTCTCACTCTCCCTCTATGCCATCCCTGTCAGTCTCGCTCTCCCTCTATGCCATCCCTGTCTGTCTCGCTCTCCCTCTTAGCCATCCCTGTCTGTCTCGCTCTCCCTCTTAGCCATCCCTGTCTGTCTTGCTCTCCCTCTACTCCATCCCTGTCTGTCTTGCTCTCCCTCTATGTCAGCCCTGGTTGTCTCACTCTCCCTCTATGCCATCCCTGTCAGTCTCGCTCTCCCTCTATGCCATCCCTGTCTGTCTCACTCTCCCTCTACGCCATCCCTGTCTGTCTCTTGTGTCTCCCTCAATGCCATCCCTGTCTGTCTCTTGTGTCTCCCTCTACGCCAGCCCTGTCTGTCTCGCTCTCCCTCTACGCCAGCCCTGTCTGTCTCTTGTGTCTGCCTGCCGCCAGCCCTGTCTGTCTCGCTCTCCCTCTACGCCAGCCCTGTCTGTCTCGCTCTCCCTCTACTCCATCCCTGTCTGTCTCGCTCTCCCTCTACGCCAGCCCTGTCTGTCTCGCTCTCCCTCTACTCCATCCCTGTCTGTCTCGCTCTCCCTCTACTCCATCCCTGTCTGTCTCGCTCTCCCTCTATGCCATCCCTGTCAGTCTCGCTCTCCCTCTATGCCATCCCTGTCTGTCTCACTCTCCCTCTACGCCATCCCTGTCTGTCTCTTGTGTCTCCCTCAATGCCATCCCTGTCTGTCTCTTGTGTCTCCCTCTACGCCAGCCCTGTCTGTCTCGCTCTCCCTCCATGCCAGCCCTGTCTGTCTCTTGTGTCTGCCTGCCGCCAGCCCTGTCTGTCTCGCTCTCCCTCTACGCCAGCCTTGTCTGTCTCGCTCTCCCTATACGCCAGCCCGGTCTGTCTCTTGTGTCTGCCTGCCGCCAGCCCTGTCTGTCTCGCTCTCCCTCTACGCCAGCCTTGTCTGTCTCGCTCTCCCTCTACTCCATCACTGTCTGTCTCGCTCTCCCTCTATGCCATCCCTGTCTGTCTCGCTCTCCCTCTATGCCATCCCTGTCTGTCTCACTCTCCCTCTACGCCATCCTTGTCTGTCTCGCTCTCCCTATACGCCAGCCCTGTCTGTCTCTTGTGTCTGCCTGCCGCTAGGATACTGCCTGCCGCCTGGCTACAGGGAAACTGTGACATGGACCTTGTGACCCTGAGTTTATATTCAAATGACATATCTCCCAATGAAACGAGTCCATTTCCATATTACGCTACATGTAATGTCATAATCAGGGGACAACATGGAAGCATGAAAAACATGTTGTTTTGTATGCGTTTCTGCTAACACAATGTATAGATCAGTCACAGTATAAGCAATGTTTAGGTGATGGAGCCCCTTTAATGACACTAATATTTAGAGGCCTTGGGAAGTTTCCCACAAAACATATAATGGATTTGAACTTGATATAACGGACATTCCAGGTCCGATATCCAGACACGTCATTACAATACAGCTTCATTATGGTGACTTGTGTCATTTCACAAATCATTCTTTCTCAGCTGCTCCTTTTATCTATCCAGTCGTCCCATTGATCGCTGGGTAAATGGAGGACACGAGGGACAGATGCTCCGGAGAGTGTCTATCCTGTGATACATGCCGATATGAGCCATATAGACTGATAAGCAGTGGTGTATCTTGATTTTGTGCTGCCCTAGGCAGACAAAATCCGGGCACCCCCCTACCCAAGCTGCACACCCACTTTACACACCTAAGACATGCCCCATCATTCAGACTCACATCAAGCTTACACTCCCATCACACTCAGTCACACACTCCTACTCCCATCACACTCAGTCACACACTCCTACTCCCATCACGCACACTCTGACTCCCATCACACTCAGTCACACACACTGTCTCCCATCACACACACTCCGACTCCCATCACACACAGGTCACACACACTGTCTCCCATCACACACACTTTGACTCCCATCACACTCAGTCACACACAGTCTCCCATCACGCTCAGTCACACACACTGTTTCCCATCACACACACTCTGACTCCCATCACACTCAGTCACACACACTGTCTCCCATCACACTCAGTCACACACACTGTCTCCAATCACACACACTCTGACTCCCATCACACTCAGTCACACACACTGTCTCCCATCACACACACTCTGACTCCCATCACACACACTCTGACTCCCATCACACTCAGTCACACACAGTCTCCCATCACACACACTCTGACTCCCATCACACTCAGTCACACACACACACACACAGTCTCCCATCAGCACTTACCTTTCCCTGGCAGGCAGGCAGCATGGTCCCTCCATGCTGCCTGTTCGGCTTCCCGGCGATTGTGCCGACAGGTCACGTGACCGGGCGCGCGTATGACGTCAGCGCGCCCGTCACGTGACCTGTCGGCACTTCCGTGTCGGCACACTGCACGGGGAGCCGAACAGGCAGCACGGAGGTTTCTCTGTGCTGCCTGTTCGGCTCCCCGTGCAGCCTGGCAGGCAGAGCGATAGTGAGGGGGGATCTTGCGATCCCCTCTCACCTCCGTCTCTGCCTGCAAGCGCGGTGGGGTTTGTTTTTTTTTTTAAAGGGCCAGATTTTTTTTTTTTGATTTTTTTTTTTTTTTAATTTTTTTTTTTCCAGTGCTGGGGGGCGCTGCCGCCCCCCAAAATTTGCCGCCATAGGCATCCGCCTAGGATGCCTCGCGGTAAATACAGCACTGCTGATAAGTGCATCTTCTAATGAGTCACTAGATCCCTCCCTGTGTGCACATTGAATCCCCCCCCCCCCCCCCCACATCCTCAATCTGGAGCCAAGCAGCTTTCATCTTCATTAACTGTTTCACTGCAAGCTGGGGCCCCTCTCTGCTCCAGCTGCTTCCTGAAGGATATGGGATGCACAGTATTTACCATGAAGACCTAGAGGTTATTAAAGGACCAGCTCCACATACAGAGCATCAAATAAACTAACTAATAACACAGATCTGTCTCAGTATTTTCCTCCACTCTTATAATAAAGGGTAATTCATGTTGCGGCTCCAGTCCTTTCTATCTCTCTGAGACCCTCCTTATCACATGCCACAACATTACTTTCAATGGGAAACTACAGTGAACTGTTTTAAATGAAACATAAGTACATTTTGCAAATACTAGAAACAGGTACAACATCCAAGAATGATGCTAGCTGGGACGCCCCTCCGAATAGTGGAGAAGGGATATAATCAGGTTAAGGCCTTCTGCAAGCTTAGCTCATAGCCACTTCTGTGGAAAGCTACCCCTACAGACGATACATATCCTCACTCCAGCTCCCCACGCATTTCACACTCTCCAGCTACAGCACTGTACTAGCAGTTTCAAATTATAAAACAGGAAATAGGTGGAAGGGCCTTCTTGTACAGATACCCAGATACAATCATCCACCACCCCACATCCATTGAATAAAATCTTAATAATAGTGTCTAGATAGATAGGTGGACGAACAGACAGATAGATAGATAGGTGGATAGATAGATAGATATAATTGTATAGCTCTATCAGGGGGCGGACATGTTGTTTAGAATCTTTGCTCTCTATAGCTCTATCAGGGGGAGGACATGTTGTTTAGAATCTTTGCTCTGTATAGCTCTATCAGGGGGAGGACATGTTGTTTAGAATCTTTGCTCTGTATAGCTCTATCAGGGGGGTGGACATGTTGTTTAGAATCTTTGCTCTGTATAGCTCTATCAGGGGGCGGACATGTTGTTTAGAATCTTTGCTCTGTATTGCTCTATCAGGGGCAGACATGGTGTTTAGAATCTTTGCTCTGCATAGCTCTATCAGGGGCGGACATGTTGTTTAGAATCTTTGCCTATGGACCTTCCCAGACCTTGCCGTGGTCTGTGTCCTTGTACTCGGACTATTCCTTCTCACACCCAGCCCGTCCCAATACCTAGCCTCCTTCCCAGCAGCACTTCTGATTAAACGCGTCCGGTTACCATTTGCAGGTCCCAAGCATTCTCCCTGTCTGGTTTGTAACAACCAGGCTGCTAATCAAAAGATCCAAATACACAGGGCCACACTCTGTGATGGGGTAAAACAAGGAGCCCATAAAACATGGAGTGAATTGTCTGTCTAACCCCCCCCCCCCCCCCCCCCACCACCACCACCACCTTCAGCTACATCATGCATTCATTTATAGGTAGAGAGCTTGATCCCCTAGTGTGCAGTGAACACAGTCTGTTGCTGCTCGCTCGGCACTCCAGGGGTTAAATATCCACCGTCTGATCTAAGCAAGTCCAGAGCAATGCAGTCTAAGCACTAGAGTGTGAGCTTTGCAGCCCAGCTGTACAAATCCCACACATGCAGAAGAAGAAGGGAACTTACCCAGGCTGTGTCTCTGAGCATGCACCACGATCACCGCAGCTATCACCACACACCAGGCTGCTGTTACTGAGTTGGCCATCTGTTTAAAAGGACACAAAATGGACAGAATTAGACGCTTATCAGACGGGGAGCCTGACTCCTCTCCAGAAACTGGACGCAGAGATCAGCATGGTGCTGTCACCGAGCCCCACGCACCAATGAACATCACTAGCAATGCTGGCCAGGATCTGGGCTGGACCCTGACGTCTCACTGAGAGAGGAGCGGCACTCGGAGATAAACTGCTCCGTGACTGACAGAGGGAGCAGACCACTTACAGAGAGTCTCTCTATCAGTGCTGCACTTACAGGGAGTCTCAGGGAGCCTCTGCACTAACAGAGAGTCTCTCCATCAGTGCTGCACTTACAGGGAGTCTCTCTATCAGTGCTGCACTTACAGGGAGTCTCTCTATCAGTGCTGCACTTACAGGGAGTCTCTCTATCAGTGCTGCACTTACAGGGAGTCTCTCTATCAGTGCTGCACTTACAGGGAGTCTCAGGGAGCCTCTGCACTAACAGAGAGTCTCTCCATCAGTGCTGCACTTACAGGGAGTCTCTCTATCAGTGCTGCACTTACAGAGAGTCTCTCCATCAGTGCTGCACTTACAGGGAGTCTCTCTATCAGTGCTGCACTTACAGGGAGTCTCTCTATCAGTGCTGCACTTACAGGGAGTCTCTCTATCAGTGCTGCACTTACAGGGAGTCTCTCTATCAGTGCTGCACTTACAGTGACACATAAAAGTGATACATAAAGCACGGCTAGGACAAATCCAAAATATCAGGGGATGTATAAATACTTAAAGGGGCTTTTGTCAACATAAATGTGAATTATATTGAGATTGAAGAGGAAAATAATCTATACAGATCAAATGCCATAAACAAGAGAAAACTATAGAGTCTGCTCAAAAAAGAGAAAACTGCAGGGAATTGAGAAGGGAATTTCAAACTTTAGGCCATATGGCTGAGTTGGAAAAATTCTCCCCATTCAGCCGCATTGGAGAATTTTTCCAAAACGGCTACATTGGCCTAAAGCTTGGAATTTCCTTGCCAATTCCCTGCCGTTCTCTCTTTCATAAATAAGTCCCGCAATATCTGTACAAGGAGCCCAGAGTCTGGGGCAAGGTCTGGAACATCATTACATTGTCCGTGACGGACCTCAGTAATGACAACCTCTGACAGACATTCTAGAGGAGGACTGTGCCCCCCCATTGTATCAGTACATTCCCTGTGTCTATGGGTATTGCAGAAGGTAAAATATCAAACTTCTCTCCAGTAGATTCCATGTCTGCCTCCCTCGCCCTCAAATATATTGGAAAAGGTTTCCTCGTTCCATCCCGACTGTCTCACCTGCCGGGGGGGTTATATGAAGCCGGGTTGGAGAATTTTTCCAGCTCAACTATTTTGTCCTTGAGTTTGAACCTCCCTTGTCAATTCCCTCTCTTTCATGTATATGGCCCTGAATCAGCAAACTGACAACAACAAACAAAAAATCCCATGATCAGTAATGTGGAAACAATAGATCACAGCCAAAATCCGCACTTTATGACGCGACAGACAAGATGGCGGTGAAGGTGGGACTAATGGTTCTCTATGGTCCCCAAACAGTTACTGTTTGATATCAGCACACGAATGGGATGGGAAAGGAATGTCATCAGCCAGACATTCAGCTCTCCGGGCTACGCTGAGGCTTTATCCCCCATATTACTCACACGGTCACCATCGCAGCCACCAACATGCAACCTGCATATCCCCAAAGAGAATCCACACCCCTCACATGGCGGGGGGCCCATACACCTGCCTCTCCAGCACAGCTTTCTTCCAGCCTTTAATGATGCCATTGTGACTCATGGCCAGTTGGATCTGATTCTTGAAACACATGGTGAGTTTTAGCTGAATGGCATGCGTTCAATTATGAAGCTCTACTGCCAAGACCTTGCGCTCATGGAGCACAGTATGACGAGGATTTACCGAACTCAACTTTTCCATCGCTGAAGCGCAAGGAATCAGACGCCGCCAGATAGATTGGTTTCTACATAATTGTCTGTGGATACACGTGGCGTGAAGGAGAGCATGTCATGCAACTCTGGGTCAGAATTCTATAAGTGGAGCAGTCACCATGGAAACCAATGGAATGTTCCGCAATCACCATGGAAACCAATGGAATGTTCCGCAATCACCATGGAAATCAATGGAATGTTCCACAATCACCATGGAAATCGATGGAATGTTCTACAATTACCATAGAACCCGATGGAATGATACACAATCACAGTGGAATCCAATGGAATGTTTCACAATTACCGTGGACACAAATGGGATGTTCCGCAATCACCGTGGAAACCAATGGAATGTTCCGCAATCACCGTGGATACCAATGGAATGTTCCGCAATCATGGTGGAAACCGATTGGGATGTTAGAACTTTGACCCAGAATTGAGAAACAAATGAGTTTCAGAATCTTGTGCATAGTAGATGTGATATAGCAGCTATTGAAATGATGGAGGGCTATATATATTGTAATGATAGCTAAACTTGGCACTGCCAGTGTTTGGCAGCTACATAGTCCATAATGTTCTGTCAGTTTTTATAGTGTCTGTGCATCATGAGCTATGGAATTCCCAAAGTGGATAGTCATCACTATGAGGCATATTTAGCCAGTTTATATATATATATATATATATATATATATATATAGTATTAATGTCCCTATAACATGTCTCTGAAGAAAGACACACTGGGATTAGAGCGCTACACACAAGCATTAATACATAGGATAATGTGCCCGCGAGTTGCAGGAGAAGGCCACTATCCCAGGCACAATGCAATTTGGAGAGAGATCATTTACTTGGGCAGATTAAAGGGCAATGTCATTATCCCTAAATCCGTTCATCTGATGAGTGTATAATTGTGTAATCCCTTTAGGGCACATTCAGTGAGGCAGCTTTACATAGTATCAGCTCTGCATTCACACATTATAAAGGATCAACAGATCACCGCCAGCAATGCCATCCCTGAGCCCCTCCGCCAGCAGAGATAAAGGGGGCTATCAACTAAAAAAACATTTCATCTCCGTAATTTAGCTATAGATTGTGCCGTGACGATCCTGCTGAGCTCGCTAACAAGCTCGCTAACAAAACTCAATCTGCAAATCAAGCAACAAGGTGATGTGAAAAGCTGGAGGCATCACAGACATGTTCAGAGTATGGATGGTTCTTCTCTGACACATTCTAGGTTCCTTTCTTGATCCCCAGTTTGGATCTGTTCAGACGATGGCCCACGGATTGGATATTATTAAAGTGTGTCCATTGCATGAAGCATGGCCTGTGCGTGTCTGCATGAGGGGTAAAGGTCAGGGAGCACAGCTGTGCCTGCTAGTGGGATTAGCTTGACAAGACGCCCCCCATAGTGACCACCTCACAGTCTGACGGAAGCCGCAGCACGGGGTGGGCCGAGGGTTATCTGCCCTCAACATGTCTACTGCCACTTAACCATTTTGTCTGCCGGTACATCTTCTGACCGGCATCCATGATCCTTCCCTAGTGCAGAGACCCTCGTTTTACAGGGTCAGAAATCCAAATCTGTAGTGTCACTTTAACCCTTCACGGCGAGAGGGATATACAAAAAATATCAAAAAATGCACTTATACAAGCTTGTAGACAGACTTGCATGCGACACAACATGTAAGTATATCTGTCACATGTCTATCTGGCTACAAGCTTGATGCCATCTAAATTTACAAGATAAGTGCATTTTTTGTAATTTTTACATATTTTTTGTATATATCACTTGCACAATAGTTTCTCGGTGTGATAGAGGTTTTTACACTAGAGTGGATTTACAGCAATAGAACATAAACCTGTGAGTGCCAATTATTCACTGTTTTTCTATTTTTTTGGATAAACAAAATGTACTTTTTGAGATGCATAATGCCATTTTATCCTCTTACCAGCTGTGCCATGCTTGACTGTGAAGAAGCAGACTCATCTGGTCTGAGTGTGCACTGAGAGGCAGAGCTGAGTGACTGTTAATTGGCTGAGTGTGCACTGAGAGGCAGAGAAGAGTGACTGCTAATTGGCTGAGTGTGCACTGAGAGGCAGAGCAGAGTGACTGCTAATTGGCTGAGTGTGCACTGAGAGGAAAAGCTGAGTGACTGCTAATTGGCTGAGTGTGCACTGAGAGGCAGAGCTGAGTGACTGTTAATTGGCTGAGTGTGCACTGAGAGGCAGAGCTGAGTGACTGCTAATTGGCTGAGTGTGCACTGAGAGGCAGAGCTGAGTGACTGCTAATTGGCTGAGTGTGCACTGAGAGGCAGAGCTGAGATACTGCTAATTGACTGAGTGAGCACTGAGAGGCAGAGCTGAGTGACTGCTAATTGGCTGAGTGTGGACTGAGAGGAAAAGCTGAGTGACTGCTGGTTCGCTGAGTGTTGACTGAGAGGCAGAGCTGAGTGACTGCTTATTGGCTGAGTGTGCACTGAGAGGAAAAGTTGAGTGACTGCTTATTGGCTGAGTGTGCACTGAGAGGAAAAGCTGAGTGACTGCTGGTTCACTGAGTGTGCAATGAGAGGCAGAGCTGAGTGACTGCTACTTGGATGAGTGTGCACTGAGAGGAAAAGCTGAGTGACTGCTGGTTCGCTGAGTGTGCAGTGAGAGGCAGAGCTGAGTGACTGCTAATTGGCTGAGTGTGCACTGAGAGGCAGAGCTGAGTGACTGTTAATTGGCTGAGTGTGCACTGAGAGGCAGAGCTGAGTGACTGCTAATTGGCTGAGTGTGCACTGAGAGGCAGAGCTGAGTGACTGCTAATTGGCTGAGTGTGCACTGAGAGGCAGAGCTGAGATACTGCTAATTGACTGAGTGAGCACTGAGAGGCAGAGCTGAGTGACTGCTAATTGGCTGAGTGTGGACTGAGAGGAAAAGCTGAGTGATTGCTGGTTCGCTGAGTGTTGACTGAGAGGCAGAGCTGAGTGACTGCTTATTGGCTGAGTGTGCACTGAGAGGAAAAGTTGAGTGACTGCTTATTGGCTGAGTGTGCACTGAGAGGAAAAGCTGAGTGACTGCTGGTTCACTGAGTGTGCAATGAGAGGCAGAGCTGAGTGACTGCTACTTGGATGAGTGTGCACTGAGAGGAAAAGCTGAGTGACTGCTGGTTCGCTGAGTGTGCAGTGAGAGGCAGAGCTGAGTGACTGCTAATTCTCGGAGTGTGCACTGAAAGGAAAAGCTGAGTGACTGCTTATTGGCAAAGTGTGCAATGAGTGACTGCTGGTTCGCTGAGTGTTGACTGAGAGGCAGAGCTGAGTGACTGCTTATTGGCTGAGTGTGCACTGAGAGGCAGCTGAGTGACTGCTGGTTCGCTGAGTGTGCACTGAGAGGCAGAGCTGAGTGACTGCTTATTGGCTGAGTGTGCACTGAGAGGCAGCTGAGTGACTGCTGGTTCGCTGAGTGTGCACTGAGAGGCAGAGCTGAGTGACTGCTTATTGGCTGAGTGTGCACTGAGAGGCAGCTGAGTGACTGCTAATTGGCTGAGTGTGCACTGAGAGGCAGCTGAGTGACTGCTGGTTCGCTGAGTGTGCACTGAGAGGCAGCTGAGTGACTGCTGGTTCGCTGAGTGTGCACTGAGAGGCAGCTGAGTGACTGCTGGTTCGCTGAGTGTGCACTGAGAGGCAGAGCTGAGTGACTGCTGGTTCGCTGAGTGTGCACTGAGAGGCAGAGCTGAAGTGTTAACCTGGAGTCTACTCTCTAACGATCCCCCCAGGTAATACTTGGAGGGGGCACTGTTAATCCTAACTATGGAATGCTCGTGGGATGGTGGATGTGTTTATTTATTATCCTCATGTTACAGCATCATTAGCATCTCTAAACTTATTACAACTCTCTATGTGGGGACCCCAGAATGTGCAGGGGTCTAACCAAAAGGGGTGGAGCTATGTGACATCATGAGATGTCACATGGCATTGCGTGACCCACACCATTGAGCGCCAGATATCGGGTGCCGGCACAGATAGGGGGTGTCTGGAGATCATTTACTGGCGTTTAGGTTGCATATGTCTATCTGACACACACAGTTTAAGTTTGACCTCTGTACTGAAAAATGGGTCAGCGGTAGAGTTTGGTGGGTCAGCGGCAGAGTTCAGGGGGACAGTGGTAGCGTTTGGTGGGACAGTGGTAGAGTTGGGTGGGTCAGTGATAGAGTTCAGGTGGACAGTGGTAGCGTTTGGTGGGACAGCGGTAGAGTTGGATGGGTCAGTGATAGAGTTGGGTGGGTCAGTGGTCCAGTTTGGTGGGACAGTGGCAGAGTTTGGTGGGTCAGCGGCAGAGTTTGGTGGGTCAGTGGTAGAGTTCAGTGGGTCAGTGGTCCAGTTTGTTGGGACAGTGGCAGAGTTTGGTGGGACAGTGGCAGAGTTTGGTGGGACAGTGGCAGAGTTTGGTGGGACAGTGGCAGAGTTTGGTGGGACAGTGGCAGAGTTTGGTGGGACAGTGGTAGAGTTCAGTGGGTCAGTGGCAGAGTTTGGTGGGTCATTGGTACAGTTCAGTGGGTCAGTGGCAGAGTTTGGTGGGTCAGTGGTAGAGTTTGGTGGGTCATTGGTACAGTTCAGTGGGACAGTTTGGTGGGTCAGTGGTAGAGTTTGGTGGGTCATTGGTACAGTTCAGCGGTCCAGTTTGGTGGGTCAGTGGTAGAGTTTGGTGGGTCATTGGTACAGTTCAGTGGGACAGTGGTAGAGTTTGGTGGGTCAGTGGCAGAGTTTGTTGGGACAGTGGTAGAGTTTGGTGGGTCAGTGGTAGAGTTCAGTGGGTCAGCGGTCCAGTTTGTTGGGACAGTGGTAGAGTTTGGTGGGTCAGTGGCAGAGTTTGGTGGGACAGTGGCAGAGTTTGGTGGGACAGTGGCAGAGTTTGGTGGGACAGTGGTAGAGTTCAGTGGGTCAGTGGCAGAGTTTGGTGGGTCATTGGTACAGTTCAGTGGGTCAGTGGCAGAGTTTGGTGGGTCAGTGGTAGAGTTTGGTGGGTCATTGGTACAGTTCAGTGGGTCAGTGGCAGAGTTTGGTGGGTCATAGTAACATAGTAACATAGTAATTTAGGTTGAAAAAAGACACAAGTCCATCAAGTTCAACCCTTCTACCTATCATTACAGCTTTTGATCCAAAAGAAGGCAAAACACCCCTAAGGAAGCTATTTCGAATTTTGCCTACAGGGGGAAAAAATTCCTTCTTGACTCCAAGAGGCAATCAGATTTCTCCTTGGATCAATAAGCTCTTTTATTAATGCTTATTCTATTATTAATAGCCCTGTATGTTCTGCTTTCCTAAAAAAACATCCAGACCATTTTTAAATGCATCTATTGTAGTTGATAGCACTACCTCTCTTGGCAGTGAGTTCCATAACTTTATTGTCCTAACCGTAAAGAATCCCTTCCTTTGCTGTCTATGAAATCTTTGCTCTTCCAGTCTGAGGGGGTGACCTCTTGTTCTTTGTACATTTCTATTAATGAACAGGTCACTGGAGAGCTCTTTATATTGGCCCTGCAAATATTTATATAATGTTATCATATCCCCTCTAAGACGCCTTTTTTCTAACATATATAAATTCAATTTTTTAAGTCTCTCTTCATAACTAAGATCCTCCAAACCCCTTATTAATTTTGTAGCTCTCCTTTGCACTTTTTCTAGTTCCTTAATATCCTTTTTAAGGACTGGTGCCCAGAACTGTACTGCATATTCAAGGTGAGGTCTTACCATTGATTTGTAAAGAGGCAAGATGATGTCCTCCTCCCGTGAATCTATACCTCGTTTTATACATGCCAATATCTTATTGGCCGTTGCAGCTGCTGACTGGCATTGGGCACTGTTGCCAAGTTTGTTGTCTATAATTATTCCTAAATCCTTTTCGTTAGTAGTTTTTCCCAGGGAAAAACCATTTAACGTATATGTTGCTTTGTTATTATTTTTCCCATAATGCATAACTTTACATTTGTCTATATTGAACCTCATTTGCCACTTTACTGCCCAGTCCCCCACTCTGTCCAAATCTTCCTGTAAAGAAAAAACATCAAGATTAGTCTTTATTGCCTTACCTAATTTAGTGTCGTCCGCAAACACGGAGACATGGCTCTCAGCACAATGTGGCAGAGTTTGGTGGGACAGTGATAGAGTTCAGTGGGACAGTGGCAGAGTTTGGTGGGTCAGTGGTAGAGTTCAGTGGGTCAGTGGCAGAGTTTGGTGGGTCAGTGGCAGAGTTTGGTGGGACAGTGATAGAGTTCAGTGGGACAGTGGCAGAGTTTGGTGGGTCAGTGTTAGAGTTCAGTGGGTCAGTGGCAGAGTTTGGTGGGTCAGTGATAGAGTTCAGTGGGACAGTGGCAGAGTTCAGTGGGTCAGTGGCAGAGTTTGGTGGGACAGTGATAGAGTTCGGTGGGTCAGCGGTCCAGTTTGTTGGGACAGTGGTAGAGTTTGGTGGGTCAGTGGTAGAGTTCAGTGGGTCAGTGGCAGAGTTTGGTGGGTCAGTGATAGAGTTCAGTGGTTCAGTGGCAGAGTTTGGTGGGACAGTGTTAGAGTTCAGTGGGTCAGCAGGATTTCCTCCCATAATTGGGACTGTCCTGTACAAAGCCATACATACATTAAAGCAGAGCCTCACGGTGCCAGATGGCTGGCTAGCTAAGTGAAATTTTGGTTTTTACAATGGATCCTTCATATAAAATGTGATTCCTGCAATTTTACAAAGTAGAACAATAACACACAGAGCACGTAGCGTGTATAATACATGGCGGGGAAACTGCTCTGCAATTTATGGCATTTACAGGGTTAATGACGCGTGTAATTCCCTGGGGATCTGCTCCCTGCAGGCGCATTACACAGTTTATTACAATGTCATTAATACACTGTGTTTCAGCTGATTCTGGACTGGGTACAAAACTAGACATACATCCTTCAGATCTCTCTGATACATTGCAAATCCAAACTCATTATTTAAAGAGACACTCACTTTATGTTATTAGAAGTACAAGAGGAACTGAGACTGGCGCAACAAAATCCTCACCAACCCAACAGAACCCTCACCAACTCAACAAATTCTTCACCAACCCAACAGCACCCTTACCAAACCAACAGAACCCTCACCAATTTAAAAGAATCCTCACCAATCCAACAGCACCCTTACCAACCCAACAGAACCCTCACCAACCCAAAATAACCCTCACCAACCCAACAGCACCCTTACCAACCCAACAAAACCCTCACCAACCCAACAGAACCCTCACCAACCCAACAGAATCCTCACCAATCCAACAGCACTCTCACCAATCCAACAGCACCCTTACCAACCCAACAGAACCCTCACCAATCCAACAGAACCCTTACCAATTCAACAGAACTCTCATCAATTCAACAGAACTCTCACCAACCCAACAGAACCCTTACCAACAGTACCCTCATTAAACTCTCACCAACCCATCCCGACAGACTCCTCACTAGGCCATCGTAACATGCCCCCTCACCACGAACCTAACCCATGCTAACAGACTCTTCACCAGCCCATCCCAACATATCACCCACCTAATCCATCCCAAAAGACCCCTCACCAGCCCATCCCAACAGACTCCTCACCAACCCATCACAATATTTTGCTCACCAACCAATCACAACATATCCCCAACTGAACTTATCCCAAAAAAATCACCAGCCCATCCCGACAGACTCCTCACCAGGCCATTGTAACATACCCCCTTACCAGCATCCTAACCCATCCTAACAGACTCCTCACAAGCCCATCCCAACATATCACCAACCTAATCCATCCCAACAGACCCCTCACCAGCCCATCCCAACAGACTCCTCATAAGGCCATCGTAACATACCCCCTTACCAGCAACCTAACCCATCCTAACAGACTCTTCACCAGCCCATCCCAACAGACTCCTTACCAACCCATCACAATATATCCCTCACCAACCCATCACAATATATCCCTCACCAACCAAATCCATCCCAACAGACCCCTCACCAGCCCATCCCAACTGCATCCTCACCAACCCATCACAATATATCCCTCACCATCCCATCATAACATATACCCAACTGAATCGATAAAAAAAAAAAAACTCATCACCGACTCATCCCCAACTGAACCCATCCAAAAAAACTCATCACCAACCCATCCCCCAAAAATGTCACCAAAACGTCATCCCAACATGTCCCCAACCTAACCCATCCCAACAGACCCCTCACTAACATCCCAACAAACCCCTCACCAACCAATCACAACATATCCCCAACCTAACACATCCTAACAGACTACTCAAGAACTCATAATAACAATGAGAGTCACTATCCACGTCTCACTCATCAGACCCATCGATCATATCTGTTCTAACTCAAGCACAGACTTATTCCAAGAGTTGGTAGGTGGAATTTCAGGAAAAAGTTCTAAAATAGTAATAGTAACCATGGAAACCAATGGGAAGTAATGGACATTTGCTCCAAATTTAGCACTTTTTTTTTTTAAATTAGCACTTGTTTTGCCTTGATAAATGTCCCCCTATATATCACTGCTCCCCCGGATAAGCAGGACAGCGGGGGTTCCGTTTGAAAGAATGTATCATTTAATTATATTGATACTATTTAAAGATTTAGTTTAATTTCCCCTTTAAACAAGTGAGATTCATTATATAAATTGTGATATCTAAGAAAGCAGAGTTTTCCAAGTCAGCATTAACAGGCCGCATTTAATATGCACTTAATCCAAAGCTGATCATACAGTAAACGTAGATAAAATGTCACCAACGATCTGCACTTTGTGTTCGTAGAATTCCAAGTAAATGTAGAAAAAGAAGACGACGACACTGGGGGTTATATATAAACACTTCCGCACAGTGTATTGTTATATAATGGTGACGGAGAGAGACCCCCGCCAAACGCAAACCAGGGGCTTTTTTTTTCCGCACCTGTTTTTTTTTTTACACATAGCTGCTCCAGCACAACCCACATCGCTGTACTCGGAATTTGCTGGCAACTGCTTTATAGATTGGCGCAAACGCTGACCGCGCCGGTATTTAGCGACATCTGCCCGTGTACCATGTTTATACATGACCCCAATGTTTGTTTTAAAAATGACAAAAAAGATCTATAAATTGTGTTAGTAACTGTGAGTGGAAATTGCGTAGATTAAGAGTGTGTTTCACGGTGACATCACCTGCGCCTTGATATGCAAATGAACTGATTTTTAATAGGAAATGTGCAATTTGCATATGAAGCTTCGCGGTGATGTCATAGAAAGAAGACACCACAGACACTCTTTATAATCTATGTGTTTCCATGCACAGTTGCCAACACAATTTATAGATGATTGTTGGCATTTTTTGTTCTCTCCATTCTCAGTATAAGCTCTGTTTCCGGCTGAAAGTCCCTTTAAAACCTTTGTTTTCTCCCTTATTTTCTGACAAGCAGCCGGGTATTACCTGGTACGTTAGAGAGCAAGGCAGATGTGACGGGATTTAATCCGTGGTACGGCCACGGGCTTTAGTCAGCTCACGTTTCACATTCCACTAAAGGAACCATGAGTCATAACCGCCAATTAGCCTGAACCTGTCACTTAATTTCGCTGTGCGCCTCTCAGGAGGGAGACAAACTAATCCATAGCTGGGAGAGATAGAGATTGCTCTTTAACCTGTCTGGGGAGGGGGCAGGGGGGGGGGGGGCATGACCCCAATTTACAGCAGTTTACGCGTGCCTGCCTATACATTACCCACGTTATCCCGTCTCAAGGAGACCCGGGGCCACACTTTTTATACCAAGAATAGAGTGTGTTCAAATCCCCCCGTGACTAAGAGGGGAAACTCACATCTTCCTTCATGTCAAGACTGGACACAACCCAGCAAACCGGTAGTTCTAGCTCCTAAATCCCGACTTTCTATCCTGCAAACATATTTATCCTGAAAATCTCCTATACTTAACTTTTTATGCATGAATCCTAATTGTGCATCTGGTAGTGTTTAACTTGCACATTGTACAAGGTTGTTTTTTTTTTTTTTTAATGCATTTAAATGTCCTTCCTGGTTTTTTCCACTTTTGTTTACATAGCAAGAGGATCAGTGCGGATGAACTGGGTGCCTAGCACCGAGCATGTGAAATCCTGGCTTCGTTTAGTACCAGTAATTATTGGGGCAGGACAGTTGTGTGACATCTCTGACATCCTGCATGTGTGCAGTGGGCATACTCATACATTTATTTGGGAGCTGTCCCAATTTCTTTTTTTTTTTTCAGACTGGATCAATCCCTTAAGATTTTAGCCTTTTTTTTAAAAATCTGCCGTAACTCATAAATGGCCCAGACATATCAGTAGCAATTGTCATTTCAATTGTCATGCGTGAAATTGGTGCCAAATCAAGCCATTCTCTTTGCTCATTTTAATAATAACATTTCTATCATTACTTGTCCTACTATATACCTTTATCGTAGCATAGCTGCCATTTATACAGTAAACTAAAGATGTTTTGATGTAAGTCCAAAGGGCCTAAATCGATGCCGAGAGCAGCCATTTTGTACACGGTAATTACAGCTACGCTTGCATTATTTAGACGGGAATATTATTAACCTGTTGATAATATTATTTAAAACCGAGTATTGTAAAGAAATTGCCAGGTGCGATAATGGAATCGGCTTCAAGGAAATAAAATGTGTTGGGTGTTTTTTTTTTTTTTTTTTTATGGGGCTGGTCTTTTTTTCCCTCGTTGTCCTGTTTTTTTTTTTTCAATAAAGTTCATTTTAGTCACCTGACCGCCTTTGCTGTAGCCGATTTGGCACGCAATAGAGTGATCTATTTTCAATATGAATCTGAATTCTTCATACAGTGTTTGGAGCCAACGCAAGACTTTGGTCTGTTCCAGAATCCGCAACGGTTTCCAAATCCTTGTCAAGTCAGACTTTCTCTTTTATTATCATTTTTAAACCCCCGGCATAAAAACTAGAAGAGAAGCGAGAGGGGGAGTATATAATCAGGCGCTTACGGTTTTTCTAATGCGCTGTGCGGAAAGTCTTACCTGAAGGCGCCCTGCAGTAAAGCATGAAAGACTTTCTTAATCTCCTTTGAATGCCGACTGTCAGACGCATTATGAAGATGTCTATTGGAAAGTCGGAAAGGGATACGCTGACAGAATTCGCAGGATATTAAACAATTCATTTACTGTTCCCGGTGCCATAAAATACGTTTTCATAACAAAATATATTACATATAATGTATCTGCTTTTTTGTAGAGGCGACAGTAAAGCTGTGCTAAGCACATCAAATTATCCAATACGGTCTCCCCCTCCGCCCCGCGTAGGATCAAGTCGATGTAACTTCGGGAGGCAGCTCATTTGATGGGATTATTTAGGCTGACGGATTTATGTCAATTACCAGCCATGATTGAACGGCGTATTTGACAAAACACCACGCGCAGAACCCTATAAGAGATGGTGAATTGAAGGGGAAGGAGGTGAACTGTGATTTAATCTTGCTTCTCACTATCAAAGTACATGGCATATCTGAGGTCTCCATAGTGCCCCCTGCAGGCCGGAGTCCTAACTGTTTCCCCTGGTAATTCTCTTGTTTATTATATATTATTTTCTTTAGGATATATCCTGTATAGGCTCTATCGCTCAGAGGGAAGTGATATGATCACATTTCTTCATATGTTTATGATATTGTTTCAGCTTTATTAATAATTTATAAATCATTATGTCCTTCCATCCCCCATTCTTTAGGTTAATTAAAATAAACACTCTAGATATTAAACTAACTTTGATGTGTCTGGTAGTGGTGAACTCGTACATTGTGCATGTGTGTGCGTGCGTGTGTGTATGTGTGTGTTTGTTTGTGTGTGCATGTGTGTGTGTGTGCATGTGTGTGTGCCTGTATGTGTGTGTGCATGTGTGTGTGCCTGTGCGTGTGTGTGTGCGTGTGTGTGTGTATATGTGTGTGTGTGTGCATGTATACAGACTTGTAGGCCAGTTTTGAATCAAACTGTTGCTCCAAAGGGTGGATGAGAACCATGGAAGCTGTCGTTCTAGCTTCTTTAATGACAAATGTTAACATTGCAAGTTTAAACCAATCCTCCACTTGATGTTATCACGGTTTGGGATGTATTTCCTGCCACTAATACTTGTTTTCACTAGTGAAACCTTCTAATATAGAGCACACGTTAAATGTCCGTTGTCTCTAGTATGATGATGAACAGGCGTGTACTTTTGATAGTGCATTTGATAGTGCATTTGATAGTTCCTGCCAGTTTGTCCTCTGATCGGCAGCGGCCATATCTGGTCGGTCGACCGGCTCTCTCTGCAAGCGCAGGGAGAGACCCTCGTTATTGCATGGGAGCAGCAGGGGGGACCTTGACTAGGTCCTCCCTGCTGATTCCAGGGGGGACTTTTTCAGAGCACATACAGTATGTGGGGAATATAGAAAAAGTAACATAGTGTCCTTCTCTCTCCATGTGCATCAATGTATAGCGCTGGTGGAATATGTTTAGATAAGTCCTACATCATGTTATGTAAAGAAATTGGTCTTATACTATAATAAACTGGTCTGTAGTTTTGATGGAAGATGCCTGTCTATCCTGTGATCGGAAGCTGCCATGTTTACCCGGAGAGCAGGCAGACATGTTTGGTTGGCGAGATCCTCATTTTCAGATGGGATTAACAGAATGGCTCTTTAGACTTACACAGATCCTACCGAGCCCCTGCTCTTATTGGCTATGCATTTTCTGACATTTTCAGTGTGTGCCAGTCTCCCAACCAGCTCCACCTCAGCTTTGAGGCAGAGCTGAGAGCTAACCCGCTTGTATCTATAAAGATATGAGGGAAGGGGACACCATTTTTTTAACCGTCTTTTGCGGTGGATTGTAATTCAGGCCACTGGCATGCAGATCCAGGCGCTGATGCTATATAGGCTATACAGTGTGTTTGCTAATTTCCAATTTAATACACAGTACAGAAACCAGAGCAGGGAGTCAGCACGCAGATCCACCCATTCTAGATTTAATTAATAAAACATTGTTACACTAATGGCTCTGGGCAGAATGGAAGGATGTAGCCATCAAATAAATGAGATAAAACATGACACTCCGACCAGAGATCTTAAAGGCACAGAAACCACTAATCCTGTGATACTCACACAAAGCAACGTTTAATAGGAAACACTGATAATACAGAGAGAATAAAGCAGAGAATAAAACATCACAAATGATCTATACACTGTGGTAGCAGAATTGCAGATACATGCCTAGAGATATCTACCTTATCTCTACCTTCACATAATAAGCAGTGTTTAGGTGACAGGGGCCCTTTATAGCCCAAGGCTGATTGGGGGTTAAAGACAATCGGTTGTGTTCACAATAAGCGGTAACATTCCTCAGCATTCCTTAGGACTTAATGAAAAAACGTGACTTTTGGATCCCCTGTCCCAGAATGCAGTGCGCCTGTCCACTCTGATTAGGGGAAATATTGGGTAAGAACATCCAGACCCCTTGTGCTTCATCAGAACACAATTAACCCCATCAACTCTGAGGCACAGAGTCAAACAGAAGGGTCAGCACTATCTAAACTCCACCAGTCCTGCATTGTGTCCTAAGCGGGGGGGGCCGGGGGGGGGGGGGGGGGGGGACTGACAGACGAGAGGGAAGTTATTAAGGACCAGCACATCTTCTCAGCGAGTGCCGTACAATCAGATCAAGGATTGAGACTCATATATCCACGTAACCTCCTGGCACAGCAGAACCTGCACCCTGCTGATGACATCACCTGTGGCACGGTATGCAAATCACACATTTCCCATTGGAATTCAGTTCATTGCATTTCAAGCCAGGGGTGATGTCATAAGCTGCAGACACCACAGACACAGAGATTCCAGTCAAAGAAGGGCCAGTGATAGTTGTTGGTTTGCAAATGTTATGCCTGAAAGGCCCCAACACAGGTCATATTCAGCCTGACTCACAATGCGTTGGCACAAATGGAAGCCGTGCATGTATAGATCTTTCTGTCACTTCCCGACAGGACTCAGACATCCTGCAATGGATTCTCATGGATCATATCACCTGCTACCGAATCTGTCCTATGTATGGAGTATAACACCCCCGAACCCCCAAGAAATTACACGGACATCAGAACGGCTAGAAAGGTCACAGTATTTATTGGGTAAAATAATGCAACATAGTTTTATTTTTAAATGTTTAAATATATTACACACATATTAAACATGTTACCAGTCATAAGGTTCTTTATTTAACCAAGGTAAAAAAACATATACATACAGCAAACATATAACAACCTAAGCGGAAGCAGGTCAGCGTAACCTATCCTAGCGGTCAAGGATCAGGGTCCCGAGGATCGGACGTAGGCGTACTCCAATTTGTTCCAGCTGCCAGTGTCGCTGTCACTGCGCGGTAGCCGTACCATATGTACTCCCCAGGAACCAGTCCATGATGAGCCCGTACAGCTACCAGAGCTAGTGCCTCCCGGGTTGGCCCTACCCCAAGACTGGCATGTGACCTCGGAGACCTTCCACCCCTGCCAAGCTATACCGCAGATAAAGATGGCAGGGTGGGAGGAAACGAAAGTGCAAAAGATGTATTGCATCTACAGCTCACCGGGACCCTACACATTATGTGCACACAGTCACCGGGACCCCACACATTATGTGCACACACCGGGACCCCACACATTATGTGCACACACCGGGACCCCACACATTATGTGCACACACCGGGACCCCACACATTCTGTGCACACACCGGGACCCCACACATTCTGTGCACACACCGGGACCCCACACATTCTGTGCACACAGTCACCGGGACCCCACACATTATGTGCACACACCGGGACCCCACACATTATGTGCACACACCGGGACCCCACACATTATGTGCACACAGTCACCGGGACCCCACACATTATGTGCACACACCGGGACCCCACACATTATGTGCGCACAGTCACCGGGACCCCACACATTATGTGCACACACCGGGACCCCACACATTATGTGCACACAGTCACCGGGACCCCACACATTATGTGCACACACCGGGACCCCACACATTATGTGCACACACCGGGACCCCACACATTATGTGCACACACCGGGAACCCACACATTCTGTGCACACACCGGGACCCCACACATTCTGTGCACACAGTCACCGGGACCCCACACATTATGTGCACACACCGGGACCCCACACATTATGTGCACACACCGGGACCCCACACATTATGTGCACACAGTCACCGGGACCCCACACATTATGTGCACACACCGGGACCCCACACATTATGTGCACACAGTCACCGGGACCCCACACATTATGTGCACACACCGGGACCCCACACATTATGTGCACACACCGGGACCCCACACATTATGTGCACACAGTCACCGGGACCCCACACATTATGTGCACACACCGGGACCCCACACATTATGTGCACACACCGGGACCCCACACATTATGTGCACACACCGGGACCCCACACATTATGTGCACACAGTCACCGGGACCCCACACATTATGTGCACACACCGGGACCCCACACATTATGTGCACACACCGAGACCCCACACATTATGTGCACACAGTCACCGGGACCCTACACATTATGTGCACACAGTCACCGGGACCCTACACATTATGTGCACACAGTCACCGGGACCCCACACATTATGTGCACACACCGGGACCCCACACATTATGTGCACACAGTCACCGGGACCCTACACATTATGTGCACACACCGGGACCCCACACATTATGTGCACACACCGGGACCCCACACATTATGTGCACACACCGGGACCCCCCACATTATGTGCACACAGTCACCGGGACCCCACACATTATGTGCACACACCGGGACCCCACACATTATGTGCACACACCGGGACCCCACACATTATGTGCACACACCGGGACCCCACACATTATGTGCACACAGTAACCGGGACCCCACACGTTATGTGCACACACCGGGACCCCACACATTATGTGCACACACCGGGACCCCACACATTATGTGCACACACCGGGACCCCACACATTATGTGCACACAGTCACCGGGACCCCACACATTATGTGCACACAGTCACCGGGACCCCACACGTTATATGCACACAGTCACCGGGACCCCACACATTATGTGCACACACCGGGACCCCACACATTATGTGCACACAGTCACCGGGACCCCACACGTTATATGCACACACCGGGACCCCACACATTATGTGCACACAGTCACCGGGACCCCACACATTATGTGCACACAGTCACCGGGACCCCACACGTTATGTGCACACAGTCACTGGGACCCCACACGTTATGTGCACACAGTAACCGGGACCCCACACGTTATGTGCACACAGTCACCGGGACCCCACACATTCTGTGCACAGTCACCGGGACCCCACACGTTATGTGCACACAGTCACCGGGACCCACACATTATGTGCACACAGTCACCGGGACCCCACACATTCTGTGCACACAGTAACCGGGACCCCACACTTTATGTGCACACAGTAACCGGGACCCACACATTATGTGCACACAGTAACCGGGACCCCACACATTCTGTGAAAACAGTAACCGGGACCCCACACATTCTGTGCACAGTCACCGGGACCCCACACATTCTGTGAAAACAGTAACCGGGACCCCACACATTCTGTGCACAGTCACCGGGTCCTCACACATTATGTGCACACAGTCACCGGGACCCCACACATTCTGTGCACACACCGGGACCCCACACATTCTGTGCACACAGTAACCGGGACCCCACACTTTATGTGCACACAGTAATCGGGACCCCCCACATTCTGTCCATACAGTAACCGGGACCCCACACTTTATGTGCACACAGCGGGACCCCACGTATCCTGTGCACACACCGGGACCCCACGCATTCGGTTCACACAGCCACTTTAACTGCTTAAAGCCTCTCACTCTCATCTTAATCCCACGTTTTGCTGGTAAACTGAATAGATCTTATATTAACTCCTCCTACAGCGATTTGGTGACAGTTTGGTTTTAGTTGGGATTGTAACGGGCGTGCCAGCCATCTTTAATATAACAGAGATTGTAAGAGAGGGGGGTGGCAGCCCCACAGCACAGAGCATTATACGCTGGCAGATAATCTGGCTCCATATTGGAAGCAATTCTATAGTTGGCAGGGTGATAATAAGGTTTTATTCTCAGAGCCAATAAAGCAATCAGTATGCAAACATTTCCCATTTGTGCAGAGTAATCCCCATCGTCCGGCGCACAATCCCTGGATAATATCAGTGACCAGCTGAGGCGCTGACAGCCTGTGACAGACACAGAGAGAGGGGATGCTACCAGCATCCTCTGACCTTGAGCAATCAGACATGATGCATGAGTCTAACTGGTAGCCAAGCCTGACAAAGCTACTATCCAAATTGTGCCACAAAATAACACATGAAGTGCCAGCAAAGCCACACACTAACCTGCTCTACAAAATAACACATACAGTGCCAGCAAAACCATTCGTTAACCTGTGCTACAAAATAACACATACAGTGCCAGCAAAACCATTCGTTAACCTGTGCTACAAAATAACAGGGTGAACCCATGCAGTGTCAGCAAAGTCACTAACCAACCCGCGCTACAAAATAACACATGCACTGCCTGCAAAGCCACACACTAACCTGCGCTACAAAATAACACATGCAGTTCCAGCAAAACCGCGCACTAACCTACACTACAAAATAACCCATGCAGTACCAGGAAAGCCACACACTAACCTGGACTACAAAATAACAGGGTGAACCCATGCAGTGCCAGCAAAGCCAATACCTAACCTGCACTACAAAAAAACAGGATATACCCACGCAGTGCCACCAAAGCCACTATCTTACCTGTGCTCCAAAATAACAGGATTAACCCACTACGAAAAGGGCCAAGAAACCCCAAACCTACCACAACCCATTAGTATTTGAAATGTACAATAAATATATATTATACTATTCAACTTCAAGCTCACGCTGAATCAACCAGAGCGCGGTGTAATGTGCTTAGCGATGTGTCTCACTCTCTCCGGCATTTAAGTGGTTAAATGGTAAAATACCTCTCAGTAGCACAGCTCACCATGTATCTAACAGAAAAAAGGTTTCCTGTCCATGCTGATGTTATAAAATCACCTAACAGGCAAGGTAAAATGACCCACTAAAATAAATGACCTTTTACTGCACCACTGACACGTGGGGTTATAAACAAAAAACTCTAAATGGGAATCGGATCAGAGACTTTAAAGAGTTAATGTCGCTGACGCACAATCAATTGAAAATATTGCCATAAACCGCGCACAGAGCCCCCTACCAATCTCTGGTTTGTAAAACGGTGAAAATAATACGTTCAATGGTAGATCTTCTCCAACTACCGATGTGTCAGGCAGTGACCCATCCAGCAGTACATATCCTCTTGGCTGCTGTGGGTGGATTACAAACAAACCTCTTGTGAAAAGTGACACCACTGAACCTGTTGGGAGGCATCCCGCTGGATGCAGAGGGTGTGAGTAAAAGAGATAGGTCTGTGACGTCCATACATCACTGAATCGGTAAATGTCTAGCACAATACAGGTGTCTATTCCTCCTGGATCCAGTGTACTAGGATATATGGCCAGGCAGCCTGATCCAGAAATTTCCGCAATATTAAGTCTATATAGGTGAAATCATGGCCGCTAATTTATTTTTTTGGAAAAAAATGTGGTAGCCCTACAGTCCCACATTTGCCCGGACAGTCCCATTTTTTGGGGGGTCCTGTCCCGTCAAAAGCAGGTTTGTCCTGGTATTAATATTGTTATTAATTGAGGTCTGGACACGCGGTATCTGTACCGGGGGAAGTCAGGGCTCGATCTCCCGGGGTCACAAAATGTTTTGTGGTGTATCTTGGTTTTGTGCTGCCCTAGGCACCCCACCCATGTCGCACACCCACGACATGCCCCATCACCCCATTACATGCCCCATCACCCACATTGCACACACATTAAATGCCCAATCACCCCAATGCATGCCCTATCACCCACATTGTACACACACTTAATGCCCCATCAATGCCACCATCACCCTCATTTCATACCCCCACCACGTCCATTACATGCCCCTATCAGCCTGATTAATTGGATGGAGCTAAAGCTTGCTGAACGGTGGGGTAGGGAGTAACACATTTTGAAGCACCAGAAGTGTGCTTGAACACCTTCTGGCAAAGTGTCGCCCTCTGGCAAAGTGTCGTCCTAGGCCAGTGCCTTGTGGAAGATATACTACTGGTCTTCACGTGGCATCACGTGACTCCGCCCCTTTTTAGCTCCATCACTTTCTCATTCCAGGAGCCAACTACAGAAGATTGTCAAGAAAGCTACCTGAAGATGCACCAAAAAGGATATATTTGACCCAGAATCTGAGGCTCATTGCAAAAAAAAACATTTTCTCAAACGAAATAGAAAGAAAAAGAGAGAGAAAAAGTACAATGTCAGGAGCAGATCTGTCTCGATTCATACAGGACATGCAGTCTCTGCAAACGCCTGTCCTATAATGGTATTGTGCACCGCTGTCATTTCTGGCATATTTATTGTAGGTCACGCGCAGCAATGGCGCAGTTTTCAGTGAGCGTCTGTCACAGTAGACATGTCAGCGTGAGGATAACACTTGGCACTGCTGCTGCCTCATCTGTACAGGTTGTGTCAGGATAATGGGCTGAGTTGGAAAGGAGCAGCTGGTGGGGTCGGAGCTGGCTGAGGTCCACACAGAGCCGCTCACATTCTCCCGCTATGGACTCGTCCAGGTCACTCCTTGGATGTCTCTAAGCCGTGACATTCACTAGACCCAGGATAATGTCTTGACAAATGACCTTTGTCTTTTCCAGCCACAGGCTAATTGTATTTTGTTTTGTTTTTTAAATTTTTGGTTGGAATCCAGCTCAGGAAAAGAAAGATTTATTCCTCTTTCTGATTCATTAAACATTACGTTTTACGCTATCATTTCATTGTGTTATGAATTCTACACATCTTTTCACTTGGTTGTAAACCTAATAACATTTTAAATCGAAAAAACGTTAATATAATAATACAGGTTGAGAATCCTGTATCCGAAGATTCATCACCCAAAATGGGAATGTTCTTTTTGGATAATGGTCAGTTCAGGTAAGGACCACCGCTGGGAAACTCCTGTGTTCCTCCAGTTAATCGAAAATATTTGTTATCCAAAAGGAAGGAAGAATCAAATATTCTAAATAATATGTCCGCCCCCTAATAGAGCTACCCCCTGATAGAGCTACACAGAGAAAAGATTCTAAACAACATGTCCGTCTCCTGATAGAGCTATACAGAGCAAATATTCTAAACAACATGTCCGCCCCCTGATAGAGCTATCCAGAGCAAAGATTCTAAACACCATGTCTGCCCCTGATAGAGCTACACAGAGCAAAGATTCTAAACAACATGTCTGCCCCCTGATAGAGCTACACAGAGCAAAGATTCTAAACAACATGTCCTCCCCCTGATAGAGCTATACAGAGCAAAGATTCTAAACAACATGTCTGCCCTCTGATAGAGCTATACAGAGCAAAGATTCTAAACAACGTGTCCACCCTCTGATAGAGCTATACAGAGCAAAGATTATAAACAACAATAATCCCAATAAGGGACACTAATGTTTACACTTTACTCCTTGCTCTTCTGTGGGGCAATTCAGGATGCCAAAGGCCCAGAGAGCAACGGAGTAAAAATGTGGTGCTAATGGACCCAATGTGGCCCTGTCTTTCGCATACAGGGTTTGTTGGCAGGTATGAGCTCATTTAGAGTATTGTGGAACAGATGTCGAGTTCATAAAATCAGACTTCATTACTGGGGTTTTCCTTAAAATGTATTTGTGTTTATTTGGGTTTCTGGTAAGAAAAAAATAAAAAAAATAAAAATGAATCCACATTGCTGTAAATGTTTAATCAGGAATATCTCCATGATAATGCATGGCATGGTCTCTGACTGACATCTGTTTAAAACCTCTGCAAGATGAAAGCCATAGAAAAACCTCAATGTGTCTTTATTTTTACCAAATATAAAAAACACAAGATATCTAAACACACGTGATACTGATATTTAAGGGGTTATGCATAATGAAGGCTTGGAGAGTGCTTAAAACTAATGCTACCCCTGTGTGGGGGCTTATGTATAACACAATCTCCAGGCATTTGTAGGGTCCATAAAAAGCACAATTTTTTTTCTTCTTCTTTATACTTTTATATATGTCTATATTTGAAGAAAAAAAAATTAAAATAATTTAACAGGTTGATTAGAGTTGAAGACAAACATATCATAATACTGTCCCTTTAAACTGAGAACCTATTTCTTTATAGAAATCAATAGACTGCTCCTCCCCTATAATCTCCTTGAACACTTGGTAAAGGTTATAGGTAATAATATGTGTCTGGGGCTCTTATGTCTTATCTGACCTGCTGACAGGACCAATAAACTCTTACAAAGGCAGAGAGGATGTGTCACCTTGGCTTTTCTATATTGTGGCAAAGAATGGTGTATTGTGTCTGTTTTATACATTGTGTTTGATTCTGTTTTATACATTGTATTTGTGTCTCTGTTTTATACATTGTGTTTGTGTCTCTGCTTTATACATTGTATTTGTGTCTATGTTTTATACATTGGGTTTGTCTCTATCTTATACATTGTGTTTGATTCTGTTTTATACATTGTGTTTGTTTATCTGTTTTATACATTGTGTTTGTTTCTCTGTTTTATACATTGTGTTTGATTCTGTTTTATATATTGGGTTTGTGTCTCTGTTTTATACATTGTGTTTGTTTCTCTGTTTTATACTTTGTTTGTGTGCTATCTAATCACACAGCTGAGTCTGCTTGCTCAGATAGGCTGGAAGGAGTCATCCCAATAAACAGTTGAACAGTTGCCTGAATAGATCTAGTCATAACTAGCAATGGGTAAAGAATACAGGAATTTACCCCTATGGTCTGAATACAGCTCATTACCATAAACATATTATTTCAAATTTATTTCACAGTCATGTTATTTCATTGAGTTGTAATTATATAAACCAAATGTCTTTCATAGCAGCTGTTTTTAGACCCATTCCCTCATCACTCTCGTCCTTCATTATACTCAGTTCCTCATAGTTATCCTGCCTTGACTCTCATCCTCCATTATATTCAGTTCCTTGTAGTTATTCTACCCTGACATTTGTCCTCCATTATATTCAGTTCCTCACAGTTGTCCTGCCCTGACACTCATCTTCCATTATATTCAGTTCCTCGTAGTTATCCTGCCCTGACTCTTGTCCTCCATTATATTCAGTTCCTTGTAGTTATCCTGCCCTGACTCTTGTCCTCCATTATATTCAGTTCCTTGTAGTTATCCTACCCTGACATTTGTCCTCCATTATATTCAGTTCCTCGTAGTTATCCTGCCCTGACTCTTGTCCTCCATTATATTCAGTTCCTTGTAGTTATCCTACCCTGACATTTGTCCTCCATTATATTCAGTTCCTTGTAGTTATCCTACCCTGACATTTGTCCTCCATTATATTCAGTTCCTCGTAGTTATCCTGCCCTGACTCTTGTCCTCCATTATATTCAGTTCCTTGTAGTTATCCTACCCTGACATTTGTCCTCCATTATATTCAGTTCCTCGTAGTTATCCTGCCCTGACTCTTGTCCTCCATTATATTCAGTTCCTTGTAGTTATCCTACCCTGACATTTGTCCTCCATTATATCCAGTTCCTTGTAGTTATCCTACCCTGACATTTGTCCTCCATTATATTCAGTTCCTTGTAGTTATCCTACCCTGACATTTGTCCTCCATTATATTCAGTTCCTCGTAGTTATCCTGCCCTGACTCTTGTCCTCCATTATATTCAGTCTGCTTTCCTCATAGTTATCAATCATCAGCTCTCATTGTTGGTTGTATACAAGCTGCCTTCCTTCATGTTAAATTGTATTCCTTGTTAAATTGGGATTTCTGTCTCTTTACTGTGGTGCTATGATGTTTATCCCCATTAATTGCCACTGCCCAATGCATGTTACCCCAAACTCTCACGATAGGGCTCCTAGATATTGAAGGAAAGGGAGAGTCATTTGATTCACGGATAATAAACTCAATAAGTGATGATATTAACATCATAAACCCTAGAGTCCAAGAAGCTCCCCTCACGCCTTCAAGACAGACCCCAATAAGGTTTGATCTTTCGGTGACGCAAGTCGGGTTCCATTAACATGTCTCACACACGCATCATTCTCCTGGTCTTTGAAGGGTTGGGAATGACTGCATTGTTACACTCGTTCAGCTAGAGGAACATTCCGCTACTTGGAATTCCTTTGGATTGTCTGTGTCGTTATTCCAGTAATCCAGAGGATTAGGGGCTCCTGAGGTGGACTATTGAAGGGATGACTCACTACATGCTCCAACGCCGAGAGTGGCAAAAAAAGAGAGGCTAAAAAAAAAGCTTTAACTTCCTCCCTGAGAGATGGAAGAAGACAGGAATATAAATATACAGTGCAAAAAAAAAACAGATTTATATGATACAAGACAATGAAGTCTAGCATATTCCCCAACATTCCCATTTCTCGGGGGCCTTGTCCCGTCAAGCGAAGGTTTGCCCAGCATTGATACTGCCATGCAAATACATTTCAATGTATCCTTCCTAAATTAATAAATAGTTTCACTGTGCAGAGACAGCAGTGGATTTAAATATCTATGTCTAAGCAAGAATCATAGGGGGGGCTGGAGCTCAATCTCCGGGGCTCATGTATCCATGCAAGGATCCCAGTGTCCGTGGCAAGGTACTTTGGCCCAGTAAATGCTCACCCAATCCAATGCTGGTGCAGACCCCTCGGGGGGATACTAAATAAACTGGTTAACTGCAGCTGTGACACTGTACAATGGGTCTGCCACTGACTCCTTAAAGAGAATGGCCCGGGAGCAGTGCACTTGTTGGTTGGCCCCAATATACTCACACAAACATATACTGGAAATAGACAATCCACACAGTCATTCATTTACTGGTGTAAAGTCAGAGTGACACATCGTGAGAGTGAGTGCACACTCCAAGGTCTGACGGCCTGAACATCTGGCGTGAGATCCCTCAGGCCCAAGTACCCTGGCGTCGTCCTGCTTCCCTGTCACTCCCGCCCTCCTCCTGCGCATTGTCTGCGCATTGCTGTGCAGATCACACCATGGAATCCAGACCTGGGACTGACCGCTTCCCTTGCTGATCATATGACAGAGGAACGCCACAGACGCCAACAAAAAAACCCAAAAAACAGCAATAAAGAAATATAACTGCAAATCTGTGGCATAAAACCGCTCAGCCATGCAACACTCTGCCTAACAAGCTGGCTCGACCTCTAAGGAGCTACAAAAATAGTGGATTTTTTGTGTGTGTGACTAAATAAATGTGAATTGAATTCCCCCCTCCCCTTCCCAGCCCAGCAGATGGGGAAGGCAAGCATTAAGCGCACATCTGTGGTAAATGTTTGGGCAGGGCTGTCCGTAACTTCGGAATGTGTCAGAGCGACCATTAAACAGGAACATTCTCCAAACCTCACACAGATCCCGAGTCTGATCATATCATTTCATCAATATACAGAGAAAAGACACAATACTCTGAATCTACCTAACCATTTGTGCAATGCAGATTACAGTGCAATTATTATCAACACGTGTATCTGTTTACTACTTATATGTCTTTTGTCACAAATATAAGGTTTGTAGTTTCTACTGATCGTCCCATTAAGATCCCTGTATTTGTCCGGAGACTGAAAGGAACAAAATGCAACAATCAAATGGTCCTAAATGATAACTATACTTGCAATGTGTGCATACATATATTATACAGGAGTCTGTACAGAGCAGACATATAATAATACCAGGTGAATGATAACTATACTTGCAGTGTGTGCATACATATATTACACAGGAGTCTGTACAGAGCAGACATATAATAATACCAGGTGAATGATAACTATACTTGCAGTGTGTGCATACATATATTACACAGGAGTCTGTACAGAGCAGACATATAATAATACCAGGTGAATGATAACTATACTTGCAGTGTGTGCATACATATATTACACAGGAGCCTGTACAGAGCAGACATATAATAATACCAGGTGAATGATAACTATACTTGCAGTGTGTGCATACAAATATTACACAGGAGTCTGTACAGAGCAGACATAGAATAATACCAGGTGAATGATAACTATACTTGCAGTGTGTGCATACAAATATTACACAGGAGTCTGTACAGAGCAGACATATAATAATACCAGGTGAATGATAACTATACTTGCAGTGTGTGCATACATATATTATACAGGAGTCTGTACAGAGCAGACATATAATAATACCAGGTGAATGATAACTATATTTGCAGTGTGTGCATACATATATTACACAGGAACCTGTACAGAGCAGACATATAATAATACCAGGTGAATGATAACTATACTTGCAGTGTGTGTATACATATATTACACAGGAGCCTGTACAGAGCAGACATATAATAATACCAGGTGAATGATAACTATACTTGCAGTGTGTGCATACAAATATTACACAGGAGCCTGTACAGAGCAGACATATAATAATACCAGGTGAATGATAACTATACTTGCAGTGTGTGCATACATATATTACACAGGAGTCTGTACAGAGCAGACATATAATAATACCAGGTGAATGATAACTATACTTGCAGTGTGTGCAAACATATATTACACTGGAGCCTGTACAGAGCAGACATATAATAATACCAGGTGAATGATAACTATACTTGCAGTGTGTGCATACATATATTACACAGGAGTCTGTACAGAGCAGACATATAATAATACCAGGTGAATGATAACTATACTTGCAATGTGTGCATACATATATTACACAGGAGCCTGTAGAGAGCAGACATATAATAATACCAGGTGAATGATAACTATACTTGCAGTGTGTGCATACATATATTACACAGGAGTCTGTACAGAGCAGACATATAATAATACCAGGTGAATGATAACTATACTTGCAGTGTGTGCAAACATATATTACACTGGAGCCTGTACAGAGCAGACATATAATAATACCAGGTGAATGATAACTATACTTGCAGTGTGTGTATACATATATTACACAGGAGTCTGTACAGAGCAGACATATAATAATACCAGGTGAATGATAACTATTCCGTGTCAGACTGCATGGGGAGCCGAACAGGCTGCACTAAGGTTTCTCTGTGCTGCCTGTTCGGCTCCCTGTGCAGCCTGCCGGCAGGCAGAGATAGTCAGGGGGGATCTTCCGATCTCCTCTCACCTCCGTCTCTGCCTGCAAGCACGTTTTTTTTTTTTTTAAATGGCCAGCTTTTTAAAAAAAAACATTTTTTTCTTAAATTTGTTTTTTTTTCAGTGCTGGGGGGCGCTGCCTAGGATGCCTCACGGTAAATACAGCACTGTATATTTGCAGTGTGTGCATATATAAACATATCTCGATCTTTGTAATACCATTCTCCAAAGTACCGGTTGGATGTTGGGGTTAGTGCTAATCTTGATTTTTAGTGAATGGACACCTCTGCCATCACCTTTCTTTGTATTGTATCAGAAATGAATACAATTCTTACAACAACAAAAAAATGTGAAGTTGTACATTGTCTTTTTTAAATAAATATTCTTTTTAGACTGTAGTGTTTCTATAATGGCCACACCAGGCATGAGTGTGAAAGATATGTACTATCCTGTGCCGAACCTTGAAGAAGCTAATTTGAAAGGATGCTCTCTTGGCTCTGTATCAGGGGGCAGACATGTTGTTTAGAATCTAGGGTCAACTCTTCTTTAGAAATCAAATCTGACGCGTTACCCAGCGTCCTCCGCTCCTGCTCAGACCCCATCACTCCAGACTGCCCATTATTACTAATTTTAGGAAATGCACGTTTTCACATTAACCCTTTGAGTAGAGAGGTGATCAGTACCTTGCTTTCGGGTGATAGGGGCCTGGTGCAGAGACAGGGTTACTCTGGTGATCACCTGTGTGACGTGAGTGTGTAACCGACAGGCATGCACACAAGGGTTAAATCCACGAAGCTAGCATGCAGTATCTCAGCCCCACGGATACACAGCAATCCTTCCTGGGCTGGCACCGGATGCAATGAACGCTCTACATCTGGTTATTTTTATCTTTATCAACTTAGCGTATGTAATATATAATGGTGTAATAATGCAGAACAGAGCCAAGCCACAGGATGAGATCTGTCTGGGGGAGGACAGCAGCCTGATAAATACCTGGCCTCTCTGATTCACATGACATCTTTGGGTTGACACAGTTACAATAACTTTCTATTTAAATGGACTTGTTATGTTTAACCCTTGCTTTCTTACAGGAAGTGTACACACAGTGGTTTACACTCTGTGCTGCCTCAGAGATGAGGCAGAGACGGACAGGGGGCAGGAGTGAACACACATCTGATCTCTCTCTGTTGGTGCACTAGCATAAAGAACAAGCCATTTAAGTGATGGTGGGGTAAAGATGATGACAAGACCTTGCAATTCAATGGGTAGCTGAGGCATTATTAAAAACACAAATTTACACATTACCAATTAAGCCTTTCTCCCCAGAAATCCCACATTCACAGTGCTAGCACCACCACTGCAAGGGATTCTGGGTAGACATATGCAAATCCAGTCAATATTAGAAGAGCAGTTTTCCTCTAAAGGATCGCTGGATTAATAAACATGATCCCGCGGTCACATATATAAAATATACCACGGCAGAAGCCATCACGCATAGCGACCGATCAACGACCAAACCTCCTGAACTTATTATAAAAAGTGGCCGGACGCAGGTTTTTAATGTTGGCGAGATTAGGCCGTCAAACCTTCACGTCATTTCTTTCCTGGACGTAAATTCAGTTTGCGCACTAAAGGCGGAGAGCCGCATCTGTCACCGGGACCTGCGGTACATGACACAAGCGATGTCACGCTGACCGAGGGAATGTATGGCCAGTCTGAGACCGCCCCGCCATCTGTACAGGAATATCCGCTAATTCAGACTGTCCGAGCCGCGTGGCAGATTACTGTGTACCAGCTAGACTGGGAAGGTTAGTTATATGCCGTATCTGTCGTAGATCCTCGTTATATCGCTTCCTCTGCCACAGGACAGGGCTAAACGTGGAGCAGGCGCCACGGACACCAATGGACTGCTGCCTCTGACGTTAGACCGTTAGCCCAGAACTAACCGCTATTTATGTATAATATCAATTATAATAACATGTTATTCTCTACATTCACAGTACCGGTGGAGTATCCCTCTCCAGACATTCGTTATCCAAATGATCCATTATCCAAAATGATCCGTTATCCAAAATGATCCGTTATCCAAAATGATCCGTTATCCAAATGATCCATTATCCAAAATGATCCGTTATCCAAAATGATCCGTTATCCAAAATGATCCGTAATCCAAAATAATCCGTTATCCAAAATGATCAGTTATCCAAAAAATGTTTCCACAAGTTTCCGATCCCACAGACCCCTGTAAGGATGTAGTGCACAGCAGTGTATTCAGTGTGCAGCCCCCTTAAGCTGTGATATAGCCTTTCCATGCATGCTCAGACTCGCCCACACAAGGTAAAACAAAGACACGTGTGCAGACCTGACACGCCAACAGCAGGTTCCAATGATGCCTCACATCAAAGCTACATCACAGTAACAGGGATTTATTATCTCTATACAGTAACACTGATTTATTATCTCTATACAGTAACACTGATTTATTATCTCTATACAGTAACAGGGATTTATTTGCTCTATACAGTAACAGGGATTTATTTACTCTATACAGTAACACGGATTTATTATCTCTATACAGCAACAGGGATTTATTTACTCTATACAGTAACAGTGATTTATTATCTCTATACAGTAACAGGGATTTATTATCTCTATACAGTAACAGTGATTTATTTGCTCTATACAGTAACAGTGATTTATTATCTCTTTACAGTAACAGGGATTTGCTCTATACAGTAACAGGGATTTATTATCTCTATACAGTAACAGTGATTTATTATCTCTATACAATAACAGGGATTTATTTGCTCTATACAGTAACAGTGATTTATTATCTCTATACAGTAACAGGGATTTATTATCTCTATACAGTAACAGTGATGTATTATCTCTATACAGTAACAGGGATTTATTATATCTATACAGTAACAGGGATTTATTTGCTCTATACAGTAACAGTGATTTATTATCTCTATACAGTAACAGGGATTTATTATCTCTATACAGTAACAGGGATGTATATACTCTATCCAGTAACAGGGATTCATTTGCTCTATACAGTAACAGTGATTTATTTGCTCTATACAGTAAGAGTGATTTATTTGCTCTATACAGTAAGAGTGATTTATTATCTTTATACAGTAACAGGGATTTATTATCTCTATAGAGTAATAGGGATTTATTATCTCTATAGAGTAACAGGGATTTATTATTTTTATACAGTAACAGGGATGTATTATCTCTATACAGTAACAGGGATTTATTATCTCTATACAGTAACAGTGATTTATTTGCTCTATACAGTAACAGGGATTTATTATCTCTATACAGTAACAGTGATTTATTTGCTCTATACAGTAAGAGTGATTCATTTGCTCTATACAGTACATTGATATTACTGGACCACTTAATAAATCAAGGAGGAGATACCATGGGAACTACTTTGATTGATTAATTAATCGTTTGCTTTCACTCTGCCCACATATTAATCATACATTGGGCAGGGCAGACAATACAAGTTATATATGTCTAGCAAACAATTTGCTTGAATATATATGTTCAGTGGTACAGCTAATATACAGCTCAGAAGGTAATTTGATCAGACAGAAGGGGATATCATCTGCTTTGTTGAATATCACATACATAGTTTTACAAACATCGTCGTTACATATTATTTTGTTAATGCAATGTATTATGATTTTAAATATACAAAATGTAATGTTCAACTTTTTATTTTCTTAATAAATATGTAGTAATAAACATTTAACGTGTACTCTTGGCAATTTAAAACTAAATATACATGTTTAAGTAAAGATACATTTAGAATTTCTAGAATCAAAAGGAAAAAGATGGTTGTACATCAGATGACGGGAAGGACATAAGGAATCTATATTGCTACAAAACACAACACTTCTTCGCAACAGCGATCACTCAATGTGAAAACTACATCAGGCATATTTCCTGATCAATGATATAATCCGTGTAATCATTAGATATACGATAACCTCTCAGAACATGTTGTGTGTGTAAATTTATACAGAAATGTAAAGTTACATTGTTTGAAAAATGATCATTCCTAATAATAAATGAAATATTGAATTATCAAGCACTTCCAAATGTTGTGGAATGCTGCTCACATGTATCTTTAAATGAATTAGGATATAGCGACTCTGGAGAGAGTTCAGAGAAGATCTACTATACTGGTTCATGGATTAAACTAAGCTAAAACTAAAAGACTAATGAAAGTATTACTTTACTGAGAGGGTAGTGGATGTATGGAATAGTCTTCCAGTAGAAGTGGTAGAGGTTAATACAGTGAAGGAGTTAACGTATGCATGGGATAGGTATAAGGCTATCCTAGATATAAGATAAGGCCAGGGACTAATGAAAGTATTACTTTACTGAGAGGGTAGTGGATGTATGGAATAGTCTTCCAGTAGAAGTGGTAGAGGTTAATACAGTGAAGGAGTTTAAGCATGCATGGGATAGGTATAAGGCTATCCTAGATATAAGATAAGGCCAGGGACTAATGAAAGTATTACATTACTGAGAGGGTGGTGGATGTATGGAATAGTCTTCCAGTAGAAGTGGTAGAGGTTAATACAGTGAAGGAGTTTAAGCATGCATGGGATAGGGATAAGGCTATCCTAGATATAAGATAAGGTCAGGGACTAATGAAAGTATTACATTACTGAGAGGGTAGTGGATGTATGGAATAGTCTTCCAGTAGAAGTGGTAGAGGTTAATACAGTGAAGGAGTGTAAGCATGCATGGGATAGGTATAAGGCTATCCTAGATATAAGATAAGGCCAGGGACTAATGAAAGTATTACATTACTGAGAGGGTAGTGGATGCATGGAATAGTCTTCCAGTAGAAGAGGTAGAGGTTAATACAGTGAAGGAGTTTAAGCATGCATGGGATAGGTATAAGGCTATCCTAGATATAAGATAAGGCCAGGGATTAAAAAAGTATTACTTTACTGAGAGGGTAGTGGATGTATGGAATAGTCTTCCAGTAGAAGTGGTAGAGGTTAATACATTGAAGGAGTTTAACCATGTGTGGGATCAGTATAAGGCTATCCTAGATATAAGATAAGGCCAGGGACTAATGAAAGGATTACTTTACTGAGAGGGTAGTGGATGCATGGAATAGTCTTCCAGTAGAAGTGGTAGAGGTTAATACAGTGAAGCAGTTTAAGCATGCATTGGATAGGTATAAGGCTATCCTAGATATAAGGTAAGGCCAGGGACTAATGAAAATATTACTTTACTGAGAGGATAGTGGATGCATGGAATAGTCTTCCAGTAGAAGTGGTAGAGGTTAATAGAGTGAAGGAGTTTAAGCATGCATGGGATAGGTATAAGGCTATCCTAGATATAAGATAAGGCCAGGGACTAATGAGAGTATTACTTTACCGAGAGGGTAGTGTATGTATGGAATAGTCTTCCAGTAGAAGTGGTAGAGGATAATACAGTGAAGGAGTTTAAGCATGCGTGGGATAGGTATAAGGCTATCCTAGATATAAGATAAGGCCAGGGACTAATGGATATTACTTTACTGAGAGGGTAGTGGATGCATGGAATAGTCTTCCAGTAGAAGTGGTAGAGGTTAATACAGTGAAGGAGTTTAATCATGCATGGGATAGGTATAAGGCTATCCTAGATATAAGATAAGGCCAGGGACTAATGAAAGTATTACTTTACTGAGAGGGTAGTGGATGTATGGAATAGTCTTCCAGTAGAAGTGGTAGAGGTTAATACAGTGAAGGAGTTTAAGCATGCGTGGGATAGGTATAAGGCTATTCTAGATATAAGATAAGGCCAGGGACTAATGAAAGTATTACATTACTGAGAGGGTAGTGGGTGTATGGAATAGTCTTCCAGTAGAAGTGGTAGAGGTTAATACAGTGAAGGAGTTTAAGCATGCATGGGATAGATATAAGGCTATCCTAGATATAAAATAAGGTCAGGGACTAATGAAAGTATTACATTACTGAGAGGGTAGTGGATGTATTGAATAGTCTTCCAGTTGAAGTGGTAGAGGTTAATACAGTGAAGGAGATTAAGCATGGGTGGGAAGTATTGAGATGTTTTTAGGCAGATATTGGGCAGACTAGATGGGCCAGATGGTTTGTATCTGCCGATACATTCTATGTTTTTATCTCTATTGAAAATCACTTTGTAAACTCTTAAAGTAATTAATTAATACCCCCCTCCCAAGCATCCCTCCAGGAGGAAGTGAGTGTACCACCCTTTTCCCCTCTCCGATTAGGTCCCGTTGATTATGGGAATTTAGGAATGAGCAGGTCAGGACTGTGAGATTCAAATTAATTTCCTTCTCACAGTGTAATGTTCCGTGACCAAATCCAATCAAATCACCCGTGTTGCATGCTAATCTCTCCCCTCGGTGAGGACACAACTTCCTAATTAATTTCCAGTTGTTTGACAAGGATTGGGCCACAAGTGTCGAAGGCAAACATTTCTTGGAGTCAGTGATTATGTGTATCACAGTCTCCTCTATGTCCTGATACCATGTGGGCTGAATTCTTCAAGTTCCTTTTTCATGAATAAATCCTTTAGTTACATTCAGACCCATCGCTAGCTACTTCTGGGGCCAGAAAATTATTCCCCATGATATAGTCCCTGGCAAGTTGGGGGGGGGGGGGGGGAGCTTGACTCATGCGCAGTATGCATTATCTGGCATCATGGCCACATTTTGGGACCATCGGTTTGTGTCCCGAAACGTTGGATGGAGGTAGAGCTTGACAGACAAGAGTGAAAAAATCAGGACTGCCCTCCACGGAAAGTGGGAGATTTGGCAGGGATGTTATGGTTATTGTCTGTTCAGTAAGCCTACTGCCTGATCCAGCACTGTCTCATTCTCTCTAGCTTTCACTCTAGCTCTCTTGCGCTCTCTCTCCAGCACACTCTCTCTCAAGCACACTCTCTCTCCAGCACACTCTCTCTTGCGCTCTCTAGCTCACGCTCTCTCTCTCTTGCGCTCTCTCTCTCTCACACAATCTCTCTCTCTAGCACTCTCTAGCTCACTCTCTTGTGCTCTCTCTCTCTCACACGATCTCTCTCTAACGCTCTCTAGCACTCTCTCTCTCTAGCGCTCAATAGCTCTCTCTCTTTCGTTTTCTTACGCGATCTCTCTCTCTCTAACGCTCTCTCTAGCTCTCTCTCTCACGCGATCTCTCTCTCTCTAACGCTCTCTCTAGCTCTCTCTCTCACGCGATCTCTCTCTCTCTAGTGCTCTCGCGCTCTCTCATGCGCTCTCTCTAGTACTCTCTAGCTCACACTCTCTCGCTCTCATGCGATCTCTCTCTCTCTAGCGCTCTCTAGCTCGCTCTCTCTTTCGCTCTCTCACGCGCTCTCTCTCTCTCTTCACCTTTCCGTGTTGGAAGGACAGGCAGTAAGTGTGGGGGGAGCTCATGTCTGACAATTACAGGCCCTGAAGGAATTGGAAAATTAATTTGTAATGAATTGACAGTAAAATAAAATCAGCCAGTGACAGTCTCCATCTTACTAACCCTTTCTGTGCCATTTTATGTTCACACCATTGTTCCAGATAGATTATCTGACTGAATAACGCTGATATTTGGGGGGTCTGGGCTGCAAGGAGGGGCAAGTTCAATATCGAACTTGCAAAAATGTAAGGGACCTAAAGGGGCAGAGTTACATGGCGCTGTGTGACCTCACAGCAATGTGCTTCAGGCTACGCTGTACAGATACGGGTGTAGACCATACACAGGGTAAACACAATGCTGCCTGACCGCGCAGCGCTGAGCATACTGTACATAGACGGTATTAATACCGGGACAGACACAATGCTGCCTGACCGCGCAGCGCTGAGCATACTGTACATAGACGATATTAATGCCTGGACAGACACAATGCTGCCTGCGCGCAGTGCTGAGCATACTGTACATAGACAGTATTAATGTCAGGACAGACACAATGCTGCCTGAGCACAGTGCTGAGCATACTGTACATAGACAGTATTAATGCCGGGACAGACACAATGCTGCCTGCGCACAGTGCTGAGCATACTGTACATAGACCGTATTAATGCCGAGTCAGACACAATGCTGCCTGCGCGCAGTGCTGAGCATACTGTACATAGACAGTATTAATGCCGAGACAGACACAATGCTGCCTGCGCACAGTGCTGAGCATACTGTACATAGACAGTATTAATGCCGGGACAGACACAATGCTGCCTGCGCACAGTGCTGAGCATTCTGTACATAGACAGTATTAATGCCAGGACAGACACAATGCTGCCTGCGCGCAGTGCTGAGCATACTGTACATAGACGGTATTAATGCCGGGACAGACACAATGCTGCCTTCGCGCAGTGCTGAGCATACTGTACATAGACAGTATTAATACCGGGACATACACAATGCTGCCTGCGTGCAGTGCTGAGCATACTGTACATAGACAGTATTAATAGTGGGACAGACACCATGCTGCCTGCGCACAGTGCTGAGCATACTGTACATAGACAGTATTAATACCGGGACATACACAATGCTGCCCGCGCGCAGTGCTGAGCATACTGTATATAGATGAACATGTATCTATGTCTTTTGAAAGTACACGCAGAGCTTTGCACTATTTATTTATGATGTTTTAATAATGAATGGTGTGAATTGTTGTAACTTATGATACTTTTTTGTTAGACATGCTAAAAGCTAGTGTACTTTTCACATGCAGAATAAGAACAATATATCCAAGATAATAAACAACTTGTTACCGCCTGATAGAGCTATACAGAGCAACGATTCTAAACAACAAGAGTGCCTCTGATAGAGCTATACAGAGCAACGATTCTAAACAACAAGTGTGCCTCTGATAGAGCTATACAGAGCAACGATTCTAAACAACAAGTGTGCCTCTGATAGAGCTATACAAAGCAAAGATTCTAAACAACAGGTGTGCCCCTGATAGAGCTATACAGAGCAAAGATTCTAAACAACATGTCCGCCCTCTGATAGAGCTATACAGAGCAAAGATTCTTAACATGTCCGCCCTCTGATAGAACTATACAGAGCAAAGATTATAAACAACATGTCCGCCCTCTGATAGAGCTATACAGAGCAAAGATTCTTAACATGTCCGCCCTCTGATAGAGCTTTACAGAGCAAAGATTCTAAAAAACAAGTGTGCCCCTGATAGAGCTATACAAGAGAAAAGATTCTAAACACTGTCTGCCCCTGATAGAGCTATACAGAGCAAAGATTCTAAACAACAAGCGTGCCCCTGATAGAGCTATACAAGAGAAAAGATTCTAAACAACATGTCTGCCCCTGATAGAGCTATACAGAGCAAAGATTGTAAACATCATGTCCACCCCCTGATAGAGCTATACAGAGCAAAGATTCTAATCAATATGTCCACCCCTGATAGAGCTATACAGAGCAAACATTCTAAACAACATGTTCGCCCCCTGATAGAGCTATACAGAGCAAAGATTCTAAACAACATGTCCTCTCCCTGATAGAGTTATACAGAGCAAAGATTATAAAAAACAAGTGTGCCCCTGATAGAGCTATACAAGAGAAAAAATTCTAAACAACATGTCTGCCCCTGATAGAGCTATACAGAGCAAAGATTGTAAACATCATGTCCACCCCCTGATAGAGCTATACAGAGAAAATATTCTAAACAACAAGCGTGCCCCTAATAGAACTATACAAAGCAAAGATTCTAAACAACATGTCCTCCCCCTGATAGAGCTATACAGAGTAAAGATTCTAAAAAACAAGTGTGCCCCTGATAGAGCTATACAAGAGAAAATATTCTAAACACCATGTCTGCCCCTGATAGAGCTATACAGAGCAAAGATTCTAAACAACAAGTGTGCCCCTGATAGAACTATACAGAGCAAGGATTCTAAACAACATGTCCGCCCTCTGATAGAGCTAAACAGAGCAAGGATTCTAAACAACATGTCCGCCATCTGATAGAGCTAAACAGAGCAAAGATTCTAAACAACATGTCCTCCCCCTGATAGAGCTATACAGAGCAAAGATTATAAACAACATGTCCTCCCACTGATAGAGCTATACAGAACAAAGATTCTAATCAATATGTCCACCCCCTGATAGAGCTATATAGAGCAAAGATTCTAAACAACATCCCCGCCCCTGATAGAGCTATACAGAGCAAAGATTCTAAACAACATGTCCACCCCCCTTATAGAGCTATACAGAGCAAAGATTCTAAACAACATGTCCTCAACTTAATAGAGCTATACAGAGCAAAGATTCTAAACAACATGTCCTCCCCCTGATAGAGCTATACTGAGCAAAGATTGCAAACAACATGTTCACCCCCTGATAGAGCTATACAGAGCAAAAAGTCTGCTGTACAGAACAGAGAGGGCATAAAGTCACTTTATTTGTATGTCTAAACTTGATAAAACCTTTCAATTAATCATAAAAACATTTTGCAGACAGTTGTCCTTTAAACAAAATAATGCTATTTAGCTTAAAAAAATAACTTAAAATGACAGGTCTGTAGCTATTTTTTGTTATATTGTTTTGTTTTTCTTGTTTCTTTGTTTTGTTTTTAAACACATATTCCTTGGTTGGCCCCCTCTAAGCAGTGTATTTGGCAGGCGCCTGGTTCCATACTCTGGCTGTACCTGGGCTGGAAGAAGCCATTAGATTTGTGCCTTTTCAGAGTGGATTAGCCAGACAATCCATTAACTCGGGGCACAAAGTGCAGCTAATGCCCGTCTGCTGAATGATTCCATCATGAGTCCCACGTACTGGCAGACCCCCCTCTCCTTCAGCCAAGAAGAGCAGGAGATGGAGCCAGATAGGAGCAGAGAAATGAATGGGCAGGTGCAATAAATCCGACGGGGGCCAGGCTGCACCTTCCCATCCGACGGGGGCCCGGCTGCACCTTCCCATCCGACGGGGGCCCGGCTGCACCTTCCCATCCGACGGGGGCCCGGCTGCACCTTCCCATCCGGTGGGGGCCAGGCTGTACCTTCCCATCCGGCGGGGGCCCGGCTGCACCTTCCCATCCGACGGGGGCCCGGCTGCACCTTCCCATCCGACGGGGGCCCGGCTGCACCTTCCCATCCGACAGGGGCCCGGCTGCACCTTCCCATCCGACGGGGGCCCGGCTGCACCTTCCCATCCGACGGGGTCCCAGCTGCACCTTCCCATCCAGTAGGGGCCCGGCAGCACCTTCCCATTCGACGGGGGCCCGGCTGCACCTTCCCATCCAGTAGGGGCCCGGCAGCACCTTCCCATTCGACGGGGTCCCGGCTGCACCTTCCCATCCGACGGGGTCCCAGCTGCACCTTCCCATCCGACGGGGGCCCGGCTGCACCTTCCCATCCGACGGGGGCCCGGCTGCACCTTCCCATCCGACGGGGGCCCGGCTGCACCTTCCCATCCGACGGGGGCCCGGCTGCACCTTCCCATCCAGTAGGGGCCCGGCTGCACCTTCCCATTCGACGGGGTCCCGGCTGCACCTTCCCATCCGACGGGGTCCCAGCTGCACCTTCCTCTGGGGCGATAGGATGAATTCATGCTTCTTCTTAGATCTACTTGGGAGCTAAATGGCAGAAGGTTTCCAGCTCAACTAATTTGGTCTTACGTTTGCAATTCCCTTCTCAATTCCCTGCAACTCCCTCCTTCATGAATGAAGCCCACAGACTGAGCAGCAGATAGTCAGGTTTATACATATCTGCAAATAAAGATTGTAACTGTCTGTATCTCTGTCGGCAGATGCACTACTCTTAATGGGAAACATGTCATTTGCATATCAAGCCATAGGGTGATGTCATATACAGGAGACGCCACAGACATGTCATACAATATGTATCTCCCAGGGATGTAGTGATGAAAGAGAGAATTGCAGGGACCTGAGAAGGCAAATGAAGACTTCAGGCCAAAGTAGCAGAGGTGAGAAGATTCTCCAAGGCAGCAGAATACTATGTCCTTCAAGTGGGAACATTCTGTGATTCCCTCGCTTTAGTTCAGAGTGTAAACAGTGCTATGAACAGAAACACGTTACCAGCTGTAATCAATGCACCCAAAATACCTGAAATATGGCAGCCCAACCAAAACGTTATCCATGAAAGAGGGAATTACAAATGAACCTCAACATATCCTTGAGTTTGCAACTCCTTTGTCAATTCCATGTCCAGTACAGTCCTATATCACCAAATTAATGCAATATTCCCTCATCCATAGAATAATGCCATATTACACCCCTAAAAAAAATTACACCTTTACAGAGAATAATGCACTATTATACCCTTAGATATAATAATGCAATATTACACCCTTAGATATAATAATGCAATATTACACCCTTAGATATAATAATGCAATATTACTCCCTTAGATATAATAATGCAATATTACACCCTTAGATATAATAATGCAATATTACACCCTTAGATATAATAATGCAATATTACACCCTTAGATATAATAATGCAATATTACACCCTTAGATATAATAATGCAATATTACTCCCTTAGATATAATAATGCAATATTACACCCTTAGATATAATAATGCAATATTACACCCTTAAATATAATAATGCAATATTACACCCTTAGATATAATAATGCAATATTACACCCTTAGATATAATAATGCAATATTACACCCTTAGATATAATAATGCAATATTACTCCCTTAGATATAATAATGCAATATTACACCCTTAGATATAATAATGCAATATTACACCCTTAAATATAATAATGCAATATTACACCCTTAGATATAATAATGCAATATTACACCCTTAAATATAATAATGCAATATTACACCCTTAGATATAATAATGCAATATTACACCCTTAGATATAATAATGCAATATTACACCCTTAGATATAATAATGCAATATTACTCCCTTAGATATAATAATGCAATATTACACCCTTAGATATAATAATGCAATATTACTCCCTTAGATATAATAATGCAATATTACACCCTTAGATATAATAATGCAATATTACACCCTTAAATATAATAATGCAATATTACACCCTTAGATATAATAATGCAATATTACACCCTTAGATATAATAATGCAATATTACACCCTTAAATATAATAATGCAATATTACACCCTTAGATATAATAATGCAATATTACACCCTTAAATATAATAATGCAACATTACACCCTTAGATATAATAATGCAATATTACACCCTTAGATATAATAATGCAATATTACACCCTTAGATATAATAATGCAATATTACACCCTTAAATATAATAATGCAATATTACACCCTTAGATATAATAATGCAATATTACACCCTTAGATATAATAATGCAATATTACACCCTTAGATATAATAATGCAATATTACACCCTTAGATATAATAATGCAATATTACACCCTTAAATATAATAATGCAATATTACACCCTTAGATATAATAATGTAATATTACACCCTTAGATATAATAATGTAATATTACACCCTTAGATATAATAATGCAATATTACACCCTTAGATATAATAATGCAATATTACTCCCTTAGATATAATAATGCAATATTACACCCTTAGATATAATAATGCAATATTACACCCTTAAATATAATAATGCAATATTACACCCATAGATATACTAATGTAATATTACACCTTTAGATATAATAATGCAATATTGCACCTTTAGATATAATAATGCACTATAACACCCTTAGATATAATAATGCAATATTACTCCCTTAGATATAATAATGTAATATTACACCCTTAGATATAATAATGCAATATTACTCCCTGAGATATAATAATGTAATATTACACCTTTAGATATAATAATTCAATATTACACCTTTAGATATAATAATGCAATATTACACCCTTAGATATAATAATGCAATATTACACCCTTAAATATAATAATGCAATATTACACCCTTAGATATAATAATGCAATATTACACCCTTAGATATAATAATGCAATATTACACCCTTAGATATAATAATGCAATATTACACCCTTAAATATAATAATGCAATATTACACCCTTAGATATAATAATGCAATATTACACCCTTAAATATAATAATGCAATATTACACCCATAGATATACTAATGTAATATTACACCTTTAGATATAATAATGCAATATTGCACCTTTAGATATAATAATGCACTATAACACCCTTAGATATAATAATGCAATATTACTCCCTTAGATATAATAATGCAATATTACACCCTTAGATATAATAATGCAATATTACTCCCTTAGATATAATAATGTAATATTACACCTTTAGATATAATAATGCAATATTGCACCTTTAGATATAATAATGCACTATAACACCCTTAGATATAATAATGCAATATTACTCCCTTAGATATAATAATGCAATATTACACCCTTAGATATAATAATGCAATATTACACCCTTAGATATAATAATGCAATATTACTCCCTTAGATATAATAATGCAATATTACACCCTTAGATATAATAATGCAATATTACACCCTTAGATATAATAATGCAATATTACACCCTTAGATATAATAATGCAATATTACACCCTTAGATATAATAATGCAATATTACTCCCTTAGATATAATAATGCAATATTACACCCTTAGATATAATAATGCAATATTACACCCTTAAATATAATAATGCAATATTACACCCTTAGATATAATAATGCAATATTACACCCTTAGATATAATAATGCAATATTACACCCTTAGATATAATAATGCAATATTACTCCCTTAGATATAATAATGCAATATTACACCCTTAGATATAATAATGCAATATTACACCCTTAAATATAATAATGCAATATTACACCCTTAGATATAATAATGCAATATTACACCCTTAAATATAATAATGCAATATTACACCCTTAGATATAATAATGCAATATTACACCCTTAGATATAATAATGCAATATTACACCCTTAGATATAATAATGCAATATTACTCCCTTAGATATAATAATGCAATATTACACCCTTAGATATAATAATGCAATATTACTCCCTTAGATATAATAATGCAATATTACACCCTTAGATATAATAATGCAATATTACACCCTTAAATATAATAATGAAATATTACACCCTTAGATATAATAATGCAATATTACACCCTTAGATATAATAATGCAATATTACACCCTTAAATATAATAATGCAATATTACACCCTTAGATATAATAATGCAATATTACACCCTTAAATATAATAATGCAACATTACACCCTTAGATATAATAATGCAATATTACACCCTTAGATATAATAATGCAATATTACACCCTTAGATATAATAATGCAATATTACACCCTTAAATATAATAATGCAATATTACACCCTTAGATATAATAATGCAATATTACACCCTTAGATATAATAATGCAATATTACACCCTTAGATATAATAATGCAATATTACACCCTTAGATATAATAATGCAATATTACACCCTTAAATATAATAATGCAATATTACACCCTTAGATATAATAATGTAATATTACACCCTTAGATATAATAATGTAATATTACACCCTTAGATATAATAATGCAATATTACACCCTTAGATATAATAATGCAATATTACTCCCTTAGATATAATAATGCAATATTACACCCTTAGATATAATAATGCAATATTACACCCTTAAATATAATAATGCAATATTACACCCATAGATATACTAATGTAATATTACACCTTTAGATATAATAATGCAATATTGCACCTTTAGATATAATAATGCACTATAACACCCTTAGATATAATAATGCAATATTACTCCCTTAGATATAATAATGTAATATTACACCCTTAGATATAATAATGCAATATTACTCCCTGAGATATAATAATGTAATATTACACCTTTAGATATAATAATTCAATATTACACCTTTAGATATAATAATGCAATATTACACCCTTAGATATAATAATGCAATATTACACCCTTAAATATAATAATGCAATATTACACCCTTAGATATAATAATGCAATATTACACCCTTAGATATAATAATGCAATATTACACCCTTAGATATAATAATGCAATATTACACCCTTAAATATAATAATGCAATATTACACCCTTAGATATAATAATGCAATATTACACCCTTAAATATAATAATGCAATATTACACCCATAGATATACTAATGTAATATTACACCTTTAGATATAATAATGCAATATTGCACCTTTAGATATAATAATGCACTATAACACCCTTAGATATAATAATGCAATATTACTCCCTTAGATATAATAATGCAATATTACACCCTTAGATATAATAATGCAATATTACTCCCTTAGATATAATAATGTAATATTACACCTTTAGATATAATAATGCAATATTGCACCTTTAGATATAATAATGCACTATAACACCCTTAGATATAATAATGCAATATTACTCCCTTAGATATAATAATGCAATATTACACCCTTAGATATAATAATGCAATATTACACCCTTAGATATAATAATGCAATATTACTCCCTTAGATATAATAATGCAATATTGCACCTTTAGATATAATAATGCACTATTAAACCCTTAGATATAATAATGCAATTTTACACCCATAGATATAATAATGCACTATTACACCCTTAGATATAATAATGCAATATTTCACCCATAGATATAATAATGCAATATTACACCTTTAGATATAATAATGCACTATAACACCCTTAGATATAATAATGTAATATTACACCTTTAGATATAATAATGCAATATTACACCCTTAGATATAATAATGTAATATTACACCTTTAGATATAATAATGCAATATTACACCGTTATATATAATAATGCAATATTATACCTTTAGATATAATAATGCAATATTACACCTTTAGATATAATAATGCAATATTACACCCTTAGATATAATAATGCACTATAACACCCTTAGATATAATAATGCAATATTACACCCTTAGATATAATAATGCAATATTACACCTTTAGATATAATAATGCACTATAACACCCTTAGATATAATAATGCAATATTACTCCCTTAGATATAATAATGCAATATTACTCCCTTAGATATAATAATGCACTATTACACCATTAGATATAATAATTCAATATTACACCTTTAGATATAATAATGCAATATTACACCCTTAGATATAATAATGCACTATTACACCCTTAGATATAATAATGTAATATTACACCCTTAGATATAATAATGCGCTATTACACCCTTAGATATAATAATGCACTATTACACCCTTAGATATAATAATGCTATATTACACCCTTAGATATAATAATGCAATATTACACCCTTAGATATAATAATGCAATATTACACCCTTAGATATAATAATGCACTATTACACCCTTAGATATAATAATGCAATATTACACCCTTAGATATAATAATGCAATATTACACCCTTAGATACAATAATGCAATATTACACCTTTAGATATAATAATGCAATATTACACCTTTAGATATAATAATGCAATATTACACCCTTAGATATAATAATGCAATATTACACCCGTAGATATAATAATGCAATATTACACCCTTAGATATAATAATGCACTATTACACCCTTAGATATAATAATGTAATATTACACCCTTAGATATAATAATGCAATATTACACCCTTAGATATAATAATGCAATATTACACCCTTAGATATAATAATGCAATATTACTCCCTTAGATATAATAATGCAATATTACACCCTTAGATACAATAATGCAATATTACACCCTTACAGAGAGCAATCCAATATTACATTGCTAAAAAAAATGCTATATTACAGCCTGAAAGAGAATAAAGCAATATAACACCCTTACAGAAATGAATAGCACCACTACAGATTATAATGCAAAACTGCGCCCCTCCAGAAATCAATGTATTCAATTTGTACCCCTACAGAGGAAGAGGATCTTATTTCTACAGTCATTACAATCAAGAATATAGTGATCCCATCACTGAGGCGAGATGTGGAGCCCCACTGCTTCATTCTAGCAACCTGTGGCCTGGGGGAGGTACAACAAATTAAGTGGCCTAACGAGCAGAGTCATCAGTCCACCCATTATCATCAGCGATAGAGACAGATAAACAGGCGATACAGAGATACCGGCAGATAGAGGAACGAGACTGACAGCTTGATGCACTGAGGCATTTGGAAGTGACAAGTGATGCAGCCAATAGTGTCAGGTTACACAGCAGCCTGGCTGCAATTGCCCATTTACCCCTCCTGCCAGTCCCCCCCTGGCCACATGTCTCCGATATAGTTAAAGGGAGATATAAAAATGTATCACTATGGGAAGACAAGAGATATACTGTGTGATTGTGAAACATCAGTGAGTTTGTTAATAATAATAATGATAATAGTAGTAAGCATAATAATAATAATAATAATAATAATAATAATAATAATAATAATAATAATTTCAGTAAGCATGATGATAATAATAATAATAATAATAATAATTATTATTATTATAATAATAATTATAATAATAATAATAATAATAATAATAATAATAATAATATCAGTAAGCATGATAATAATAATAATAATAATAATAATAATAATATCAGTAAGCATGATAATAATAATAATAATAATAATAATAATAATAATATCAGTAAGCATGATAATAATAATAATAATTTAATTAAGCATGATGATGATAATAATAATAATAATAATTATAATTATTATTATTATTATTATTATTATTATTATAATATCAGAAAGCATGATAATAATAATAATAATAATAATAATAATAATAATATCAGTAAGCATGATAATAATAATAATAATAATAATAATAATAATAATTTCAGTAAGCATGATGATGATAATAATAATAATAATTATTATTATTATAATAATATCAGAAAGCATGATGATAATAATAATAATAATACTAATAATAATAATAATAATTTCAGTAAGCATGATAATAATAATAATAATAATAATAATAATAATAATAATAATAATAATAATAATAATAATAGTAAGCATGATGATAATAATAATAATAATAATAAAAATAATAATAATAATGATGATGATGATGTTAATAATAATAATAATAATAATAATAATAATAATAATAATAATAATAATAATTTCAGTAAGCATGATGGTGATAATAATAATAATAATAATAATAATAATAATTATAATAATATCAGAAAGCATGATAATAATAATAATAATAATAATAATAATAATAATATCAGTAAGCATGATAGTAATAATAATAATAATAATTATAATAATATCAGAAAGCATGATAATAATAATAATAATAATAATAATAATAATTATAATAATATCAGAAACATGATAATAATAATAATAATAATAATAATAATAATAATAATAATAATAATATCAGTAAGCATGATAGTAATAATAATGATGAGACTAATTATAATATCATCAGGGCATAATTTGAAACCAAAACAAATGTACCCTGATCACATACTTTGTTATTAAAGTCTATATAAATATTAATTGTGCAGGTTACTGATAGCTAAAGTAATTATTACAGCCAAGCTAAAACATTTAGCAATCTATAAATTCAGCAAGTGAGGAATATGTATGAATTATTTACTTTAACTAGACATTTGTGCAGTGTCAGCAGTATTACCATGTGAGCACCGGGTTATTCATAAGGACCTCGCCTGAGATCAACCTCTGAGATCCTGTAATCTGTAAAGTACCAGCCCCGAGATATCCCACCGCAGCAGGTAAATCCCAATACAGCTCTGACAAGCTATAGTAGTGCAATTTACTGCTGTACAGATGACACATTGGTTTATAGTGTACATTTTGTGTGCCTTTCAGCAAAGCTGGATTAAAATCCATGATTAAAAAAAGCATTGGATTGTTTTTATTTAAATCAGATTTTTGTTTTACGAAATGCTTTTGGAGGAAAAATCTATGTAAGGATAGTTTTCACCATTTCATTGCAAAGGTTAATCAGCTTCAAACAGTTACAGTATATAGCATGAGGCTGTACATCACTGCAATATTTACATTTTTGGTCAAATAATTCAATGAATCCAAGTTATCCAGGCTGAGATAACATGCACTTTATCACAGTAAAAATAGTATAAAATAAACAAAGTTCAGGAAAATAGTTTAATCCCATTATTATTCTAAAAACCTCTGTATCAGCAGAGAACACACATCACCTTCACACATTACAACTTCAGGACAAGAATCTGTAGCTATATAATGTTATTTTTATAGTTAAATAAAACTATTCTAAATATGAAAGCTTCATCTGATTGCAAATATTAAAGATTATAACTACCAACAAGAATGATTCTTTACTTTTAAAAATCCTGATTTGAATTGAGTCTTACTGAGTAGAGATTTAAATCAAATCCACCCCTCTTTGACCAGAGTCTGGTCATTCTAAATTGGAAAGAGGGACGTTCTAGGCTATTGTTTGCAGTTTTGGTGCAGTCGCTTTGGATGCATTTTGTTGGTACAGGACAGAATTGACAGGGTAAGCACATTTCCTTTGAACACTTTAATTGGGGGGAAAAGGGCCAAATCCACAGACACACAGAAAGCACTGACCTCATCATCAAGGTGATATTTCTAATGGCTAAGTGACTGCAAGCGTTAAATCGTCTACTTCACTCTCTAAACATATCTGTGACGAATGTTAAATGGACACTGCCACATAAGGTGTAATTACATTACATGTGCATTTAAAACAAACACATATATAAGACATATGGCACTTTGTTTCCCTATGTTTGAATTAATTGCATTTAAGAGTCCAAATAAAATTAGGTGTCTATCTGCAGCATCCATTTTGAGAATTTTACCTATGATGCAACATTCTCCAAAATCTTCCAGCAAGTCTCACTTTACAGCTGTGGCTAAAGCCTGCATGATGATGTCATAAGACTGTATCATAGTGGGCAGGACTAGGTGGCTGTGTACAACACAAAGAGAGGAGATTGACCTGATCAAACAGGATCATAACTCCGCCCCCTTGTGATGTCATAGTTACATTACCCTCCCATACAATGCAAGTCTATGGTCAGAATTCTGACTTCTAGACTGCATTCTGTGTCCCCAGCCCCAAAGTGACATACTAGTGCTGTAAATTCAAAAACACTATATTTCACAAAATGGCGGCGCCCGGTCACACTTGTTTAATAAACTATTTCATAAAATAAACTCACATAACAAAAAACAAGATATATCTGAAATCAACAATGCAAAATAAAACAAATAAACCCTTTTCATTTTGTGGTGGGCTTCTTCCTTCAAATTCTCAATACCCTAAAACTCATTAACCAGACACATAGCTGCTAAAATTACACGCAAAGACACCTGAAAGATCTTGGGCACTCGCTACAGCAACTCCACCTGAAACAAAGGTGTTAAACGCCGGCCTTGTGCACTGCTGAGAGGCGAGAGGTTATCTCATAGGGAAAGTTGAATATTTGGGTAGAGAAGTAAATGATCAGTGGGTTCTGATCTGCGATCACAGACACAGACTGTACTGAATGAAAAACGATTCACAAATCAATATTAATATTTACAGTTTGATTATCGGAGGAGAAATTAGATTTCCTTTCTATAGTCTACAAGGAATTATACCCCATGAGGCAAAATTAAGAATAGTTTAATTAGGGTTTTTTTTTCTTACATTTTGATCAACTGCAGGAAGAATAGGTAGATGGGTTGAACTTAATGGGCTTAGTAATTTGGGTTGAAAAGAAAGGAGCGTTATTCAAGAAAGAGAGAACTGCAGGCAATTGAGAAGGGGGATTCAAACGAAAGGCCAAAATAGCCGAATAGGAGAATATTTCCAAATCCGCTGCTTTGGCCTCAAGTTGGAAATTCCCTGTAATATTCTCTTTCGTGAATAAAAATCCAAATCCAGAAACACAAAAAGCTTTATTCACAAACAAACAATAACCGTGTTTCCCCCGTTGTTGACTGGCATTATGCCCCCATTGGTAGGGCCGTCATTTGGAAATGTTTGGTTTCTTAGGGAAAGGGAAGGCTTAGTAAATCCACCGCGCGGCTTGTACATGAAATCTAATGGGACAAAGCCCGCCGTGGGCCGAAAACGTAAGCCCCTTCCATAGAAGGTCAGACAGACGCAGTGTGGCGCAGACTGAGCTCGCCCGTGGGTTTAAGCCATGTGGGTCTTCTTTACTGAATCCTTTTGGTGGGGCCTCTCCAGGTCTGGAAAAATTAAAGAATGACAGGGGAGCAAGTCAAACCTTCCCCCCGGGAAGTCTCCCTGGAGATCAGAGAATGGAGGAGAGAGAGATTAGTCACACCGCCTCAGGCCACATAGAGTCGAATACTGAAAACATACGTGTGTATGAACATGCTAATGAAATGCAAGCACTGGTCTGGCCCCCCATCCCTTGATCATCTGACCTTCTGACAGAACCTAACTCGCTCCCGGTGTAGAGTGCAAGCTCTCCGCTCAACCCGGCCCACCCCGGATGAAAAGTGCACGGGATGGAGAAACTCGAGACAGGAGAGACATACACCTGTGTTACATTTCCCTTTAAATCTCTCTTTTTTTTTCGGCTCCGCTAGTAGATGTAAAAGGGCCGTCCCACCCACCGTGTCTGAACATATATTTTTACATAAGTTACTGCGTTATGTTAACCAGAAGGAAAAGAAACAGATCTGGTTCAACAGCTTCTTCCCCAACTATTCCTGTCTACTAAAAAGAGCTAATAAAGAGTAATAGATTTACTGCTCCAGCCCCAGTCCTGCCTAGCTCTCTAAGCCTCTCCTTATTGCATGCCACATAGAAGAAATTATTTACAATTTGAAACTACAGGAGAACTGTATGTGGTTCTAATGTAAAAATAAGTTTATTTCACAGATATTAAACCCGTGTCCAACATACAGCCAGTTGGAAATGCCCCACTAAGTAATAATAAGGACAAGTTTGCTATATTTTTCTATGTTTGCCCCGGGCATCGAACTCTGATCAAGAGTGACAATGAGGGTAACAAAGCCCCAGGCACATTTAATAGGGCAGTAAGTCTCCACGTGCTACAAAGATAACTAACACAGAGCCAGGGAATGTCTTGTGACTGGCAGCGAGCCACTGAGGTGCTATAAATTAGTAATATAGCATAGGTGAGATCGCTTGAAAGACACGTGACCTCTGCCACGAAACCTGCCACGAAACCTGCCTCCATCAGCAGCCAAGACACAGTGCCGAATGTGTCACAAGGCTAGAGATGTAGAATCCACTATAACTATTATTATTTATTTCAAAGGAGTTATCAGTTTATGCCTTTAGCCATAGTTACCAACAGTCCCAGGTTTTCCAGAAGAGGCCTGTATTTTTAGCAGCAGTATGTCCGCCACACAAGCGCGGACTAAATGATAAAGAATTGGGTTTCAGACACTCACCCAATGTCACGTGAGGCCACACACTGTCACATACACCCACCGCCTTTTGGGCTCCGCCCCCCCATGTACCTGATACCTGTCAATCAGAATTAGCAGGTACGTCTTTAACCATACTTCACACTCTGCTACTTTGGCCTTCATTTTGCAATTCCCTTCTCAATTCCCTGCAACTCCCTCTTTCATGAACCAGCTCTGTGCTGTATTTATCTCTCAGTACCGGCTCTGTGCTGTATTTATCTCTCAGTACCGGCTCTGTGCTGTATTTATCTCTCAGTACCAGCTCTGTGCTGTATTTATCTCTCAGTACCAGCTCTGTGCTGTATTTATCTCTCAGTACCAGCTCTGTGCTGTATTTATCTCTCAGTACCAGCTCTGTGCTGTATTTATCTCTCAGTACCAGCTCTGTGCTGTATTTATCTCTCAGTACCAGCTCTGTGCTGTATTTATCTCTCAGTACCAGCTCTGTGCTGTATTTATCTCTCAGTACCGGCTCTGTGCTGTATTTATCTCTCAGTACCGGCTCTGTGCTGTATTTATCTCTCAGTACCGGCTCTGTGCTGAATTTATCTCTCAGTACCGGCTCTGTGCTGTATTTATCTCTCAGTACCGGCTCTGTGCTGTATTTATCTCTCAGTACCGGCTCTGTGCTGTATTTATCTCTCAGTACCGGCTCTGTGCTGTATTTATCTCTCAGTACCGGCTCTGTGCTGTATTTATCTCTCAGTACCGGCTCTGTGCTGTATTTATCTCTCAGTACCGGCTCTGTGCTGTATTTATCTCTCAGTACCGGCTCTGTGCTGTATTTATCTCTCAGTACCGGCTCTGTGCTGTATTTATCTCTCAGTACCAGCTCTGTGCTGTATTTATCTCTCAGTACCAGCTCTGTGCTGTATTTATCTCTCAGTACCGGCTCTGTGCTGTATTTATCTCTCAGTACCGGCTCTGTGCTGTATTTATCTCTCAGTACCGGCTCTGTGCTGTATTTATCTCTCAGTACCGGCTCTGTGCTGTATTTATCTCTCAGTACCGGCTCTGTGCTGTATTTATCTCTCAGTACCAGCTCTGTGCTGTATTTATCTCTCAGTACCGGCTCTGTGCTGTATTTATCTCTCAGTACCAGCTCTGTGCTGTATTTATCTCTCAGTACCAGCTCTGTGCTGTATTTATCTCTCAGTACCGGCTCTGTGCTGTATTTATCTCTCAGTACCGGCTCTGTGCTGTATTTATCTCTCAGTACCGGCTCTGTGCTGTATTTATCTCTCAGTACCGGCTCTGTGCTGTATTTATCTCTCAGTACCGGCTCTGTGCTGTATTTATCTCTCAGTACCAGCTCTGTGCTGTATTTATCTCTCAGTACCAGCTCTGTGCTGTATTTATCTCTCAGTACCAGCTCTGTGCTGTATTTATCTCTCAGTACCAGCTCTGTGCTGTATTTATCTCTCAGTACCAGCTCTGTGCTGTATTTATCTCTCAGTACCAGCTCTGTGCTGTATTTATCTCTCAGTACCAGCTCTGTGCTGTATTTATCTCTCAGTACCGGCTCTGTGCTGTATTTATCTCTCAGTAACAGCTCTGTGCTGTATTTATCTCTCAGTACCAGCTCTGTGCTGTATTTATCTCTCAGTACCGGCTCTGTGCTGTATTTATCTCTCAGTACCAGCTCTGTGCTGTATTTATCTCTCAGTACCGGCTCTGTGCTGTATTTGTCTCTCAGTACCAGCTCTGTGCTGTATTTATCTCTCAGTACCAGCTCTGTGCTGTATTTATCTCTCAGTACCAGCTCTGTGCTGTATTTATCTCTCAGTACCGGCTCTGTGCTGTATTTATCTCTCAGTACCGGCTCTGTGCTGTATTTATCTCTCAGTACCAGCTCTGTGCTGTATTTATCTCTCAGTACCAGCTCTGTGCTGTATTTATCTCTCAGTACCGGGTCTGTGCTGTATTTATCTCTCAGTACCGGCTCTGTGCTGTATTTATCTCTCAGTACCGGCTCTGTGCTGTATTTATCTCTCAGTACCGGCTCTGTGCTGTATTTATCTCTCAGTACCGGCTCTGTGCTGTATTTATCTCTCAGTACCGGCTCTGTGCTGTATTTATCTCTCAGTACCGGCTCTGTGCTGTATTTATCTCTCAGTACCGGCTCTGTGCTGTATTTATCTCTCAGTACCGGCTCTGTGCTGTATTTATCTCTCAGTACCAGCTCTGTGCTGTATTTATCTCTCAGTACCAGCTCTGTGCTGTATTTATCTCTCAGTACCGGCTCTGTGCTGTATTTATCTCTCAGTACCGGCTCTGTGCTGTATTTATCTCTCAGTACCAGCTCTGTGCTGTATTTATCTCTCAGTACCAGCTCTGTGCTGTATTTATCTCTCAGTACCAGCTCTGTGCTGTATTTATCTCTCAGTACCAGCTCTGTGCTGTATTTATCTCTCAGTACCAGCTCTGTGCTGTATTTATCTCTCAGTACCGGCTCTGTGCTGTATTTATCTCTCAGTACCGGCTCTGTGCTGTATTTATCTCTCAGTACCGGCTCTGTGCTGTATTTATCTCTCAGTACCAGCTCTGTGCTGTATTTATCTCTCAGTACCGGCTCTGTGCTGTATTTATCTCTCAGTACCAGCTCTGTGCTGTATTTATCTCTCAGTACCGGCTCTGTGCTGTATTTATCTCTCAGTACCAGCTCTGTGCTGTATTTATCTCTCAGTACCGGCTCTGTGCTGTATTTATCTCTCAGTACCAGCTCTGTGCTGTATTTATCTCTCAGTACCGGCTCTGTGCTGTATTTATCTCTCAGTACCAGCTCTGTGCTGTATTTATCTCTCAGTACCGGCTCTGTGCTGTATTTATCTCTCAGTACCAGCTCTGTGCTGTATTTATCTCTCAGTACCAGCTCTGTGCTGTATTTATCTCTCAGTACCAGCTCTGTGCTGTATTTATCTCTCAGTACCAGCTCTGTGCTGTATTTATCTCTCAGTACCAGCTCTGTGCTGTATTTATCTCTCAGTACCAGCTCTGTGCTGTATTTATCTCTCTTTACCGGCTCTGTGCTGTATTTATCTCTCAGTACCAGCTCTGTGCTGTATTTATCTCTCAGTACCGGCTCTGTGCTGTATTTATCTCTCAGTACCGGCTCTGTGCTGTATTTATCTCTCAGTACCAGCTCTGTGCTGTATTTATCTCTCAGTACCGGCTCTGTGCTGTATTTATCTCTCAGTACCAGCTCTGTGCCAAGACGGAGCCAAGACGGAGCGGTCGGGTGGACACAGTGGGAGTTGTATTCAGAGAATTGCAGGGAATTTCAAATGTAAGGCTGTAAGATGTGCATCACAGAGGGTTAAAGAGTCATTTCGGGGCAAGGCTCTAATCCAGGACATGACCTTGGTTTCCATGTTTACTGGACCACCTTTAGAACTTGGCCCTGAGATCCCCATAGAATAAAACATATAAATATACATGGAATCAGTGAGATCTCTGTTGGCCCACCTGGCCGTGAAGTGGTTAACACATTCTGTTTTTATTTTATTTTTGGGGGGGTGGGGAAGGCAGGTTGCTGGGCTGACGCACTTTATTTTGGAAGACCCCATAAAAGTGCAAGGCTTTCAGTGCTCCAAACACTACTGCACTCTAAGCAGAAGAAAGACCAGCTTGTCAAGCGGTCGGATCGTCCAACATTCCCTCCACTGCAAAAGCACACGAGCGTCTCAGTCTCATAAAACTCTTTTATATTGGAAGTGAGAATTAGGGCAGCACATATGAAGTATTTTTATTGAGCTGGTGTGAGACTGAGAAAATGTACTTAAACTTTCTACAGCCCTCCTCGGTCTACTACCGGGTTTCCTATAAATCAAGTCTCTTGTGCTAAGTGTGTGCAAAACAAACACGTCTAATTAGACTGCAAGCTGTCGATTCGTTAGCAGAGGGTCAGCAAGTCACCCTAGGGTGAGACGCAGGGCCGAGGAAGCCCACATAGACAGCAAGATGCAACCGCCATTAACTGTCCATCAACCACTGCTAGACGATACAGGTACGGCAGTCTGGGAGATCTTCATGAGAAGTCACCGTGGAGACCAATGAGATGCTCCCGCTGAATGTCCCACTTTAAGAAACCATGCCCCCCCCCCCCCCAAGTAATACACATCCTAGAAAGATTGCAAAGTGGGAACCAGTGTGTAACGTCTACACCACAGAAGAGAAACCCCCCCCCCGCTCAAAGGACTCCGCCATGTTTGAACAGTTTTAAGGAATTTTATGGTAATAATTTTGCCCCCTGGACCGAACCCATCCCATCCTCTTTCCGCAAAATGGTTGGGCGCAGTGACACCGGGGGGCAATGGGAAGGAGAGAGAGCTCTGCAGGTCAGAACTGATACTAGATCACTGAGGATCAGCACATGAGAAGGAGGATGCAGGGGTCAGATCGATGATGTCTTCCATCAACCGTCAACACTGCTGGAGTTTGGTTAAATGAACCTTCACATATCACATCTCTCTGATCTGCGCACATTTCAAGTTTTATTCCCACCGTTCAGTTCTTGAGGTATAGTTTAAAGAGGATGTGTAGCAAAGCACAGGACTATCACCAAAAAAAAACCTTAAATCCCAACCATGAGGTGCGGGAATCCCCCACGCGTTTTACCCTAATGATTAATTCTGAACTTCCCAAGATCTGCTCTGCTCTTTCTCACTTACGCTTATCATCTCGGGTCTCCATGAAGACAATAATATTACTGGAACCACTTATATAACCAAACAGGCAAAGACGTTTTCCCGAAAGACTTCACAGTTGTTGGAAAACTGAGATAAGGTACAATTCCTATTTCATAAATCAATAGACTTACACCGGGGTCTTATTTTACAGATTGTGGTCTAAGGCAAAGTTCAGAAACTGGAGCAATCACCATGGACACTGTTTAGTCTTTTAGAAATGATTTCTATAAATATCCCCCACAAAGACCCCCAGCACCACCATTATTAGCGGCCAATAAATAATCAGAGCCATCTGGAGACTATGTACGTGTATGTGTATCCACCTTCGTGCGTACTGGCAGCCAGGTACAAGTATAGAAAGGACAACAACGTTCTCTTTAACTGAATGTTTGCATTAAGTGCAGTAATGTTCTAGAAAGAATGCAAATAAATCACGTTATCAAGGCCTCTTTGCTCTATATAGTTTTATCAGGGGGTGGACATGTTGGTTAGAATCTTGGGTCAGATCTGTCAGATTCTAAACAACATGGCCGCCCCCGACACAGTTACACAGCGCAAAGATTCTAAACAACATGGCCGCCCCCGACACAGTTACACAGCGCAAAGATTCTAAACAACATGGCCGCCCCCGACAAAGTTACACAGCGCAAAGATTCTAAACAACATGGCCGCCCCCGACACAGTTACTCAGTGCAAAGATTCTAAACAACATGTCCCCCCCTCCCCCCCGATCCTGCTACACAGTGCAAATATTCTAAACAACATGGCCGCCCCCGACACAGTTACACAGCACAAAGATTCTAAACAACACGGCCGCCCCCGATAGTGCTACACAGCGCAAAAAATGGCTCATTAAGTCCCTTTATTTGTAATTTCATATTCCTACACTTAATGTTGTCTTTCAGTTAAACAAAACGTAATTTTTTTGCTGACAGTTGAAAACTTTAAAAAGAGAAAAATGCTGATCTTGTACGAAAATCACCAAACGCAGACAAAGCCTCAAATCCGAGCACTGGACATGTAACTTCCGCATAACCCACCTAACCCACCTGCAGAGCAACAGACACGTAATGTGCAGAGCCGAGTTAAACAGAGCAGAGCATGTTTCCTTACCATGTGAGTGTTAATCAGTGGTGTTCCTCTGTCAGTTCATGAACTGCAGCGTAGCTTTTACAGTAAGTGCCCAGCAGGGAGAAGGTTTTATATAGAAACCACAGCTGTGAATATCTGCAAAAAGACACAGAGAGAAATCAGTTTGCACCTGGTGTGAAGCTGCTTTGGCCAATTCTCCCCGCTGATCAAGGAGACACCCTGACACCCCTCCTAGTCTGCGCCGGGACATGAGATGGGGGGCAGATTAGTACCTGCTATCTCTGCTCCAAGAGACAAACTCACCCCCGGGTTTTTAATACTCTGCTGTTTGTATAGTCAGCTCTTACAGGGACTGACCCTAAATATTACTGATTAATAACGAAAAACGATTGATACATTGTGTGGCAGAACTGCAGCAAATACACAAATTAGGAGAACAATGTGTCTGTGGTGTCCCGCGCTTATGACATCACTTTGTGGAGTGATATGCAAATTACTGTATGCATTTGCTGCACTTCTGCCAGCTTAATATATAGATCATTGTTCATTATTTGTATTCTCCCCATTCACAGTAATATATTGTTTAGGATGACAGACCCCTTTAAAAGCCCATGATGTACCTGATCCCCACTTCCTAATTGGCTGGTCCGTTGGTCTATGTCTTAAATCTCTTGTCTTATAACTGTACATTTCACATAAAATAAACACAGTAATAATACTAGTCTAATGGGGGAGGACTGTTTGTCTCTGTCTGTCTGTCTATCTCCCTTTGCCAATAGAAGAGCACTGATTTGGCTCGGACCAGTCGGACCGGTCTGCTATTCCACCGGCAGGTCAATAAATATTTGGCATGAGTCCAAGTGAGGACACTTAGTTTTACTTTCAAACAGTTTACATAGGAAACAATTTCACCGGGGCTTCTCAATTCAGTGAGGTTCCAATAAGGAGGAGGGGCTTGGAGAGATAGGAAGGCGTGTTGCTAGAGTAACGACTCTTTAGGAAGAGTGAGGAGTGAGCATGGCGCTTTCCAGTGGTTAACAAGATATGCTAGCTGCACAGTGCAGTTGGAGGCAAGCGTCAGCCTGTTTTGTTCTTTTAACATATCACAGTGATGGGTCATGTTACACGAGAGGACACAATGCCCTATTGGATTTCACAGCTTGGAAAGTTGAGCGTTAATGCATATAAATCTGCACATGCGAACTCCACCTCTGTCGCCATAAAGTGGGCTCATCTGGGACAGCCTTCCAAAACCGTGACTGGGACAGTCGTGGAGTGCAATGCTCCCAACAACCCTGCTACTGGCGGGAGCATTGCACTCCACGTAACAGCTGTAACATGTCACAACTTTTCAACAAACAAAAAACAAAGAAAAAAAAAAGAAATCTAACGAACGGCTTGCGCTTAATTTAATTAGCGGACAGGGGGGGAAATGGATCCATTTGGACTGAATTATCCTCAGAGCTAAACTGACATTGATTTTTCCATTTTCTAAAAGAGAAGAGCTCGATCATGTGTTTTGTTCAGTTGATCTTCAGAGAAAAGTTAATAAAATTGGTCCCACTTTGTTCCAGAATGTTTCTGACTACAACAGGCTACATAACCTGCTTTTATAAGACAGATTCCAGCCTACACCTCCTTGAAGAGAAAGCTAAGCTCCCCAGGGGCTAATACAATTTCTATTTAGAAACTTTCTGTGGGTTTGCATTTAGCAGATTGCTCTGGTTTAAAATCCTTTTTCCACAACCCTTTTTTTTTTATTATAAATAGGCCATCAATATTTAATATGTCTGGAAATATTATTTATTTTCACATCTTGTTGTAACGTGTGCCAAACCCTTGTGTGTTTTAAGATAAGCAAGATAACATGTAATTATCTTCCAGATATTTATTACTTTCATCTGAATCTGGAGTTTCATATTTTTTGGGGGAGGTTTTTTTTTTATGCGGGGGGGGGGGGGGGGGGGGGGGGGCGGGGGGGGATTGCTTGAAAATGGAAATGCCAGAAACCTAGGTTCTTATACTACTGTAAATATACTATTATTTAACATATAAATATTATTGGGATTAAAATATGTTATGTTATATTTAATTCTTCTACGGTTTTCTATACCATACGCCAATTCACATGTGGAGAATTGATATGAGCGAATGTTTACCAGATTTGGAGCGGTTTTGGGACATATCTGGTAGCCAACATTGTATCCAATTCAGGACTGGTCAGTGTATAACAGGGACATTAAATGCAATCTCCTGCCTATGTCCAGATCATTACTAATACTTCCTTCTATCTACACTATGGGGCTAATTTATAGAGGTCAGATCTGGCTCAAAGATCTGAAAGTGGGCTAATGAACAGGAACATTTCCCCCAAAATTAACTCTTATAAATACCACCACTATTTGTTTTAATATATATATATATATATATATATACCATAATAATAATAATAATAATAATAATACTAATAATAATGATAATACTAATAATAATGATAATAATAACATTTAAATGACACCTTAGATATATTCCTTTGTACACAAAGCTGAGAGACAGACACCAACCTCACTGACATGACAGCTGCCAGACAGAGGATAAACTAGAATGTACTATGAAAGGTACCTGTCTGAATGATCAAAGGCTGTGGTACTATCAATATGCTACTAATAAAAGAAACAGGAGCCTCTGTCACCTAAACACTGATTATACTGTGACTGTACAGAATAATAAGTGATGACAAACTATCTGTAGCCAATGCATAAAACAAGAGAGATGTATGGTTTAAATGGGTCCCCTGGTTATGACATCACCTTGTGGCTTGATTTGCAAATGACACATTTCACACTGAAAGTTATATTTCTCTTATTTTATGAATGTGTTGCAATTCAGCTAACACAATGTATCTATCATTTATCAGCACGTGTATTCTCTACATCCACAGCAAAAGAAATGTTTAGGTGACAGAGTCTTCTCTAGTACCATTTTAATCGAACCTTGATTTTCTTGTGTTAAAACCTCTAACTTGTCCTTTCTTCCAGAGCCGAGCCAGACGAAAAAACAAACAAAACAACAGGTTCAGGGAATTGCGAGTTAAAACCCTTTGCTGTGATAAACGAGGTGAAGAAAGGCGTCAGATTGTATCTATCAGCGATCGTTAATGGGCCCTGGAACCTGCTACAAAAAAACGATGCCGTGAGGAATGTGTCGGGTTCTCAACAACATTAATGCAGCAGGCGATGAAGAAATTGACACAAATAATAAAGGAACCAGCTTTGGATATCATCAATGGGCAGTCGTCCTCGCAGCTGATCCATCCCAGGTGAGCGATGTTTTGGACATCCGCCATCGCCGTTATTAATCAACCCTTGTTTGTCACAAGAGCTGATCATTAAGGACAGTGAGCGGCTCCTCTGTGTGCTGGGGAAACCTTACAGTCCGCCATCAATCAGTCTCGTAAAATGAAAGGGGCCGCTGACGGATTGATGGGCGCGGTCTCTCCTCCCAGCACAATGCGTGGAACACAAAGGGGTCAAAACAAACATCGTCCCTCGGGCCCACCATTTGTCACAGCGTCTTTGTTCATCAATATCGCAAAACGCTTCTCACTGGGGCACAACACAACAGAGCCATGGGAGCTAATTAAGCACAGTTTAAGCAGGCTGATATACCGTATTTGCTCGAATATAAGACGACCCTGATTATAAGACGATCCCCCAAACTTTGGATATTCCTTTAGGAAAAAATTATTTTCTGTCCGTCGTACTGGTGTTTCATGTGTGTGAATAATGTACATATTTTTACTCTTAAACAACTTACACTTTTACACTGACAATCATTTCATGGGGGCTTCTACATTCAGTGGGATCTAATAAGGAGGGGCCTTGGAGAGACAGGCAGGACCACTGCTACTGGGATGTAACCACACACATATAAAAATATATATCGGACATCGCAGAGTAAAGTGTTACAAATGTAAAAACAGATCAAATGAATGGGATGACAGCAAAGCGCACACAATTTATGACATCATGCCTGGCACAGATGACCCTTTCCCTTTTTACTGAATAGATCTGACATTAACTCCTCCTACTTCTCATTCCACGCATACAGCTGTATGATCCGCTACCTGAATAGATCTGACATTAACTCCTCCTACTTCCCATTCCACGCATACAGCTGTATGATCAGCTGCCTGAATAGATCTGACATTAACTCCTCCTACTTCTCATTCCACGCATACAGCTGTATGATCGGCTACCTGAATAGATCTGACATTAACTCCTCCTACTTCTCATTCCACACGTACAGCTGTATGATCGGCTACCTGAATAGATCTGACATTAACTCCTCCTACTTCTCATTCCACGCATACAGCTGTATGATCAGCTACCTGAATAAATCTGACATTAACTCTTCCTACTTCTCATTCCACACGTACAGCTGTATGATCGGCTACCTGAATAGATCTGACATTAACTCCTCCTACTTCTCATTCCACGCATACAGCTGTATGATCAGCTACCTGAATAGATCTGATATTAACTCCTCCTACTTCTCATTCCACACATACAGCTGTATGATCGGCTACCTGAATAGATCTGACATTAACTCCTCCTACTTCTCATTCCACACATACAGCTGTATGATCAGCTACCTGAATAGATCTGACATTAACTCCTCCTACTTCTCATTGCACGCATACAGCTGTATGGTCGGCTGCCTGAATAGATCTGACATTAACTCCTCCTACTTCTCATTCCACGCATACAGCTGTATGGTCGGCTGCCTGAATAAATCTGACATTAACTCCTCCTACTTCTCATTCCACGCATACAGCTGTATGATCAGCTACCTGAATAGATCTGACATTAACTCCTCCTACTTCTCATTCCACGCATACAGCTGTATGATCAGCTACCTGAATAGATCTGACATTAATTCCTCCTACTTCTCATTCCACACATACAGCTGTATGAACGGCTACCTGAATAGATCTGACATTAACTCCTCCTACTTCTCATTCCACGCATACAGCTGTATGATCAGCTACCTGAATAGATCTGACATTAACTCCTCCTACTTCTCATTCCACGCATACAGCTGTATGATCAGCTACCTGAATAGATCTGACATTAACTCCTCCTACTTCTCATTCCACGCATACTGCTGTATGATCGGCTACCTGAATAGATCTGACATTAACTCCTCCTACTTCACATTCCAAGCATACAGCTGTATGATCGGCTACCTGAATAGATCTGACATTAACTCCTCCTACTTCTCATTCCACGCATACAGCTGTATGATCAGATACCTGAACAGATCTGACATTAACTCCTCCTACTTCTCATTCCACACATACAGCTGTATGATCAGCTACCTGAATAGATCTAACATTAACTCCTCCTACTTCTCATTCCCCGCATACAGCTGTATGATCGGCTGCCTGAATAGATCTGACATTAACTCCTCCTACTTCTCATTCCACACATACAGCTGTATGATCGGCTACCTGAATAGATCTGACATTAACTCCTCCTACTTCTCATTCCACACATACAGCTGTATGATCAGCTACCTGAATAGATCTGACATTAACTCCTCCTACTTCTCATTCCACACATACAGCTGTATGATCAGCTACCTGAATAGATCTAACATTAACTCCTCCTACTTCTCATTCCACACATACAGCTGTATGATCAGCTACCTGAATAGATCTAACATTAACTCCTCCTACTTCTCATTCCACACATACAGCTGTATGATCAGCTACCTGAATAGATCTGACATTAACTCCTCCTACTTCTCATTCCACGCATACAGCTGTATGATCCGCTACCTGAATAGATCTGACATTAACTCCTCCTACTTCCCATTCCACGCATACAGCTGTATGATCAGCTGCCTGAATAGATCTGACATTAACTCGTCCTACTTCTCATTCCACGCATACAGCTGTATGATCAGCTACCTGAATAAATCTGACATTAACTCCTCCTACTTCTCATTCCACTCATACAGCTGTATGATCAGCTACCTGAATAGATCTGACATTAACTCCTCCTACTTCTCATTCCACGCATACAGCTGTATGATCAGCTACCTGAATAGATCTGATATTAACTCCTCCTACTTCTCATTCCACACATACAGCTGTATGATCGGCTACCTGAATAGATCTGACATTAACTCCTCCTACTTCTCATTCCACACATACAGCTGTATGATCAGCTACCTGAATAGATCTGACATTAACTCCTCCTACTTCTCATTGCACGCATACAGCTGTATGGTCGGCTGCCTGAATAGATCTGACATTAACTCCTCCTACTTCTCATTCCACGCATACAGCTGTATGGTCGGCTGCCTGAATAAATCTGACATTAACTCCTCCTACTTCTCATTCCACGCATACAGCTGTATGATCAGCTACCTGAATAGATCTGACATTAACTCCTCCTACTTCTCATTCCACGCATACAGCTGTATGATCAGCTACCTGAATAGATCTGACATTAACTCCTCCTACTTCTCATTCCACACATACAGCTGTATGAACGGCTACCTGAATAGATCTGACATTAACTCCTCCTACTTCTCATTCCACGCATACAGCTGTATGATCAGCTACCTGAATAGATCTGACATTAACTCCTCCTACTTCTCATTCCACGCATACAGCTGTATGATCAGCTACCTGAATAGATCTGACATTAACTCCTCCTACTTCTCATTCCACGCATACTGCTGTATGATCGGCTACCTGAATAGATCTGACATTAACTCCTCCTACTTCATATTCCAAGCATACAGCTGTATGATCGGCTACCTGAATAGATCTGACATTAACTCCTCCTACTTCTCATTCCACGCATACAGCTGTATGATCAGATACCTGAATAGATCTGACATTAACTCCTCCTACTTCTCATTCCACACATACAGCTGTATGATCAGCTACCTGAATAGATCTAACATTAACTCCTCCTACTTCTCATTCCCCGCATACAGCTGTATGATCGGCTGCCTGAATAGATCTGACATTAACTCCTCCTACTTCTCATTCCACACATACAGCTGTATGATCGGCTACCTGAATAGATCTGACATTAACTCCTCCTACTTCTCATTCCACACATACAGCTGTATGATCGGCTACCTGAATAGATCTGACATTAACTCCTCCTACTTCTCATTCCACACATACAGCTGTATGATCAGCTACCTGAATAGATCTAACATTAACTCCTCCTACTTCTCATTCCACGCATACAGCTGTATGATCAGCTACCTGAATAGATCTGACATTAACTCCTCCTACTTCTCATTCCACGCATACAGCTGTATGATCAGCTACCTGAATAGATCTGACATTAACTCCTCCTACTTCTCATTCCACACATACAGCTGTATGATCAGCTACCTGAATAGATCTAACATTAACTCCTCCTACTTCTCATTCCCCGCATACAGCTGTATGATCGGCTACCTGAATAGATCTGACATTAACTCCTCCTACTTCTCATTCCACGCATACAGCTGTATGATCAGCTACCTGAATAGATCTGACATTAACTCCTCCTACTTCTCATTCCACGCATACAGCTGTATGATCAGCTACCTGAATAGATCTGACATTAACTCCTCCTACTTCTCATTCCACACATACAGCTGTATGAACGGCTACCTGAATAGATCTGACATTAACTCCTCCTACTTCTCATTCCACGCATACAGCTGTATGATCAGCTACCTGAATAGATCTGACATTAACTCCTCCTACTTCTCATTCCACGCATACAGCTGTATGATCAGCTACCTGAATAGATCTGACATTAACTCCTCCTACTTCTCATTCCACGCATACTGCTGTATGATCGGCTACCTGAATAGATCTGACATTAACTCCTCCTACTTCACATTCCAAGCATACAGCTGTATGATCGGCTACCTGAATAGATCTGACATTAACTCCTCCTACTTCTCATTCCACGCATACAGCTGTATGATCAGATACCTGAACAGATCTGACATTAACTCCTCCTACTTCTCATTCCACACATACAGCTGTATGATCAGCTACCTGAATAGATCTAACATTAACTCCTCCTACTTCTCATTCCCCGCATACAGCTGTATGATCGGCTGCCTGAATAGATCTGACATTAACTCCTCCTACTTCTCATTCCACACATACAGCTGTATGATCGGCTACCTGAATAGATCTGACATTAACTCCTCCTACTTCTCATTCCACACATACAGCTGTATGATCAGCTACCTGAATAGATCTGACATTAACTCCTCCTACTTCTCATTCCACACATACAGCTGTATGATCAGCTACCTGAATAGATCTAACATTAACTCCTCCTACTTCTCATTCCACGCATACAGCTGTATGATCGGCTACCTGAATAGATCTGACATTAACTCCTCCTACTTCTCATTCCACTCATACAGCTGTATGATCAGCTACCTGAATAGATCTGACATTAACTCCTCCTACTTCTCATTCCACGCGTACAGCTGTATGATCAGCTACCTGAATAGATCTAACATTAACTCCTCTTACTTCTCATTCCACGCATACAGCTGTATGATCAGCTACCTGAATAGATCTGACTAACTCCTCCTACTTCTCATTCCACGCATACAGCTGTATGATCGGCTGCCTGAATAGATCTGACATTAACTCCTCCTACTTCTCATTCCACACATACAGCTGTATGATCGGCTACCTGAATAGATCTGACATTAACTCCTCCTACTTCTCATTCCACACAAACAGCTGTATGATCAGCTACCTGAATAGATCTGACATTAACTCCTCCTACTTCTCATTCCACACATACAGCTGTATGATCAGCTACCTGAATAGATCTAACATTAACTCCTCCTACTTCCCATTCCACGCATACAGCTGTATGATCAGCTACCTGAATAGATCTAACATTAACTCCTCTTACTTCTCATTCCACGCATACAGCTGTATGATCAGCTACCTGAATAGATCTGACTAACTCCTCCTACTTCTCATTCCACGCATACAGCTGTATGATCAGCTACCTGAATAGATCTGACATTAACTCCTCCTACTTCTCATTCCACGCATACAGCTGTATGATCGGCTACCTGAATAGATCTGACATTAACTCCTCCTACTTCTCATTCCACGCATTCAGCTGTATGATCGGCTACCTGAATAGATCTGACATTAACTCCTCCTACTTCTCATTCCACGCATACAGCTGTATGATCAGCTACCTGAATAGATCTGACATTAACCCCTCCTACTTCTCATTCCTTGCATACAGCTGTATGATCGGCTACCTGAATAGATCTGACATTAACTCCTCCTACTTCTCATTCCACGCATACAGCTGTATGATCAGCTACCTGAATAGATCTGACATTAACCCCTCCTACTTCTCATTCCTTGCATACAGCTGTATGATCGGCTACCTGAATAGATCTGACATTAACTCCTCCTACTTCTCATTCCACGCATACAGCTGTATGATCAGCTACCTTAATAGATCTGACATTAACTCCTCCTTATTATCATTCCACGCATACAGCTGTATGATCAGCTACCTGAATAGATCTGACATTAACTCCTCCTACTTCTCATTCCAAGCATACAGCTGTATGATCGGCTACCTGAATAGATCTGACATTAACTCCTCCTACTTCTCATTCCACGCATACAGCTGTATGATCGGCTACCTGAATAGATCTGACATTAACTCCTCCTACTTCTCATTCCACGCATACAGCTGTATGATCGGCTACCTGAATAGATCTGACATTAACTCCTCCTACTTCTCATTCCACACATACAGCTGTATGATCAGCTACCTGAATAGATCTGACATTAACTCCTCCTACTTCTCATTCCCCGCATACAGCTGTATGATCGGCTACCTGAATAGATCTCACATTAACTCCTCCTACTTCTCATTCCACACATACAGCTGTATGATCAGCTACCTGAATAGATCTGACATTAACTCCTCCTACTTCTCATTCCACACATACAGCTGTATGATCGGCTACCTGAATAGATCTGACATTAACTCCTCCTACTTCTCATTCCACACATACAGCTGTATGATCGGCTACCTGAATAGATCTGACATTAACTCCTCCTACTTCTCATTCTACACATACAGCTGTATGATCGGCTACCTGAATAGCACTGGGGAATTTGCTGATGATTTATAAATTATATGACATAAATAAACTGCATCTATAAAGATACACACAGGTTAACTTGGGAGAAAAGAAACTAACATTTTCCTAAAAAAAAAGTTCAGTTTCCCTTTAAATGATCTTATTTTCATACAAAAGGATTCGCTCTGATACCTCGGTACATGGGGCTTTACACAAGGCTATCTTTTTTCCAATGGCGGATCAGAATTTGATGGGTTAAGTATGGATATTAGGTCTCCCACAAAAATTGGCGCTATTAATCTCTGCTCCAGACTTGTTAGAATATCACCAGTCTGAATAGACGGGACAAATAGCTGGCTGTCTCACACACTCAACATGACAAAACATGACCATTAAAAAGATATTAGGAAGTGTCAGAGATCTCAGATAGAGCCAGGGAGGAGAGAGAGGCTGCTCAGTGTGATGTATAAAGAGTACACTGGCTCTAATTCATAATGAGTTAATACTGAAGGTCGTCCTTCAGCCATCTCAAGGTTATGGAGCTATACTTCCTCTACTAGGGAGATCTGAGTGTGTGCCATGGTTCCACCAAAATAAGAATGGTGAACTATCCCTTTAACACCAATTGGTTGGCGAGAGTTTTGCTGTCTGGATACAAATCATCTACTGCCTGATCCCCCATGGATTGTTCCTTCCATTAAAGGGTCTACGCTACTAAAACATGCACACGTAGCTGCTTAATGTACCCAAGTGCTTACTTGGTGAGTGAGAGCCTCATTAACCCCAGACGGGTGCTTTATTGGTCGGGTTTGATGTCTAATTTCTGGTATGATTGATCCAAACTGCAGGAAGGATGGGGGGGGGGGGGTCCTTTACTTTTTAATGAACTCCTTCAAAGAATAACTTGTCAGATCTCAGCAATATTACACCCAAACTGTGACCTCGCCAAGTGAAACCCAACAGTTATAATGCTGCAGGTCCAGGCGCTGGGTTGTGGTCCTGGGTTGAGGCGCTGGGTTGAGGAGCTGGGATGAGGCGCTGGGTAGAGGTGCTGGTATGAGGCACTGGGCTGAGGCGCTAGGATGAGGTGCTGGGTTCAGGCGCTAGGATGAGGTGCTGGGTTCAGGCGCTAGGATGAGGTGCTGGGTTCAGGCGCTTGGATGAGGTGCTGGGTTGAGCTGCTGGGATGAGGCGCTGGGATGAGGCACTAGGATTATGCGCTGGGATGAGGCGCTGGGATGAGGCGCTAGGATTATGCACTGGGTTGAGACGCTGGGATGAGGTGCTGGGTTTATGCAGCATAGACATGTAAAGCAAGACACTGCTTTCATACCCACAGTTGTGTGACTTCAATCACATGGTACTAGAAGCAAGCCTGTGACATCTCTAAACTCGCTGACCCAAAAATATTAACCTTATCAAGATACACAGAGACGTATTATTTAGTATATAAAGTAGGGTCCGAATGTCTGAGTTCACCACCATAATCTGCTTTTCTTTCAGTATTTCACATAAAGGCAATGTGTGTGACACAATATACAGTCATTGTACAACAACAAGTCTGATAGAACAAAACATGCAATATTTGGTATGAGCACAGGACTCGCGTGAGGCCAGTATTAAATGTACGGCGGTAACAGCACGGCTGGTAATTACTTCAGAAGAAAAGGTGACAGACCTATATGAAATCCATTTGGTGTGAAGAGGACATTTATATATATGAAGAGAGTGATACACGATGCATTCAGGAATAAGAAACATATACTGATTACAATACTTTACTAAGATTTAATAAAGTCTTCAGATCACGATCATTTTTCTTCAAAATAAAGGTAGGTTTTCGACCACACAGGATATTAAGACTAGGTAAAGACTGAGTAAGGTAAGACTGAGTAAGGTAAGACTGAGTAAGGTAAGATTGAGTAAGGTAAGATTGAGTTAGGTAAGATTGAGTAAGGTAAGATTGAGTAAGGTAAGATTGAGTAAGGTAAGATTGAGTAAGGTAAGACTGAGTAAGGTAAGACTGAGTAAGGTAAGATTGAGTAAGGTAAGATTGAGTAAGGTAAGACTGAGTAAGGTAAGATTGAGTAGGGTAAGATTGAGTAAGGTAAGATTGAGTAGGGTAAGACTGAGTAAGGTAAGATTGAGTAAGGTAAGATTGAGTAGGGTAAGATTGAGTAGGGTAAGATTGAGTAAGGTAAGATTGAGTAAGGTAAGATTGAGTAAGGTAAGATTGAGTAAGTTAAGATTGAGTAAGGCGAGATTGAGTAAGTTAAGATTGAGTAAGGTAAGATTGAGTTAGGTAAGATTGAGTAAGGTAAGATTGAGTTAGATAAGATTGAGTAAGGTAAGACTGAGTAAGGTAAGATTGAGTTAGGTAAGATTGAGCAAGGTAAGATTGAGCAAGGTAAGATTGAGCAAGGTAAGATTGAGTAAGGTAAGATTGAGTTAGGTAAGATTGAGCAAGGTAAGATTGAGCAAGGTAAGATTGAGCAAGGTAAGATTGAGTTAGGTAAGATTGAGTAAGGTAAGACTGAGTAAGGTAAGATTGAGTAGGGTAAGATTGAGCAAGTTAAGATTGAGCAAGGTAAGATTGAGTAAGGTAAGATTGAGTAAGGTATGATTGAGCAAGTTAAGATTGAGCAAGGTAAGATTGAGCAAGGTATGATTGAGCAAGGTAAGATTGAGCAAGGTAAGATTGAGCAAGGTAAGATTGAGTTAGGTAAGATTGAGCAAGTTAAGATTGAGCAAGGTAAGATTGAGCAAGGTAAGATTGAGCAAGGTAAGATTGAGTAAGGTAAGATTGAGCAAGGTAAGATTGAGTAAGGTAAGATTGAGTAAGGTAAGATTGAGTTAGGTAAGATTGAGCAAGGTAAGATTGAGTTAGGTAAGATTGAGCAAGGTAAGATTGAGTAAGGTAAGATTGAGTTAGGTAAGATTGAGTTAGGTAAGATTGAGTAAGGTAAGACTGAGTAAGGTAAGATTGAGTAAGGTAAGATTGAGTTAGGTAAGATTGAGCAAGGTAAGATTGAGTAAGGTAAGATTGAGTTAGGTAAGATTGAGTAAGGTAAGATTGAGTAAGGTAATATTGAGTAAGGTAAGATTGAGTTAGGTAAGATTGAGTTAGGTAAGATTGAGTTAGGTAAGATTGAGTAAGGTAAGACTGAGTAAGGTAAGATTGAGTAAGGTAAGATTGAGCAAGGTAAGATTGAGTTAGGTAAGATTGAGTTAGGTAAGATTGAGTAAGGTAAGACTGAGTAAGGTAAGATTGAGTAAGGTAAGATTGAGTAAGGTAAGATTGAGTAAGGTAAGATTGAGCAAGGTAAGATTGAGCAAGGTAAGATTGAGTAAGGTAAGACTGAGTTAGGTAAGATTGAGCAAGGTAAGATTGAGTAGGGTAAGATTGAGTAAGGTAAGATTGAGTAAGGTAAGATTGAGTAAGGTAAGATTGAGCAAGGTAAGATTGAGTAAGGTAAGACTGAGTAAGGTAAGATTGAGTAAGGTAAGATTGAGTAAGGTAAGATTGAGCAAGGTAAGATTGAGCAAGGTAAGATTGAGTAAGGTAAGATTGAGCAAGGTAAGATTGAGCAAGGTAAGATTGAGCAAGGTAAGATTGAGCAAGGTAAGATTGAGTAAGGTAAGATTGAGCAAGGTAAGATTGAGCAAGGTAAGATTGAGCAAGGTAAGATTGATAAAAATGTGTTTTACATGTGTCTCCTATTTGTGAAACACGTGAGACAAGATTTGTTTTCTCTCATGCTGCTTTTTAGTTTTTGCTGCAATAAACCAAACTTTTTTTTTTCTTTTCATAACGGACTCCATTAAATGTCTGCGAATACCTGTCTGCGCTGCGTAATTAAGCAGCACTCTGGTCCCAGTCAAGGCGTCGATTCAAGGAGTAAACCCCCGATGATTTTACCTGACAGTGCTATATAGATTGAGTGGCTCCTGCTTACCTAGTGACCCCAGCAGAAGTTGAGCTGAAAAATTATAAAAATCAGCAAAACATGTTGGTCTTGCTCTTCATTAAATAGAACCTTAATTCACTCACCTGTCTTCAAGCAGGGATTTCAGCTATGTAAGGTAAAATATGCCAGTATTGGCCACAAATCTACGGAACAACAAACTATCACTTTTCTAATGATATAACAGCAGATAGATATTATAAATACTCAGTTACTGCTCATTTAGGTGTTAGGCACAGATTTCTACACTGACAGATGTGGATAACAGATGGAGATATCAAGCCCTTCCAACGCCCACTACCCAGAGTTTCCCTGGCTGCAGGTTGGAAATACACAGTGCTATGTGTTTAAAAAGTATACTATTATTTCTATAAGCAACTTTGGCAGCCCCTGCAGTACCCAGCACCGCCTCTAGGCCCACGGTGGCGCTATAACCTTGGAACTTTAATTATCACATACAAGTTAATGTTATTCTTATAAAGAAAAATACATAAAAACAGTACAAATCTAATAAGAGGACAAGTGATTCTGGCTTCTAACATTTCTCCTGCCGATCACATACTGTGACCAATGACCAGAACAAAGCATAATCATATGTGCCGACCTGTGACCTTCAGGGCCGGCAATTCAAGGTCACTCCGAGGACTGGGTTATTAGATACTAAGTGAGAGCACATGTAGCCACGTGATATGGGATCAGATTCCTGCAAGAGGAGGGATTGCATGTTAGCTGGCTCCTTCATCCCGTGGAGCTCACACTTTATTATACTCATAATCCCCCTGATATTCTCACAGGTTTAACACGCCCACAAACACACAACAGAGGAATAGCTGCCAACAGTCCCGAATTTGCAAAAGTCATTTTTTTGGGGTCCAGTCCCATCAACTATTGGTCTGTCCCGGCATTGTGCACAGGCAGCATTATGATTAGCACTTCTGTCCTGGGCTATGTGTATAGACTGTCTAGTACAGCCGTGCATGAGAGGTTATCTGACTCTGCACCTCTGTCCCGGGCTATGTGTACAGACTGTCTAGTACAGCTGTGCATGAGAGGTTATCTGACTCTGCTCCTCTGTCCCGGGCTATGTGTATAGACTGTCTAGTACAGCCGTGCATGAGAGGTTATCTGACTCTGCACCTCTGTCCCGGGCTATGTGTATAGACTGTCTAGTACAGCTGTACATGAGAGGTTATCTGACTCTGCACCTCTGTCCCGGGCTATGTGTATAGACTGTCTAGTACAGCTGTACATGAGAGGTTATCTGACTCTGCACCTCTGTCCAGCGCTATGTGTATAGACTCTCTAGTACAGCTGTGCATGAGAGGTTATCTGACTCTGCACCTCTGTCCTGGGCTATGTGTATAGACTGTCTAGTACAGCTGTGCATGAGAGGTTATCTGACTCTGCACCTCTGTCCTGGGCTATGTGTATAGACTGTCTAGTACAGCCGTGCATGAGAGGTTATCTGACTCTGCACCTCTGTCCTGGGCTATGTGTATAGACTGTCTAGTACAGCCGTGCATGAGATGTTATCTGACACTGCACCTCTGTCCCGGGCTATGTGTATAGACTGTCTAGTACAGCCGTGCATGAGATGTTATCTGACACTGCACCTCTGTCCCGGGCTATGTGTATAGACTGTCTAGTACAGCCGTGCATGAGAGGTTATCTGACTCTGCACCTCTGTCCTGGGCTATGTGTATAGACTGTCTAGTACAGCTGTGCATGAGAGGTTATCTGGCTCTGCACCTCTGTCCTGGGCTATGTGTATAGACTGTCTAGTACAGCCGTGCATGAGAGGTTATCTGACTCTGCACCTCTGTCCCGGGCTATGTGTATAGACTGTCTAGTACAGCTGTGCATGAGAGGTTATCTGACTCTGCACCTCTGTCCTGGGCTATGTGTATAGACTGTCTAGTACAGCTGTGCATGAGAGGTTATCTGACTCTGCTTCTCTGTCCTGGGCTATGTGTATAGACTGTCTAGTACAGCTGTGCATGAGAGGTTATCTGACTCTGCACCTCTGTCCTGGGCTATGTGTATAGACTGTCTAGTACAGCTGTGCATGAGAGGTTATCTGACTCTGCACCTCTGTCCTGGGCTATGTGTATAGACTGTCTAGTACAGCCGTGCATGAGAGGTTATCTGACTCTGCACCTCTGTCCTGGGCTATGTGTAAAGACTCTACTGTACAGAGGGCATTTTCTCCAAGTAATCCATGTATAAAGTAGATAGACTCCTACAAATGAGGGACACTATGGGGGGGGGGGGGGGGGGGCAGAGATATTAATCAGTTTTCCTCTCACCAGTAAAGGGGCAGATATTTGTATTTGTATTTTTACTGGCGAGCACACCTTATGATAATCTGTGAAGACACACTTGTTGATTGCTCATTATAACCCAATGGAGTGTACCTGCCTCTGATTCTATACAGATGGGATCTTCATCTCCAGCTATACTGCCAGACAAGAAGGTGGACACATGGAAGGAGATCTTCTCCGCGTCCCGGGGATGACACATTCGGAGAGCTGGGAACGTTAATCAGATTATACACGTGGTAGAAGTTTAATATGTAAACTAGCTGCATTAACTGGGCTCAGTGCCATCCGCTGCTTTAATAAAGGATAATGTATTCTGCTGAAGAATATATGGGATTTGTCTTCGTGTTAATAGGGGCTTCCGAGAAACCATTTATATAACACCATATTGAGTGCTGAGAGGTACTAGAATTACTGCACTTTTATTCTGTAACCTGTAGGGAAAGTTTAGTATTTGTTTAAAACATTAAAACACATCTTTGCTGTAATAAGAGACTGGGACGTTATTAGCTGTACTCGCTGAGATAGCTGTACTCGCTGAGATAGCTGTACTCGCTGAGATAGCTGTACTCGCTGAGATAGCTGTACTCGCTGAGATAGCTGTACTCGCTGAGGAAACCATAATTATTCGTACCCAGCGTCTGTGTATTAGGATGGAGTGAGAGGTGTGTGTCCCAGCAGGGCCGCCACCAGGAATTTCAGTGCCCCTTACTGAACACATTTTCAGCCCCCCCCCCCCCCCGACAATATCTCCCACTTGCCCCACCTACCCTCACAAGCATGTTATCTCGGTCTAGTGTAATATGGAGGGTGGTTTGGAGCAGTTGGTCAATATGCCAGTAATATTTTGCACTCAATATGCCAGTATTTTGACACTCAGTATGCCAGTATTTTGCACTCAATATGCCAGTATTTTGACACTCAGTATGCCAGTATTTAGCCCTCAATATGAAATTATTTTGCCATTTAATGAGCCAATATTTTGCCCCTCAATATGCCATTCTTTGCCCCTCAATATGCCATTCTTTTCCCCCTCAATATGCCATTCTTTTCCCCCTCAATATGTCATTCTTTTGCCATTTAACATGGCAGTATTTTGCACCTCAATATGCCAGTATGTTTCCCCTCAATATGCCAGCTAATATGCCAGGATTCTGCCCCTCAATATGCCATAATTTTGCCCCTCAATATGCCATTATTTTGCCCCTCAATGTGTCATTCTTTTGCCCCTCAATATGCCAGGATATTGCCCCTCAATATGCCATAAGAGGATTTTGTCTCTCAGTATGCTAGGATTTTGTCCCTCAATGTGCCAGGATTTTGCCATTTAATATGCCAGGATTTTGCCCCTCAGTATGTCATTATTTTGCAATTTAATATGCCAGTATTTTGCCCCTCAATATGCCATTCTTTTGCCCTCAATATGCCAGGATTCTTCCCCACAATATGCCAGGATTTTGCCCCTCAATGTGCCAGGATTTTGCCATTTAATATGCCAGGATTTTGCCCCTCAGTATGCCAGGATTTTGCCCCTCAATATGCCATTCTTTTGCCCTCAATATGTCATTATTTTGCAATTTAATATGCCAGTATTTTGCCCCTCAATATGCCATTATTTTGCCCTCAATATGCCAGGATTCTTCCCCACAATATGCCAGGATTTTGCCCCTCAATGTGCCAGGATTTTGCCATTTAATATGCCAGGATTTTGCCCCTCAGTATGCCAGGATTTTGCCCCTCAGTATGCCAGGATTTTGCCCCTCAGTATGCCATTCTTTTGCCCTCAATATGTCATTATTTTGCAATTTAATATGCCAGTATTTTGCCCCTCAATATGCCATTCTTTTGCCCTCAATATGCCAGGATTCTTCCCCACAATATGCCAGGATTTTGCCCCTCAATGTGCCAGGATTTTGCCATTTAATATGCCAGGATTTTGCCCCTCAGTATGCCAGGATTTTGCCCCTCAATATGCCGTTCTTTTGCCCTCAATATGCCAGGATTCTGCCGCTTAATGAGCCAGGATTTTGCCCCTCAATGTGCCAGCATTATGCTTGTTTGCCACTCTCCTACCCCCTTCCCCACTACTTACCTCCTGTGCGCTCCCCTCCAGCCCCACGGCTTCAATAAAGTTTGTTAAAAAAAAAAATGCTACCAGAGTTACCCCGGTCGCATTTTTTTTCCCTTACAAACTTTATTAAAGCCGTGCGGCTGGAGAGGAGCGCACAACGCTTCCCTCACAGCCGCGGACCTGCTTAACCAAGGGACATTTTTTTTACATTTTTTATCCTGGTGTGACCCGGGCCCACCGGGCCCCCTGGACCCGCCGAGCCCGGGACGCCAGTATCGCCCGTCACCCGCTGATGGCGGGCCTGTGTCCCAGTGTCTGTGTATTAGGAGGAGGTGTGTCCCCCAGTGTCTGTGTATTAGGAGGAGGTGTGTCCCCCGGTGTCTGTGTATTAGGAGAAGGTGTGTGTCACGGTGTCTGTGTATTAGGAGGAGGTGTTTGATACAGATCTAGAACCCAGAATACTGAGACTTTGTGTCTGGAGATAAAGATCTAGAAACCAGAATACTGAGACCTTTTGTCTGGAGATAAAGATCTAGACCCAGAATACTGAGACCTTGTGTCTGGAGATAAAGATCTAGACCCTAGAATACTGAGACCATGTGTCTGGAGATAAAGATCTAGACCCCCGAATACTGAGACCTTGCGTCTGGAGATAAAGATCTAGACCCCTGAATACCGAGACTTTGTGGATGGAGATAAAGATCTAGAACCCAGAATACTGAGACCTTGTGGATGGAGATAAAGATCTAGACCCCAGTATACTGAGACCTTGTGGATGGAGATAAAGATCTAGACCCCAGTATACTGAGACCTTGTGGATGGAGATAAAGATCTAGACCCCAGAATACTGAGACCTTGTGTTTGGAGATAAAGGACTAGAGAGATATTTAAAGTCATGTGACCCTACAGTAGCAAAGGTTTAGCATGGTGCTCTGGCAGCATTGTGTCTAAGAGACTTACACAGTGTAAAAAAGGAAAATTGAGCTGCAGACACCTGGTATCTGTAAGGAACGTGTGCGACCCAACATCTTTTTAGTTCTTCCCCCTTTTCTTCTCTGGGAGCCGACTATAGGAAGGTGGTAAGTCTGTTTCCAGGTCTGCTCCCCCACACGCTTTACCTGCTAGTTTGTTAAGCAGAGTTCTCCGTGCTGGCTGAGAGCAAGCTTTACAACCCAGTTACAGCCGGTGGCTTTCCAAAGACGGTCGGTATTAATTTTCAGCCTCTGAGATATTATTTGCATGCATCAAATCACTAATTAAACTGCTCCACGGGATGCATACCAGGGGGAGAACCCGACTCATTACTCTAAATGAATTTTTAAAGATTTCAATTAATTTAGCATTTGTATGACAAGTATTTTTTTTTTTTTTTTTTTTACTCCTTGTGGCACATTTCATTCTTCATCTTACACTTTCGTGATCAAAATTCCCAACCGACGAATAAACATCGCAACTGGAAATTAAATAAAATCGGCACAAATAATCCAAACTGCAGCAGGTAACTCCTTACAGGGAACATGAAGCGTACAGGCCTAATGAGGTTATCATCTCCAGGGAATGGTAATTTTACCGGTCTAACGAGGTTACTATCTCCAGGATTCTTTGTAGATTGCATGCAATGTGCAAGATACCAGCATGGTCCATGGTCCATGGTGGATTTTATGTTGGTCAAATTAATGATGTATTATGGACCTTCACAGGCCGTGCCATGGACATTGCATACTTTCCAACTGTCCCGAATTTGCCAGGACAGCCCCCTTTTTTATGTGTCCTGTCTTGTGAAATGTGTGTGTGCCCAGGCACTATGCACAGGCAGCATTGTGTTTAAACTGGGTATATCTGGCTGGGAAATGAACACAAGACACTCGGTGACAGGTAACCTAAATCTCAATGTTGCGGGGTCTCACAAAGCTGTGTGACAGACTTAATAATGGTCTCAGACACCGTGAGAACTAATCTCAAGGAGAGCATGAGCCACTCGTAGGGCTACTGCTAAACAATCGAACCACTCAACTCTTCCCTCTCTAACCAAAGTCAAAGACCTGGTCGATGGTGTAATAGACATGGACCTCATGACCGAATACCTTCATGAAACCCCAACCAGATTCCCTAAAATCTGCCTGCCATGATTCTCCTTCTTCCCAAAAACACAAATATCTTCTTGAAAACTGTCTCTGATACCCACCCAGGAAACTCTGAACTCCCCCCCCCCCCCCCTCCCGAAGATACCTCTCTAATATCCAAAAACAACCGACCTCCCCACCACCACCACCATGATAGGCTACTTCAGATCCGATACCCTCTCTTCCTGTCCCTCTTTCCTGATCCCAGACCCCTCCATGTTACCAAAAACTACGTGAAGTGATACAAACTAATTACCAAGTGTTAATGCTTTATGTTTCTAATTTATCCAATGTGTTTCTGTGATGGAAGTATTGTCAACACTTAATCTAAAAACCTTTTCTCTCGTTTTGTAATGTAAAAGCCTCACAATATAAATCATTTGGATATCAGATGTTTGTCAAATTGTTTACCTTATTATTGGTCTAGAAATTGATTTATGTTGATTGAATTATTAATCTCTTGGCACAAACTTTATCAAAGGGCAACTGTAGAAAATGAATTATTACTTAATTGAACAAATGCTTCAAGTGTAATCGTTGTACAAAAGCTATGCTTTAATGAAATAAATAGAGCACTGTATTGGACCCTCTCGTTATATCAGGGGGAGGGCATGTCGTTTAGAATGAACCCTGAATGTAGAAACCCCGGTGCAATTATATTCAATCTGAAACTACAGGAGAACTATACAGTGTTAGTAAGTAAAAATAAGTGCATATTACACACATTAAACACATTTACAGCAGACAGAAGTCAGGTCTAAGACTGACCATTTAACTAAAATAAACCAAGTTAAATAAACTGCCAAATACCCCAAAACACAACCAAACAATATGTTGGGGTCTTCATCTAGAGCTGGATTATACATGAAGCACATGTATAGGTCACTTAGGGAAGTATATATATATATATATATATATATATATATATATATTATTAATACAACAATAATAATTATTAAGGCTATTAATCCTAAAAGAGAGAATTGCATGAAGCGGAAATGGGAATTTCAAGATAAAGGCCAAAGATGCCGAGTTGGAATAATGCTCCTATACAACTAAATGCGAGAATTTTCCCAGATCGGCTACTTTGGCCTTTAGTTTGAAATTCCCTTGTCATCACCCTGCACTTCTCACTTTCATGCATTATCCCATATAATTGCCAGTAAGAGTATGTCTATGGCCCACTGATGTACAAGCACATACTACACAGTACAGCACGGCTATTATCTCCTCACATATCAATAATGAATATAATCAATATGTATGGTGATCTCTCACATGTCATGGCTATCAGATGGCACTGGCAGTCACAGAGCCAGATCACAGCTTACATTACTCTCTCCCCAAAGAGCTGACACAGCGGGAGGGGGATTTACTAACAGGAGGGGAGATTTACTAACAGGAGGGGAGATTTACTAACAGGGGGAGAGATTTACTAACAGGGGAGATTTACTAACAGGAGGGGAGATTTACTAACAGGGGAGATTTACTAACAGGAGGGGAGATTTACTAACAGGAGGGGAGATTTACTAACAGGGGAGATTTACTAACAGGAGGAGATATTTACTAACAGGGGAGATTTACTAACAGGAGGGGAGATTTACTAACAGGGGAGATTTACTAACAGGAGGGGAGATTTACTAACAGGAGAGGTAATTTACTAACACTAGGCAGGAGGGGAGATTTACTTACAGGAGGACAGATTTACTTACAGGAGGACAGATTTACTTACAGGAGGGGATATTTACTTACAGGAGGGGAGATTTACTAACAGGAGGAGAGATTTACTAACAGGAGGAGAGATTTACTAACATGAGGGGAGATTTACTAACAGGAGGGGAGATTTACTAACAGGAGGAGAGATTTACTAACAGGAGGAGAGATTTACTAACATGAGGGGAGATTTACTAACAGGAGGGGAGATTTACTAACAGGAGGAGAGATTTACTAACAGGAGGAGAGATTTACTAACATGAGGGGAGATTTACTAACAGGAGGGGAGATTTACTAACAGGAGGAGAGATTTACTAACATGAGGGGAGATTTTCTAACAGGAGGAGATATTTACTAACAGGAGGAGAGATTTACTAACAGGAGGGGGATTTGCTAACAGGAGGGGAGAATTACTAATAGGAGGGGAGATTTTCTAACAGGAGGAGAGATTTACTAACATGAGGGGAGATTTTCTAACAGGAGGAGATATTTACTAACAGGAGGAGAGATTTACTAACAGGAGGGGGATTTGCTAACAGGAGGGGAGAATTACTAATAGGAGGGGAGATTTTCTAACAGGAGGAGAGATTTACTAACATGAGGGGAGATTTTCTAACAGGAGGAGAGATTTACTAACAGGAGGAGAGATTTACTAACAGGAGGAGAGATTTACTAACAGGAGGGGGGATTTACAAACAGGAGATTTACTAACAGGAGGAGAAATTTACTAACAGGAGGGGGGATTTACAAACAGGAGATTTACTAACATGAGGGGGGATTTACTAACATGAGGAGAGATTTACTAACAGACGAGGAGATTCACTGGTACACAGATAGGGTCACCACCTTTTCCACAAAAAAATATCAGCCTTGCTATTGACTCCATAGACTTAACATTGGCAGCAAGCAATTGTATTACTGGCCTTTCAGTAACATCGCAGCTGGGTGGCAATCCTGTACACAGATATGGATGGAGGCAAGTTGCTCACAAAGGGGCTCATCCTTTTTATTTTTAGCTTAGGGCACCCAAAAGCCCCTGGGTCAGATTAACATACAGTCATTTCTCGGGTCACTATAGGGTAATGTTATGGCTGCTTACACTTTGCAGACAAGGAATTTCAAACTGACAGCCAAAGTAGCTGAGAAGGAGACATTCTCCCAAGCAGCCTTATGCCTGTACCCAGCATCATTTCTCCTGTGACATGTTAAACACCCCAGCATCTTTCTAGTACTTTTACCCATGCATGCAGTATGTGATGTATACCCTGGCCCCTCAGCATTGCGTATTAAAGGAGGACACAACTTATTTAACCCTTGCTTTGTTATAGGAAGCAAGTGTTTAAATGCTTGATTTAATTCTCCCAACTAAACCCAAATTGTTTCTCATATCTGCCTCGAAGCTGAGGCAGAGCCAGTCTCGATGTGGCGCACGCGCACACTATCCGCAATCGGGGTCAGTCGGGGTCTTCCTCCATGCCTGATTGTTCTCTTTGCCTAGTTAAGGACCCCCCTGTTTCTTCTCATTGAAAATGAGGGTCTCTCTCTCTACGTCAGCAGAAAGAGTCAATAGCCAACCAGAGCGGGCGGCCTCCTTCCCAGGTTAGCATGGCAGCTGCAGGTCAGAGAATAAGCTGGTATATGTACTATCCAAAGTCTATATTAGACGCACAAGGTTAGTGTCTATATGCTCAATTTATAGTGATGGGGAATATAATAGCCAATAATAGTATCAGAGGTAGTAACAAGGCACAACATGATTGGGGTACAGGGTGGTCACATGTCCCACAATCCCCCCCAAATGCCTTAATACAGTGCACATTTTGGGTATGTATAATGCAGCCAGTGTGTGTGTGTGTCTGTGTGTGTGTGTGTGTCTGTGTGTGTGTGTGTGTGTGTGTGTGTGTGTGTGTCTGTGTGTGTGTCTGTGTGTGTGTCTGTGTGTGTGTCTGTGTGTCTGTGTGTGTGTGTGTGTCTGTGTGTGTGTGTGTGTCTGTGTGTGTGTCTGTGTGTCTGTGTGTGTGAAGCCATCAAACAGCCCACAACTTACCACAATAACCACAAGATTAAATATGTACTCACACCAATATCTCACTCCTGCTCCTCACATGTCCACAGGGAGACTTCAATCCAAAACAGAACTACCAAACATGAACCTCGCATCCTTCCATTGTAAAAAAGCCTCCTCTCCTAGGGTCCAGTGCACAGCAGGATGCACAGTCTAATGCCAGCTCTCTGAGAATGATTGATGAATCCTTTGCTAGGCCCATCTGAATTCAAAAGAGTCTGTAAGGAGATTAGAGGCATGTGACCCTCATCCATGGGGAGAAGGAATGCACTCTGGGTCACACATTCCGCCGATGGATAATACAAGTCAATACATTCCTCCAGCAAGTTAATGGGAACCAACAAAGCCTTTTCCATATAGAATAATATATATATATATATCGCTGGCAATACAGTCAGATTCATATAACCCTTTTATTCTTAAAGAGTTTGCAGATTATGCTGCTCTATTTCACAGGCAAGAACTGAACTTCCATCGATCATTAAAGGATTTTTTTCCATATCTCTGTTTCTTCTTTTCTTATATGTTTATATCCCTAGCGCGTTCCTGGATTTTTCTACGTACCCCTAAGCCGTCTTACTCTCCCCACCCTCCCAAACTTTCACCCTTTTTCTCTCTTTTTCCACTCACAACATAAATATTTATTTGAATGCGTAAAATCCTCTAGACCAAATGATACAGTTTTATTTGTAAGTCGCCCTTGACCAAATTATTTATATTTATTTATAAAGCCCTCAAATTATATATGTTCATTAATTATAATAATTTATATTTATTTATAAAGTATTCTATTTCTATTTATTTTATTTTGAAAGTTCATTACCAGGAAGACATACACTGGGATTTCTATTGGTTTAAATTATGTCTTGGGGACCAAGTCCAGAATGGTATTACACATTTAACAGTGGATTAAAAAAAAAAAACTTATATATTACATCAATGCATGTATGGCAATATTTTATTTTTAAATTTATAAACTTTATAAATATATTTAGTTATTTTTTTTTTATCAGTCCTCTCCACTTAATTCATTATTATTAAGTCCATTTAGCCTAATAATTTATTTTTTATTTATAAATTCCTCTCAATCTAATTCATTATTTTTAATTATTCAGTCCTCTTAACCTAATTAATAATTTTTATTTTAAAAGAGCGCCCAACCAAATTATTTATTTTCAAGTTATAAAGCCATCTTAAGCTAATTAATTATTTTTTTTATTTTTAAAATCCTCTCAAACTAAATATTTTTTTTTTTTTATCTTTAAAGATTTCTCATCCAAAAATGTTATTTGTAGGCCCAAAATATTTAGATTTATTTAAAAATTAATCTCAACCTAATAATTTATATTTGTATATAAAGCCTTCTCAAAATAATTATATATTTTTATTTATGCAACGATGAATACACCAGGGTCTAAAAAGTGAACTGTGGTGAACTGCAAAACCCAGGCATTAATAGAGGAATTTGGAAAACAGGTTTTTTTTTAAAAAAATATGTAATATGCAATTAGCCATTTCCCTCCTGCCCCACTATATTGTTTGTTTTTTTTATAACCGTCTGCTCTGCTCAGACATAAACATTATTCTGTATTCCTGTATTTATGTAAAGTACAGTTTGGGGAAGCCTCACAGCTAGCACAATTTAAAAAAGCAGGTTAAACCGTGTGTAAATAATTCCAGACAATGCTTTTACAGAGTAAATAATCTACCCATTTTTTTGCACAGCAGTATTGTTTAGTGAATCCCACCCCATGCAAAAGGTTAGGCAGAGAACCTACTCAGCTTTGGGTCAGGGTGAGGCTGCCTGGCAAACTTTTGGGGCCACATCCAACTAGTGGCCATTCCTTTAGAGATCAGCGATATAAAGCACTTTCCTATTGATTAGCTACACTTCTTATTTTAGCCATAAGACATAAAACTATTTTATGAAAGTATCAGATCAGTAAGAGGGATTTAATGAACTTTATACATGTTTCCTTTAAATGTTTCAATTTTTAGAGTTTGTTTGTTTCGTTTTTTTTTTTTAAATGGAGATTTTGTCAAAGTTTATTAAAGAGAATTTAGAGAATAACTAAAATCAGTCACGCGTTAAATGTAAAGACATTTTGAAACGATGGAAAATCGAGAGACAAAACTTGTCTATAAATATAATATGAGCAGAACATCTGCAAAACAGCACAACATATATAACATGCACATGACGGCACTAAGAAAGAAGGGGAAACAATTAGATATGATGTTTTTTTTTTATAATTTGTCTTCAGACGCATCTTGTGGAAGATAAAATTAATTATCATTTCATAATTTGATTTGCACAGACAGGAGTTTTGTTTATTTCAGGAAAAAGTAGCTCAACTCCCCCATGACAAACAAAAAATGGTCAGCTCCACTTAACATATGTCCTCTATATTGTACATGTGTTTAACCCCTTAACCACCTTAAAAGACGAAAGCACCACACTTGGAATGTAAATGTTTGTGCGCGTCACAATCTTGTTACATGTTCACCTTGCAAATTACACACTTCATATTGAAAAGGAGATGATTTGCATATCAGGCCAACAGATGTCATAGACAGGGGCCACCACAGACAGTTCTACAACACACGTTTCCTTTGATTGATGTATTTGCTGCAGTTCTACTGGCGCAATGTATAGATTCGTTTGTTTGTTTTCCCCATTGCATTCACATTGTAAACCTAAACATTTGTTATATAGTCGCTTTAATGAAAGAATACAAATAAATCACCTTATTCTACTTGCATTGCACAACCAGGGGGCGGACATCTTGGTTCAGATGAGTCACATCTTTATTTGTCTGACCCAGAATTCTAAATAACATGTCCGGCAACTGATAGAGCTATACAGAGCAAAGATTCTAAACAACATGTCCACCCCCTGATAGAGCTATACAGAGCAAAGATTCTACACAACATGTCCGTCCCCTGATAGAGCTATACAGAGCAAAGATTCTAAACAACATGTCCGCCCCCTGATAGAGCTATACAGAGCAAAGATTCTAAACAACATGACCACCCCTGATAGAGCTATACAGAGCAAAGATTCTACACAACATGTCCGCCCCGATAGAGCTATACAGAGCAATGATTCTATACAACATGTCTGCCCCCTGATAGAGCTATACAGAGCAAAGAGGGCTCAATAAGGTGCACAGTATTGTAATATTTCTGTGACAGAGTGCCTTTAAAGTCTGACACTTGCTTGAGTTCACAGCGCTCTCGCCAGGAGATAGAGAGAGTGCGGCACAGGACGGTCACATGGTTGGGATGGGGATGCAGAATGCATCCATAATAGCTCTGTCTGTGATAAATATTTAACTTGCTCTTAGTTCCGAAAAATTCCTGAATGTGGACAGATCAGCATGTAACTGTAATATCGGCTCTGATTAATGGCGCTGAGATTCCAGCACTTAAGGAACGCGGAGTCATCCAGTGATATCAGACCCATCTGTAATGCACCGAGCTTAAATTACCTCAGAGGGGTCTATTAAAAAGCCTCGGAACTGGCTGCGGCCTCCCTATGGTCAGAGATTGGACAGAAATCCCTGTCTTTCCTAGTAATATGAGATCTCTAGGAAAATGTTATACAAAGCCTGGTAATATATATTGAAATGTTATTTTTGGTCAGTGAAATAGTGTTTGTTTGTTTTACACAGAGAGGGAGCGAGAGTTATTCATTATCTGAAATTCCAGGGCAAAGTTATAAAAGTGGTATAATCAGCAGCAATATTTCATTGGTTTCCATGGTGACGATGAGACCACCAGTAAATAAGCCTCAGTGAATCCTGGACTTTAAACAACATGTTGAGAAGATATGTGCAGCACGGAAACTGCCCTTGGGAATTCTGATACATAAAACTGTCTCTCTCCTCCCTGCCAATCACACCGGCTCTCTCCTCCCTGCTCCCAGACTCCTGTATAATATATGTATGCACACATTACAAGTATAGTTATCATTCACCTGGTATTATTATATGTCTGCTCTGTACAGGCTCCTGTGTAATATATGTATACACACAGTGCAAGTATAGTTATCATTCACCTGGTATTATTATATGTCTGCTCTGTACAGACTCCTGTGTAATATATGTATGCACACATTACAAGTATAGTTATCATTCACCTGGTATTATTATATGTCTGCTCTGTACAGACTCCTGTGTAATATATGTATGCACACATTACAAGTATAGTTATCATTCACCTGGTATTATTATATGTCTGCTCTGTACAGACTCCTGTGTAATATATGTATGCACACATTACAAGTACAGTTATCATTCACCTGGTATTATATGTCTGCTCTGTACAGACTCCTGTGTAATATATTTATGCACACATTACAAGTATAGTTATCATTCACCTGGTATTATTATATGTCTGCTCTGTACAGGCTCCTGTGTAATATATGTATGCACACACTGCAAGTATAGTTATCATTCACCTGGTATTATTATATGTCTGCTCTGTACAGACTCCTGTGTAATATATGTATGCACACATTGCAAGTATGGTTATCATTTACCTGGTATTATTATATGTCTGCTCTGTACAGACTCCTGTGTAATATATGTATGCACACACTGTAAGTATAGTTATCATACACCTGGTATTATTTTATGTCTGCTCTGTACAGACTCCTGTGTAATATATGTATGCACTCACTGCAAGTATAGTTATCATTCACCTGGTATTATTATATGTCTGCTCTGTACAGACTCCTGTGTAATATATGAATGCACACACTGCAAGTATAGTTATCATTCACCTGGTATTATTATATGTCTGCTCTGTACAGACTCCTGTGTAATATATGTATGCACACACTGCAAGTATAGTTATCATTCACCTGGTATTATTATATGTCTGCTCTGTACAGACTCCTGTGTAATATATGTATGCAGACACTGCAAGTATAGTTATCATTCACCTGGTATTATTATATGTCTGCTCTGTACAGACTCCTGTGTAATATATGTATGCACACACTGCAAGTATAGTTATCAGTCACCTGGTATTATTATCTGCCTGCTCTGTACAGGCTCCTGTGTAATATATGTATGCACACATTGCAAGTATAGTTATCAGTCACCTGGTATTATTATATGTCTGCTCTGTACAGGCTCCTGTGTAATATATGTATGCACACACTGCAAGTATAGTTATCATTCACCTGGTATTATTATATGTCTGCTCTGTACAGACTCCTGTGTAATATATGTATGCACACACTGCAAGTATAGTTATCATTCACCTGGTATTATTATATGTCTGCTCTCTACAGGCTCCTGTGTAATATATGTATGCACACACTGCAAGTATAGTTATCATTCACCTGATATTATTATATGTGTGCTCTGTACAGGCTCCTGTGTAATATATGTATACACACACTGCAAGTATAGTTATCATTCACCTGGTATTATTATATGTCTGCTCTGTACAGACTCCTGTGTAATATATGTATGCACACATTACAAGTATAGTTATCATTCACCTGGTATTATTATATGTCTGCTCTGTACAGACTCCTGTGTAATATATGTATGCACACATTACAAGTACAGTTATCATTCACCTGGTATTATATGTCTGCTCTGTAAAGACTCCTGTGTAATATATTTATGCACACTTTACAAGTATAGTTATCATTCACCTGGTATTATTATATGTCTGCTCTGTACAGGCTCCTGTGTAATATATGTATGCACACACTGCAAGTATAGTTATCATTCACCTGGTATTATTATATGTCTGCTCTGTACAGACTCCTGTGTAATATATGTATGCACACATTGCAAGTATGGTTATCATTTACCTGGTATTATTATATGTCTGCTCTGTACAGACTCCTGTGTAATATATGTATGCACACACTGTAAGTATAGTTATCATACACCTGGTATTATTTTATGTCTGCTCTGTACAGACTCCTGTGTAATATATGTATGCACTCACTGCAAGTATAGTTATCATTCACCTGGTATTATTATATGTCTGCTCTGTACAGACTCCTGTGTAATATATGAATGCACACACTGCAAGTATAGTTATCATTCACCTGGTATTATTATATGTCTGCTCTGTACAGACTCCTGTGTAATATATGTATGCACACACTGCAAGTATAGTTATCATTCACCTGGTATTATTATATGTCTGCTCTGTACAGACTCCTGTGTAATATATGTATGCAGACACTGCAAGTATAGTTATCATTCACCTGGTATTATTATATGTCTGCTCTGTACAGACTCCTGTGTAATATATGTATGCACACACTGCAAGTATAGTTATCAGTCACCTGGTATTATTATCTGCCTGCTCTGTACAGGCTCCTGTGTAATATATGTATGCACACATTGCAAGTATAGTTATCAGTCACCTGGTATTATTATATGTCTGCTCTGTACAGGCTCCTGTGTAATATATGTATGCACACACTGCAAGTATAGTTATCATTCACCTGGTATTATTATATGTCTGCTCTGTACAGACTCCTGTGTAATATATGTATGCACACACTGCAAGTATAGTTATCATTCACCTGGTATTATTATATGTCTGCTCTCTACAGGCTCCTGTGTAATATATGTATGCACACACTGCAAGTATAGTTATCATTCACCTGATATTATTATATGTGTGCTCTGTACAGGCTCCTGTGTAATATATGTATACACACACTGCAAGTATAGTTATCATTCACCTGGTATTATTATATGTCTGCTCTGTACAGACTCCTGTGTAATATATGTATGCACACACTGCAAGTATAGTTATCATTCACCTGGTATTATTATATGTCTGCTCTGTGCAGGCTCCTGTGTAATATATGTATGATAGTTATCATTCACCTGGTATTATTATATGTCTGCTCTGTACAGGCTCCTGTGTAATATATGTATGCACACACTGCAAGTATATTTTCATTCACCTGGTATTATTATATGTCTACTCTGTACAGACTCCTGTGTAATATATGTATGTATTTGGTAAACACAGTCAAGGATTTTAAGCATGCGTGGGATAGACACAAGGCTATCCTAGCTATAAGACCGGAAAAGGGGTACTAATAAAAGTACTCAAAAAAAAAAAAAATTGGGCAGACTAGATGGACCGAATGGTTCTTATCTGCCGACACATTCTATGTTTCTATGTTTCTATGTTTCTATGTATGCACACACTGCAAGTATAGTTATCATTCACCTGGTATTATTATATGTATGCTCTATACAGACTCCTGTGTAATATATGTATACACACACAGCAAGTATAGTTATCATTCACCTGGTATTATTATATGTCTGCTCTGTACAGACTCCTGTGTAATATATGTATGCATACACTGCATGTATAGTTATCATTCACCTGGTATTATTATATGTCTGCTCTGTACAGGCTTCTGTGTAATATATGTATGCACACACTGCAAGTATAGTTATCATTCACCTGGTAATATTATATGTCTGCTCTGTACAGACTCCTGTGTAATATATGTATGCACACACTGCAAGTATAGTTATCATTCACCTGGTATTATTATATGTCTGCTCTGTACAGACTCCTGTGTAATATATGTATGCAGACACTGCAAGTATAGTTATCATTCACCTGGTATTATTATATGTCTGCTCTGTACAGACTCCTGTGTAATATATGTATGCACACACTGCAAGTATAGTTATCATTCACCTGGTATTATTATATGTCTGCTCTGTACAGACTCCTGTGTAATATATGTATGCACACACTGCAAGTATAGCTATCATTCACCTGGTATTATTTTATGTCTGCTCTGTACAGACTCCTGTGTAATATATATATACACACATTACAAGTATAGTTATCATTCACCTGGTATTATTATATGTCTGCTCTGTACAGACTCCTGTGTAATATATGTATGCACACACTGCAAGTATAGCTATCATTCACCTGGTATTATTATATGTCTGCTCTGTACAGACTCCTGTGTAATATATGTATGCACACACTGCAAGTATAGTTATCATTCACCTGGTATTATTATATGTCTGCTCTGTACAGACTCCTGTGTAATATATGTATGCACACAATGCAAGTATAGCTATCATTCACCTGGTATTATTATATGTCTGCTCTGTACAGGCTCCTGTGTAATATATGTATGCACACACTGCAAGTATAGTTATCATTCACCTGGTAATAATATATGTCTGCTCTGTACAGACTCCTGTGTAATATATGTATGCACACACTGCAAGTATAGTTATCATTCACCTGGTATTATTATATGTCTGCTCTGTGCAGGCTCCTGTGTAATATATGTATGATAGTTATCATTCACCTGGTATTATTATATGTCTGCTCTGTACAGGCTCCTGTGTAATATATGTATGCACACATTGCAAGTATAGTTATCATTCACCAGCTATTATTATATATCTGCTCTGTACAGACTCCTGTGTAATATATGTATGCACACACTGCAAGTATAGTTATCATTCACCTGGTATTATTATATGTATGCTCTATACAGACTCCTGTGTAATATATGTATGCACACACTGCAAGTATATTTTCATTCACCTGGTATTATTATATGTCTACTCTGTACAGACTCCTGTGTAATATATGTATGTATTTGGTAAACACAGTCAAGGATTTTAAGCATGCGTGGGATAGACACAAGGCTATCCTAGCTATAAGACCGGGAAAGGGGTACTAATAAAAGTACTCAAAAAAAATAAAATTGGGCAGACTAGATGGACCGAATGGTTCTTATCTGCCGACACATTCTATGTTTCTATGTTTCTATGTTTCTATGTATGCACACACTGCAAGTATAGTTATCATTCACCTGGTATTATTATATGTATGCTCTATACAGACTCCTGTGTAATATATGTATACACACACTGCAAGTATAGTTATCATTCACCTGGTATTATTATATGTCTGCTCTGTACAGGCTCCTGTGTAATATATGTATGCACACATTGCAAGTATAGTTATCATTCACCTGGTAATATTATATGTCTGCTCTGTACAGGCTCCTGTGTAATATATGAATGCACACATTGCAAGTATAGTTATCATTCACCTGGTATTATTATATGTCTGCTCTGTACAGACTCCTGTGTAATATATATATACACACATTACAAGTATAGTTATCATTCATCTGGTATTATTATATGTGTGCTCTGTACAGACTCCTGTGTAATATATGTATACACACACTGCAAGTATAGTTATCATTCACCTGGTAATATTATATGTGTGCTCTGTACAGATCAAGCTGCAAACCTATAAAATTAACATAGAAAGCTATTTTATTTTTTATTTCAGGGGGGTCCATTAATGTAGCTTTGTTGGCATCCCTCCCCCACAATACAACTGCAAGATGCCAGACATGCCATTGTGCCCCTGCAGGTGCTTGGCACAGTTCTTGATTGAGAGTGTGAGATGCCCACAGGACAAGGCAGAAGCTCCAGCTGCTAGGAATGTGTGCTGCTGGATACAATTGATGGGTTGGGGGTATCCGCCCTCCTGAAGTGGCAGGGAAGGATTAGGGCATGTACAAGGCATATTGCCAACGCTGAATAAACACAGTGTATTGCGCGGCTTGTGTTTGATGTGTGAGAATGAGAAGGCCTGCAGCGCATGGTGAGCTATTGAAACTGTGAGCAAATCATAAAGAAACACAGAATTTATGGTAAGAAAAAAAAACCTTCGCCCAAGCCATCTGCCCATTACCATATGCAAAGCACTCCGACAGATGTATTTATTTCTAAACAGCTCATTATGCATTTCTCAGTCCTAGTTAAAGGGGCCACGCAGGGGCCACACCACACAAAATCAGCTCCAATGTTAACCAAATAAAAAGTATCATATTTGTAAATGAGATGAGAGGTTTTAATGATCTCTACCAAGTGCAGACATTATAAATAGAAATGCTTTAATGACAAAATACAAATAAAGCAGCTTATTGAGCCCTCTCTGCTCTGCATAGTTTGATCAAGGGGTGAACATGTTTCTTAGAACCCATCCTCTGTATAGCTCTATCAGGGGCGGGCATGTTGGTTAGAATCTTTGCTCTGTATAGCTCTATCAGTGGGTGGACATGTTGGATGGAATCTTTGCTCTGCATAGCTCTATCAGGGGGCGGACATGTTGGTTAGAATCTTTGCTCTGTATAGCTCTATCAGGGGGCGGACATGCTGTTTAGAATCGTTGCTCTGTATAGCTCTATCAGGGGGCAGACATGTTGTTTAGAATCTTTGCTCTGTATAGCTCTATTGGGGGTGGACATGTTGGTTAGAAACTTTGCTCTGTATAGCTCTATCAGGGGCGGACATGTTGTTTAGAATCTTTACTCTGTATAGTTGTATCAGGGAGTGGACATGTTTAAAATCTTTGCTCTGTATAGCTCTATCAGGGTGCGGACATACTGTTTAGAATCGTTGCTCTGTATAGCTCTATCAGGGGGCGGACATGTTGTTTAGAATCTTTGCTCTGTATAGCTCTATTGGGGGTGGACATGTTGGTTAGAAACTTTGCTCTGTATAGCTCTATCAGGGGGCGGACATGTTGTTTAGAATCTTTGCTCTGTAACGCTCTATCAGGGGGTGGACATGTTGTTTAGAATCTTTACTCTGTATAGTTGTATCAGGGAGTGGACATGTTTAAAATCTTTGCTCTGTATAGCTCTATCAGGGGGTGGACATGTTGTTTAGAATCTTTGCTCTGTATAGCTCTATCAGGGGACAGCCATGTTGTTTAAAATCTTTGCTCTATCAGGGACGGACATGATGTTTTAAATCTTTGCTCTGTATAGCTCTAAATATATATATATATATATATATATATATATATATATATATATATATATATATATATATATATATATATATATATATATATATATATATATTATATATCAGCTCTATTGTAATTTAAAAGGAATTTGCCAAATGCTTCCTTACAGCAAGGATATAGTGATTCTCTTTGTTTTTAAATTATTATTTAATTACACTTCATAATCAAGATTATGCCACAAGGAAAGAAAAAAAAAAAGATTCTTTGGATGTAAGATAAATTGTAGTTTTGTGCAAGTGTTTGCTTCATAAACAGACTACATATCCCATGGTGCTCAGCCAGTCTTATCATTGTGACTTGACATCTGCATTTCAGGAATTAATAAAAGATAAGGTACATAGATTGATAGACAGATATACTGATAGATAAGGTACATAGATTGATAGACAGATATACTGACAGATAAGGTACAGAGATTGATAGACAGATATACTGACAGATAAGGTACAGAGACTGATAGACAGATATACTGACAGATAAGGTACAGAGATTGATAGACAGATATACTGACAGATAAGGTACAGAGATTGATATACAGATATACTGACAGATAAGCAGGGCCGATCCTGGGCGGGTGCACGGGGTGCACCGCGCCCAGGCGCACGGGAGGAGAGGCGCTGAAGCAGGGAGCTCTCTCCCTGCCGTCCTCCTCCTTGATAAAGCAAGCACAGCGCGACGGGTGCAAGCTCCGCCCCCGTCGCGTTCTGTGATTGGCTGCTGCCGGGAGGAGGACGTTCTCTAGAGTATCTGCCAAGACACCATAGAGAACATCCTCCTCCCTGCAGCCAATCACAGAACGCGACGGGGGCGGAGCTTTCCCCCGTTGCTCTGTGCTTGGATTACCAAGGAGGAGGAGGTGATAACAGTTTGGGGGGGGGGGGGGGGGGTATTGTTAAAATATAAAATAAAAAAAGAAAGTGTGGAAGTGTATATGAATGTGTATGTGTGTATCAATGTGTTTAACTATGTGTGTGTTAATGTCTGTGTAAGTGTGTGTGAATGTGAATGTGTATAAGTGTGTATGTGTGTGTCAATGTGTATAACTATGTGTGTGTTACTGTCTGTGTAAGTGTATGTGTATAAGTGTGTATGTGTGTGTCAATGTGTATAACTATGTGTGTTACTGTCTGTGAAAGTGTGTGTGTATGTGTATGTGTGTGTCAATGTGTATAACTATGTGTGTGTTACTGTCTGTGTGTGTGTGTGTATGTGTATAAGTGTGTATGTGTGTGTCAATGTGTATAACTATGTGTGTGTTACTGTCTGTGTGTGTGTGTGTATGTGTATAAGTGTGTATGTGTGTGTCAATGTGTATAACTGTGTGTGTTACTGTCTGTGTAAGTGTGTGTGTATGTGTATAAGTGTGTATGTGTGTGTCAATGTGTATAACTGTGTGTGTTACTGTCTGTGTAAGTGTGTGTGTATGTGTATAAGTGTGTATGTGTGTGTCAATGTGTATAACTGTGTGTGTTACTGTCTGTGTAAGTGTGTGTATGTGTATAAGTGTGTATGTGTGTGTCAATGTGTATAACTATGTGTGTGTTACTGTCTGTGTGTGTGTGTGTATGTGTATAAGTGTGTATGTGTGTGTCAATGTGTATAACTGTGTGTGTTACTGTCTGTGTAAGTGTGTGTGTATGTGTATAAGTGTGTATGTGTGTGTCAATGTGTATAACTGTGTGTGTTACTGTCTGTGTAAGTGTGTGTGTATGTGTATAAGTGTGTATGTGTGTGTCAATGTGTATAACTATGTGTGTTACTGTCTGTGAAAGTGTGTGTGTATGTGTATAAGTGTGTATGTGTGTGTCAATGTGTATAACTATGTGTGTGTTACTGTCTGTGTGTGTGTGTGTATGTGTATAAGTGTGTATGTGTGTGTCAATGTGTATAACTATGTGTGTGTTACTGTCTGTCTAAGTGTGTGTGAATGTGTATGTGTGTGTCAATGTGTATAACTATGTGTGTGTTACTGTCTGTGTAAGTGTGTGTGTATGTGTATAAGTGTGTATGTGTGTGTCAATGTGTATAACTATGTGTGTGTTACTGTCTGTGTAAGTGTGTGTCAATGTGTATGTGTGTGTCAATGTGTATAACTATGTGTGTGTTACTGTCTGTGTAAGTGTGTGTACATGAGTGTCTGTCTAATAAAAGTACTCAAAAAAAAATTGGGCAGATTAGATGGACCGAATGGTTCTTATCTGCCGACACATTCTATGTTTCTATGTTTCTGTGCAAGTGTATCCTGTGTCTAAGTGTGTAAAGGTGGCTGTGTGTGTATTTATGTATGTGTGACAGTGTGTATAAGGGTGTCTGTGTAAATGTATGTCTGTGAGGGTGACTAAGTGTGTAACTGTGTGTATTTATGTATGACTGTGTGTATTTATATGTGACTGTGTATTTATGTGTGACTGTGTGTATTTATGTGTGACTGTTTGTATTTATGTGTGGCTGTGTGCAAGTGTGTTCTTGCCCGGGGCCCTCACTGCGCTCATCAATTTATCACATGGAGGGCACCAGCCCCCAACCAGCTGGCGTCTATTTGCCGCCTCCTGCACTCAGCGTGCGTAGAGGGAAGACTGTGCGGAGGAGACGGCCGGGGATGTGAGAGCAGCAGCAAGGTGAGTACTGGGGAAGGCAGGAGAGGAGATTATGCTTTTATTGGGTAAACTAACTGTGGCATATTGGCTGTTGCCTATTAATTGGCAAACTAGCATAGGTATATAAATGGGAAAACTGTCTGTGACATATCAGTGGGCAAATTGGCTGTTGTATATTAATAGACAAACTGCCTGTGGCATATTAATGGGCAAAATAATTGGCATATTACTTGGGAAACTGGTGTATTTTATTGGACGAACTGGCATTTTTATTGGGCAAACTGTAGCATTTTTAATAGGCAAACTGGCTGTTGCTTATGTTAATGGCAAAGTGTACCCTAAGAACACCTCTGCAAATGGGCTGCCCATGTGCTGCTTTGCTGCCTCTCAGAGCCAGCTCAGCAGATCGGCGCCATGTTTCCCCTTAGACCTCAGTCAGCGCTTTCTGCTCTTTCCATGCACAGTGATGACTTAGAGCGTCGGAACATAACGGTCAGAGTCATCACTATGTGCGGGGAGATCAAGGCAGTGCTAATTGAGTTCTGAGATGAGGTCAGTAGGGGGCATGAAAATGGGACAGGGGAAGAGACAAATACATGGTAGGTAGGCGGTATAGGAGAAAGATATGGGGTGTGACAGACAGACATATGGTATGAGTGTAGAGAGACAAACATGGGCAATGAGTGGAGAGTGAGAGACAGACATGGTGAATGAGTGCAGAGTGAGAGACAGACATGGGGAATGAGTGCAGAGTGAGAGACAGACAGACATGGAGTATGAGTGGAGAGAGAGAGACAGACATGAGGGTATGGGGAGAGAGAGACAGACATGAGGGTACAGGGAGAGAGAGACAGACATGAGGGTACGGGGAGAGACAGACAGACATGAGGGTACGGGGAGAGACAGACAGACATGAGGGTACGGGGAGAGACAGACAGACATGAGGGTACGGGGAGAGACAGACAGACATGAGGGTACGGGGAGAGAGAGAGACACGTGAGTGACTGACTTGGTGGAATATTATTTATCACTCATTGTGTACTTCTTTTCCAATGATGCTAAGCCAGACTAATGAGAGACTTTGGCTGGTTGGGAATCATGGGTAGTATGGTAGTAAAACGGTAGTAAAAACTCATTCTCCTAGCCAGCAAAAAGTCTCCCATGTTGCTGGCTGAGCATCATAGAAATAAATAAAACCACTACACAGTATTATGGCAAAATATATATCTTTATTTAAAATAAACGTTGGTCCTTTACATTAAAATAAAGTTTTCTCCCTCCCCCTCTCCCTCTCCCCAATATTGAAATGGGCATGTCTGGAACAGAAATGTCTAAAGGGGAGGAGTTCATAATATAGCCACGCCCACCCTTGGGCGCCAAAGGAAAACCTGCACCCAGGCGCCCGTGACCCTAGGATCGGCCCTGCAGATAAGGTACAGAGATTGATAGACAGATATACTGACAGATAAGATACAGAGATTGATAGACAGATATACTGACAGATAAGGTACAGAGACTGATAGACAGATATACTGACAGATAAGGTACAGAGACTGATAGACAGATATACTGACAGATAAGGTACAGAGATTGATAGACAGATATACTGACAGATAAGGTACAGAGATTGATAGACAGATATACTGACAGATAAGGTACAGAGACTGATAGACAGATATACTGACAGATAAGGTACAGAGACTGATAGACAGATATACTGACAGATACGATACAGAGACTGATAGACAGGTATACTGACAGATAAGGTACAGAGACTGATAGACAGATATACTGACAGATAAGGTACAGAGACTGATAGACAGATATACTGACAGATATGGTACAGAGATTGATAGACAGATATACTGACAGATAAGGTACAGAGATTGATAGACCGATATACTGACAGATAAGGTACAGAGATTGATAGACAGATATACTGACAGATAAGGTATAGAGACTGATAGACAGCTATACTGACAGATAAGGTACAGAGATTGATAGACAGATATACTGACAGATAAGGTACAGAGATTGATAGACAGATATACTGACAGATAAGGTACAGAGACTGATAGACATATATACTGACAGATAAGGTACAGAGACTGACAGACAGATATACTGACAGATAAGGTAGAGAGATTGATAGACAGATCTACTGACAGATAAGGTACAGAGATTGATAGACAGATATACTGACAGATAAGATAAAGAGATTAATAGACAGATATACTGACAGATAAGGTACAGAGACTGATAGACAGATATACTGACAGATAAGGTACAGAGACTGATAGACAGATATACTGACAGATAAGGTACAGAGACTGATAGACAGATATACTGACAGATAAGGTACAGAGACTGATAGACAGATATACTGACAGATAAGGTACAGAGATTGATAGACAGATATACTGACAGATAAGGTACAGAGATTGATAGACAGATATACTGACAGATAAGGTACAGAGACTGATAGACAGATATACTGACAGATAAGGTACAGAGACTGATAGACAGATATACTGACAGATATGGTACAGAGATTAATAGACAGATATACTGACAGATAAGGTACAGAGACTGATAGACAGATATACTGACAGATAAGGTACAGAGACTGATAGACAGATATACTGACAGATAAGGTACAGAGACTGATAGACAGATATACTGACAGATAAGGTACAGAGATTGATAGACAGATATACTGACAGATAAGGTACAGAGATTGATAGACAGATATACTGACAGATAAGGTACAGAGACTGATAGACAGATATACTGACAGATAAGGTACAGAGATTGATAGACAGATATACTGACAGGTAAGGTACAGAGATTGATAGACAGATATACTGACAGATAAGGTACAGAGATTGATAGACAGATATACTGACAGATAAGGTACAGAGATTGATAGACAGATATACTGACAGATAAGGTACAGAGATTGATAGACAGATATACTGACAGATAAGGTACAGAGATTGATAGACAGATATACTGACAGATAAGGTACAGAGATTGATAGACAGATATACTGACAGATAAGGTACAGAGATTGATAGACAGATATACTGACAGATAAGGTACAGAGACTGACAGACAGATATACTGACAGATAAGGTACAGAGACTGATAGACAGATATACTGACAGATAAGGTACAGAGATTGATAGACATATATACTGACAGATAAGGTACAGAGACGGATAGACAGATATACTGACAGATAAGGTACAGAGACTGATAGACAGATATACTGACAGATAAGGTACAGAGACTGATAGACAGATATACTGACAGATAAGGTACAGAGATTGATAGACAGATATACTGACAGATAAGGTACAGAGATTGATAGACAGATATACTGACAGATAAGGTATAGAGACTGATAGACAGATATTCTGACAGATAAGGTACAGAGATTGATAGACAGTTATACTGACAGATAAGGTACAGAGATTGATAGACAGATATACTGACAGATAAGGTACAGAGATTGATAGACAGATATACTGACAGATAAGGTACAGAGACTGATATACAGATATACTGACAGATAAGGTACAGAGACTGATAGACAGATATACTGACAGATAAGGTACAGAGATTGATAGACAGATATACTGACAGATAAGGTACAGAGACTGATAGACATAAATACTGACAGATAAGGTACTGAGACTGATAGACAGATATACTGACAGATAAGGTACAGAGATTGATAGACAGATATACTGACAGATAAGGTACAGAGATTGATAGACAGATACACTGACAGATAAGATACAGAGATTGATAGACAGATATACTGACAGATAAGATGCAGAGACTGATAGATATACTGACAGATAAGGTACAGAGACTGATAGACAGATATACTGACAGATAAGGTATAGAGATTGATAGACAGATATACTGACTGATAAGATACAGAGATTGATAGACAGATATACTGACAGATAAGGTACAGAGATTGATAGACAGATATACTGACAGATAAGGTACAGAGATTGATAGACAGATATACTGACAGATAAGGTACAGAGACTGATAGACAGATATACTGACAGATAAGGTACAGAGACTGATAGACAGATATACTGACAGATAAGGTACAGAGATTGATAGACAGATATACTGACAGATAAGGTACAGAGATTGATAGACAGATATACTGACAGATAAGGTACAGAGACTGATAGACAGATATACTGACAGATAAGGTACAGAGATTGATAGACAGATATACTGACAGGTAAGGTACAGAGATTGATAGACAGATATACTGACAGATAAGGTACAGAGATTGATAGACAGATATACTGACAGATAAGGTACAGAGATTGATAGACAGATATACTGACAGATAAGGTACAGAGATTGATAGACAGATATACTGACAGATAAGGTACAGAGATTGATATACAGATATACTGACAGATAAGGTACAGAGATTGATAGACAGATATACTGACAGATAAGGTACAGAGATTGATAGACAGATATACTGACAGATAAGGTACAGAGATTGATAGACAGATATACTGACAGATAAGGTACAGAGATTGATAGACAGATATACTGACAGATAAGGTACAGAGACTGACAGACAGATATACTGACAGATAAGGTACAGAGACTGATAGACAGATATACTGACAGATAAGGTACAGAGATTGATAGACATATATACTGACAGATAAGGTACAGAGACTGATAGACAGATATACTGACAGATAAGGTACAGAGACTGATAGACAGATATACTGACAGATAAGGTACAGAGATTGATAGACAGATATACTGACAGATAAGGTACAGAGATTGATAGACAGATATACTGACAGATAAGGTACAGAGATTGATAGACAGATATACTGACAGATAAGGTATAGAGACTGATAGACAGATATTCTGACAGATAAGGTACAGAGATTGATAGACAGTTATACTGACAGATAAGGTACAGAGATTGATAGACAGATATACTGACAGATAAGGTACAGAGATTGATAGACAGATATACTGACAGATAAGGTACAGAGACTGATATACAGATATACTGACAGATAAGGTACAGAGACTGATAGACAGATATACTGACAGATAAGGTACAGAGATTGATAGACAGATATACTGACAGATAAGGTACAGAGACTGATAGACATAAATACTGACAGATAAGGTACAGAGACTGATAGACAGATATACTGACAGATAAGGTACAGAGATTGATAGACAGATATACTGACAGATAAGGTACAGAGATTGATAGACAGATACACTGACAGATAAGATACAGAGATTGATAGACAGATATACTGACAGATAAGATGCAGAGACTGATAGATATACTGACAGATAAGGTACAGAGACTGATAGACAGATATACTGACAGATAAGGTATAGAGATTGATAGACAGATATACTGACTGATAAGATACAGAGATTGATAGACAGATATACTGACAGATAAGGTACAGAGATTGATAGACAGATATACTGACAGATAAGGTACAGAGATTGATAGACAGATATACTGACAGATAAGGTACAGAGACTGATAGACAGATATACTGACAGATAAGGTACAGAGATTGATAGACAGATATACTGACAGATAAGATACAGAGATTGATAGACAGATATACTGACAGATAAGGTACAGAGATTGATAGACAGATATACTGATAGATAAGGTACAGAGATTGATAGACAGATATACTGATAGATAAGGTACAGAGATTGATAGACAGATATACTGACAGATAAGGTACAGAGACTGATAGACAGATATACTGACAGATATGGTACAGAGATTGATAGACAGATATACTGACAGATAAGGTACAGAGATTGATAGACAGATATACTGATAGATAAGGTACAGAGATTGATAGACAGATATGCTGACAGATAAGGTACAGAGATTGATAGACAGATATACTGACAGATAAGGTGCAGAGACTGATAGACAGATATACTGACATATAAGGTACAGAGACTGATAGACAGATATACTGACAGATAAGGTGCAGAGACTGATAGACAGATATACTGACAGATAAGGTACAGAGATTGATAGACACATATACTGACAGATAAGGTACAGAGACTGATAGACAGATATACTGACAGATAAGGTACAGAGATTGATAGACAGATATACTGACAGATAAGGTACAGAGATTGATCGACATATATACTGACAGATAAGGTACAGAGACTGATAGACAGATATACTGACAGATAAGGTACAGAGACTGATAGACAGATATACTGACAGATAAGGTACAGAGACTGATAGACAGATATACTGACAGATAAGGTACAGAGACTGATAGACAGATATACTGACAGATAAAGTACAGAGACTGATAGACAGATATACTGACAGATAAGGTACATAGATTGATAGACAGATATACTGACAGATAAGGTGCAGAGACTGATAGACAGATATACTGACAGATAAGGTGCAGAGACTGATAGACAGATATACTGACAGATAAGGTACAGAGACTGATAGACAGATATACTGACAGATAAGGTACAGAGATTGATAGACAGGTATACTGACAGATAAGGTACAGAGATTGATAGACAGATATACTGACAGATAAGGTACAGAGATTGTGTAATAAGTGAAATCCAATGACACCACTCTCTCCCATATTTATCACATTAGGGGACAGTCACTGGCTCAATGACTAGCCTCTCTGACTGAGACATCTCATCGGCACATGTTCACACCAAATGTCAATCGGTAGCAGGTTTATCTGTCTCACACACACAGTATAAATACAATGCTTGCTGTGCGCAGGGCTGATTACTGTATATAGACAGTACTAATGCCGTTACACACCCAGTAAACTCGGGAATGTTGGTCACTATGCTTTTTTGGCGTGATAAACCGATAAATGCATTGTGTGTATAGATGGGAGACGGGTAACGAGGATCGCAGTGGGGTGGGGGGCACAGGGCTCGGTATTATTCATTGCATAGCTTATCAGCTGTAAGAAACGGTAGCCTGGGGGGGGGGGGGGGCACAGGGCTCGGTATTATTCATTGCATAGCTTATCAGCTGTAAGAAACGGTAGCCTGGGGGGGGGGGGGGGGCTAAATTCCTAATTCAAAGGCTGGAATTGAGCAGGAAGCCTTGCGGGGGCAGAATGTCAAATAACATATTTACTTTGGTTTAACTGGCTAATTAAGTGGGAATTATTCCAGCCGCCCTGAGTGGTGTCTGCTGGTAACTGCCGCCACAGATCTCACTATACTCTATGCACATCGGACTTGGAAAAAAGACTACAACTCCCACTGGCCACAGCCAAAACAAGACATGCATTAACTTCAAAGGCAACATTCCTACAAGCAACACCAGATTACATACTCTCATATCTAGGCTGAGGATAATGGGGTTTGTGCTCTGACAACTGGTAGAGAAGCATGACTTAAATGTATATTCCCGTCCCTTACAGACTCTCACAACGATTGTGGGGCTTCATTGCGGCTCTTAACAGGTTAATTTACAGCATGTTAAAAAAAAGATGAAGATGCTTGTGGATTTAATAACTCCCCCTAAAAAAAGTGTGGGGTATAACACGTAGCCCCCCTCCCCTTCCCCCCGTTATTATTGAGTATAATCAACTGATCATATTCTGAAATAAGTTCTCCAAGCTGAGCGATGACAGTAATGTATGCATCCATTACACATTGGACATCTGCATGCTAAATATGTGTCATTTATTCATTCATTCATACCAGGTCTGCAGCTTCTACTAATCCTCCCACTCATCTCTCAGCATTGGGCTGGAGCCTGGGAGGGGACATCGCCTGATGAGTATACTTAAACAGTGCAAGTGCAGCTATCATGACATGGGAGCTTTAATGATCCCTGCAGAATGTATAATGTAAATGTGTCCAGGGGAATCGATTTATTAATCCCATGGGGACAACCCTAATTCACTAATAGATTAGACATATAAGTTATACACTGTGCAGGGAGCAAGTACAAGTTATGTGTGATTGAGCGGAATGGTTTAATCCCAGGGGCTTACTGTGGGGGATCGGGGTCCATTCAGAACTTGACCTAATTAAGCACTATAACAGGACCCTGTGCGTTTATTAAGCAGGTGACTGGTAGCGTCCGGTGAGAAGGGATATAAAAGGTCTGTTGCACACCCCCTATATAACGAGGGTCTGCTCCACACCCCCTATATAACGAGGGTCTGCTCCACACCACTTATATAACGAGTGTCTGCTCCACACACCCTATATAACGAGGGTCTGCTCCACACCCCTTATATAACGAGTGTCTGCTCCACACACCCTATATAACGAGGGTCTGCTCCACACACCCTATATAACGAGGGTCTGCTGCACACTCCCTATATAACAAGGATTTGCCCCACACCCCCTATATAACAAGGATTTGCCCCACACCCCCTATATAACGAGGGTCTGCTCCACACCCCCTATATAACGAGGGTCTGCTCCACACCCCCTATATAACGAGAGTCTGCTCCACACCCCCTTTATAACGAGGGTCTGCTCCACACCCCTTATATAACGAGGGTCTGCTCCACACCCCTTATATAACGAGGGTCTGCCCCACACCCCTTATATAACGAGGGTCTGCTCCACACCCCCTATATAACGAGGGTCTGCTCCACACCCCTTATATAACGAGGGTCTGCTCCACACCCCTTATATAACGAGGGTCTGCCCCACACCCCCTATATAACGAGGGTCTGCTCCACACCCCCTATATAACGAGGGTCTGCTCCACACCCCATTTATAACGAGGGTCTGCTCCACACCCCTTATATAACGAGGGTCTGCTCCACACCCCCTATATAACGAGGGTCTTCTCCACACCCCCTATATAACGAGGGAGATTTATAGCGCCTGGCAGCTGGCTCGTATCTGTATCCCAGCGTCCAAACTGATTATCACGCCTGCATATGGCACTATCTGGCGGTGGTTTAGGGGAAGTTATCCCGCTGGCTACAAGCCAAGAAGTTGAAATCACGAGCCACTATCGTCTACTGTACAAAGACCCCTCTTGTAGAATATGGTAATATATCTGGACCCCCCTTGTGCAATACCCCACTGTATATGGATTTATGGCTATTGAGACAAACAGTATGGCCGGCATGTTTCTGAACTATAAGGCAGGGGAGGTGACTAATAACGGCCCATGAATATTCAATGAGGCATCATACAGATAATTGCAGTAAGTGTATTATGCACAGGCCGTCCCTCTGAATAGGTTACATTACTGGCTGTATTATTACATCCCCGCAGCAAAGAGGGAGATGAATTCAAACACTGATCTCCACCATCTATAGCCGAGTCTCTATAATTTGCTGCAGGCTATACACTTTAACGAATGACAGCATCAATTCTCAGCCCACCTCCCCTCCTCCCCCCCCCCCCCCCCCTTAGACAGGCAGCTTGCAGGACAATGGGGGGGGGCAGCTGCTTTTAATAGGTAACGGTCATAAAATCCAGGTGTAGCGTGAACTCAGCCTCTGAGTTGAAAGATTTGTCAGTTCCAGCATGACTGACTGGCGGACACAGAGATACAGGCCACAAATACTGAGATTTGGGACCAATACCCAGGATTTATCTCTGGCCAATCTGTGCCCATGGCTGATGCACAAGATTTGGGGGGTAAGGGGCCCCAAGCGCTTGGAACGCTGACCTAAACCCCCCTCCCACATACAATGCGACATTGTGGCATCTTGACAAGACCAAGATGGTCAGTGCGGGGCAAGACATGGCACTGGCATTATCCGATATATATATATATATATATATATATATATACGTGCCGGGTGAGGGCGGCTGGTGAAACGCTATCCGTATGCAGAATCTTTGAGGCCGAGAGGACTACATCGGTAATGGCTTTCAGATGGCTATGTGTGTCGCACCTCCAGGGCCTCTACTCTGGACAGTCTCACAATGAAAGAGAAGGAAGCAAATACCTTTTTATTTACAATTTCACACCTCTGCCCCTGGCCCCCTTCTACTCACCAGGGAGAATCCCCTCCCTCCCAGCCCAAGGCAGTAAACTATGAATCCTGCGGGGCAGCAGAGGAGCGCAGAAAGGGGCAGGGGGGGGGGGGGGGTTCTTCAATTTACATATTTACAACATATTCCTTTTTTAAAAAAAAGGTAACAAACAGAGCAAATATCACCGACAGAAAGATCCAGCGGCTCGGCGAGCAAGGCATTGTTTGTAATGGTACGGAAATATTTGCATCAAGTGTAGATATTATAAATAAACATGCTTTAATGAAAGAATATACCTTACTGAGCCCTCTCTGCTTGATAGCTCAGGGGGCAGACATCTTGGGTCAGATCTTCATGCGTCTGGGCCAAAATTCTAAATATGTCCGCCCCGTGATACAGCTGTTGGGCTCCATCAGGTGCTTTGTTTTTTCATGAAAGGATTTGTATTTGAAATGTCCACACTTGATGCAATCTTTTAATTCTCCTTTATGTTTTGCTGACGGTTGTCCTTTAAGTATTAGGAGATCTTGGCCCTCTATGGATTTACACACTCTGCTCACTAAATTCCGACTTTGGAGATCGACTTTCATTGTGAGCCAAATTTGGCTTTGATCGTTTCGCCTCCCGTTACGTTTAGTGGGGAAGATTCGTACCTGGGATTTTGTTTTCTACATCGGCTTCCGGACTTGACTCGGTCTCAAAATGAAAGTCGCCCTCCAAAGTTGATTTTTAGTGAATAGAGTAGACCGATCTGAGTTAGATAACGCACAACATGCCTACCCCCTGATAGAGCTATACAGAGCAAAGATTCTAACCAACATGTCTGCCCCTGATAGAGCTATACAGAGCAAAGAGTCTAAACAACATGTCTGCCCCCTGATAGAGCTATACAGAGCAAAGATTCCAAACAACATATCCGCCCCCTGATAGAGCTATACAGAACAGAGATTCTAAACAACATGTCTGCTCCCTGATAGAGCAATACAGAGCAAAGATTCTAAACAACATGTCCACCCCCTGATAGAGCTATACAGAGCAAAGATTCTAAACAACATGTCCGCCCTTGATAGAGCTATACAGAGCAAAGATTCTAAACACCATGTCTACCCCCTGATAGAGCTATATAGAGCGAAGATTCTAAACAACATGTCCACCCCCCTGATAGAGCTATACAGAGCAAAGATTCTAACCAACATGTCTGCCCATGATAGAGCTATACAGAGCAAATATTCTAAACAACATGTCCACCCCTGATAGAGCTATATAGAGCAAAGATTCCAAACAACATATCCGCCCCCTGATAGAGCTATACAGAACAGAGATTCTAAACAACATGTCTGCTCCCTGATAGAGCAATACAGAGCAAAGATTCTAAACAACATGTCCACCCCCTGATAGAGCTATACAGAGCAAAGATTCTAAACACCGTGTCTACCCCCTGATAGAGCTATATAGAGCGAAGATTCTAAACACCATGTCTACCCCCTGATAGAGCTATATAGAGCGAAGATTCTAAACACCATGTCCCCCCCCCCCCCGATAGAGCTATATGAAGCAAAGAGGGCTCAAAAATATACTTTATATAAATAAAAAAGTAGAAAGTGCTATTTAATAAAAATGTATGAATACATAAATTCATCAGACAAATACCTTAGTAATAATCATTAATAAACAAACATGTAATAAGATAATATCAGTGGCACAGTCACGGTGTGGCATCTAGTATTCCTCGTCTGCAGGTATTACAAGGCAGGTTGCATTCTAGCAAGGAAGGGGTCTGTACCAAGTCATTAGCATTCAATGCACTTTATTAGTTAGTGATAATTAGTAATGGGTGGCTCCATGCTTATATCTTGGGAGGGTTAGTGGGCATTATCAGCCATATCACATGTAAGTGCAATCTTTTATAGATAGATATGTTTTGGCTAGTATTTCTCTGAGTATTTTCTTATTTTGTTTTTTTTTGTCTTTTGATGATTGATACTTTCACATGTACATTAAATGCACATATGTTATATGTTATGTTTATTTGGTAGTTCTGTCTAGCTTTTCATTCATTTTCTCTCTATATTTCTGGCAGTTTTGGATTATTAAGACTAGCATCTAATGACAAATGATAACCTAACTCCTGAGAAGTTCACCTTGTAAGACCTGTGGTTTTTTATTTTATTTTATTATTATTATGACCAATTTGGGGATTTTGCTTCTTAATATTTGGTGGTTGTTATAACACATTCATGTTTCTTTATTTATCATATGTTGTAATAGTTTATACAAAGTACTTTATTTGTATTCTTTCTTGTAAACATTTATCTCTAAAACACCTACACTTGATACAATCTTTCAATTAAACAGAACTGATTTTTTTGCAGACACCTTCAACAGATCAAATAAATAGCAGCATCTAATTCAATTTAATGAAGTTATCTGTACTGATAAATGCCCCAACTCTAGAGCCTTTGCAATATTTAGTGCCAGATTCTCATTCCTTTTGAGGTTGACAAAACGAGTGCCATAAACAAGGTAGTAAACCCTTTTGTTTTTTTCCTTTCACGCGCAGAAGGCCACTGCTACCTCATCTAAAATCTAATCTGAATGAAGCAGTAACTAAAATAAAGCCTGTCTATATAAAATGCCAAGTTATATTACCATTTGAGGGCAGAACTTCCAAAGACTTGTGTTGGATCATGAGCGCTCCGACCCAAGTGAAGGGGTCTTGTGCCTTGCAGGAGAGGCACTCCCACACGCTAATATAACTTAAAGTTGTATTCTTTATTATTAAAGACACAACACAAAAATAGGGCTTTAAGGATGAATTTAACAAAATTGTTATAGGGGTGACAGTTGTCCTTTAAATAGAAATGTTTAATGAAATAATACAAAAGAACTGAGCCTGCTTTGCTCTGTATAGCTCTATCAGGGGACAGACATGTTGGTTAGAATCTTTGGTCTGTCTAGCTCTATCAGGGGCGGACATGTTGTTTAGAATCTTTGCTCTGTATATCTCTTTCAGGTGGCAGACATGCTGTTTAGAATCTTTGCTCTGTATAGCTCTATCAGGTGGCAGACGTGCTGTTTAGAATCTTTGCTCTGTATAGCTCTATCAGGGGGCAGACATGTTGGTTAGAATCTTTTCTCTGTATAGCTCTATCAGGGGGCAGACATGTTGTTTAGAATCTTTGCTCTGTATAGCTCTATCAGGGGGCAGACATGTTATTTAGATTTTCCTTCATTGGACCCAAAAGGAAGGAAGATGTTGATTCAATATTTGAATTTAATATAACTATACCGTTGTCCTGCATTATATGTTATATGGCTGGAGACAGGCCTGTCTTGTGGCAGTAATGTTGGTGAATGCACAGTACAGATGGTGTGTAGTGTACATTTTTTGGGAAAGCCCCTCTAAGCCAGTGTGTGACTGCTAGCTTTACAGTAAGAGGTGTGAATGATGCCCCATCACTCAGCCTTGCACCACTGGTTCTGAAGCCCACATTGCCTGTGCTAAGTGACGGTAACAGCCTGTGACACTTACAGGAACGAGGGAAACAAATCATGGTTTTTTTGGGGTTTTTTTTTGCTACCATCGCCGGGGATCAAACAAACCAACTGAAAACAGATTTATATCCTGCACCAGCCTGGAAAATCCAAATCCTGCCCCAGGCAAAGGCAGATCGGAGAGAGGGACTACCCCGGACTACCCACGGCTTCCACGTCATGTAACCCTTTCCCACCAACATCTCATTCCAAAGGATGATAAATGTGGATTGTTATATGAGGGCACTAGATGGATGTGCAGCTGTCAGCCTCACAGTCTGTATCTCGGGTATCTGGAAAATATATTATACAAATATAACTTGGGGTCACTTACAAATATCCTTGTTTTCCTAATGTAAGCATTATGCTGCACTTCTATAGATCATTTTTCATATTTTTTTTTACTTTCTGGATTCACATCACAAATAATACTGAGGATTCGCTTTACGCCTTTTATCGGCTAGGAGTAGTAGGCGGGGCCTCCACAGACAGAGACATGCCAAGGGGAGAATGATCTACCAGGGCAGGATGGTGATAAGGCTGGTGCTTTGCTAGAGGTAAACCCAATAACATATCTGACTTAGTAATGCATTATTTGCTGCTCTATTTCTGAAACGTTCCATGCAAATGAATTGTTACGTTTGTAAACCATATGCTTTATTGATGAGAGAGGGAACTGTAGGAAATCAAGAACATTTACAACTTAAGGCCAAAGTAGCCAAGTAGGACATAAGTCTCCCTTTCAGCTACACTCCAAATGCTGCAGCTTTGGCCTTAAAGGGACAGTCTATTCCCCAAACTCTTTTTGGTGCAAGATGAAGATCACTGCTTGTATAGTGCACAAGCTTTTATCCCTATGTGATTTGATGCACACTGCGCAGTTTAATATTTGACTCACGCCCTCCCAAGTAATTACTCTGCATGTTTAATACAGTTGCAGCAGCACTGATTATATAGACACCGAGGATATCATGTTTTGTTTCATTTATTCACTTCCTGTGCTCCTATAATAGAATACATTAGGTGGAATGTGAAAAACTCGCTCTTGCACAGTGCGATCTCTTAACAGTGCAACACATTGCCCGATGACATCACTAGATACACAATTATTCTCATTGGTTCCTGCAGCAAAAAGAAAAAAGAAATTGACTTTTACTCAGCCAGTGTGGGCAGTCCTGGTTTCTTGCAAACTGCTTTAATTTCACAGTTTCATCTAGCTGTAAATATTTTGTATTTTAGGAATGGTAAAACATGCATTTTAAAGAACTTTGAAAGTACATTCATATGCATTCATATTTGGAAAATGCATTTTGGCAACAGACTGTCCCTTTAAGTTTGCAATTCCCATCACGAACAGCGCTCCATGTATCACAATAAACCCGACTGATGGACGAGTTGGTGTGAAGACGTACTAGAATGGGTGCCTGGCCTCAGTTTTAATATTCAGTGAACTATTTTGAGAAAAAGGAAAAGGAAAAAAAAACCTACACGGTCTCCAATAACTAACAACTGTGAGCCTGGCCTTCCCAAAAGACACATCCTGTGCATTGTGAGGGAGGCAGTATGGATAAAACATATGGTTATTACAGCCAGGCTCTAACCTGTATAACACAGGAAATTAGCATAGTGTCATGGCCGCCATTGAATAAATGATCCAAATATAATCCGTACCGCGGAAGGCAGACCGTAGGTGACAGGGATTTAAACAGACAACACAATATGAAATCCATATTTTAAATATGTGATTTAACAATACAGATCTGATTAATTACAAATACTGGGCAGGAATGAAAAGTAACAACCTCGGCTGTGTGTATGATCTGCTGAGACTGGAGGCTTCATACATATGGTAACATTAACACAGATTGGTGATTATATATCCCCTTACACTGACACTATCCCCTTCACACAGACACTATCCCCCTCACACTGACACTATCCCCCTCACACTGACACTATCCCCCTCACACGGACACTGTCCCCCTCACACGGACACTGTCCCCCTCACACTGACACTATCCCCCTCACACTGACACTATCCCCCTCACACTGACACTATCCCCCTCACACAGACACTATCCCCCTCACACAGACACTATCCCCCTCACACAGACACTATCCCCCTCACACTGACACTATCCCCCTCACACAGACACTATCCCCCTCACACTGACACTATCCCCCTCACACTGACACTATCCCCCTCACACTGACACTATCCCCCTCACACTGACACTATCCCCCTTACACTGACACTATCCCCCTTACACTGACACAATCCCCCTTACACTGACACAATCCCCCTTACACTGACACTATCCCCCTTACACTGACACTATCCCCCTCACACTGACACTATCCCCCTCACACTGACACTATCCCCCTTACACTGACACTATCCCCCTTACACTGACACTATCCCCCTTACACTGACACTATCCCCCTTACACTGACACTATCCCCCTTACACTGACACTATCCCCCTTACACTGACACTATCCCCCTTACACTGACACTATCCCCTCACACTGACACTATCCCCCTCACACTGACACTATCCCCCTCACACTGACACTATCCCCCTCACACTGACACTATCCCCCTCACACTGACACTATCCCCATCACACTGACACTATCCCCCTCACACTGACACTATCCCCCTTACACTGACACTATCCCCCTCACACTGACACTATCCCCCTCACACTGACACTATCCCCCTCACACTGACACTATCCCCCTCACACTGACACTATCCCCCTTACACTGACACTATCCCCCTTACACTGACACTATCCCCCTCACACTGACACTATCCCCCTCACACTGACACTATCCCCCTCACACTGACACTATCCCCCTCACCTTATGGAAATAGAAAAAGATCAAAAGAAAGCTACAAAATTAATATAGGGTTCGGAGGATCTTAGTTATGAAGAGAGAATTAAAATATTACATTTATATGTTAGAAAAAAGGCGCCTCAGAGTGACTATGTACATATGAAAGCATTAATATCATCTATGTACAGTATGCTCAGCACTGCGTGCAGGCAGCATTGTGTCTGTCCCGGCCTTAATACTGTCTATGTACAGTATGCTCAGCACTGCGTGCAGGCAGCATTGTGTCTGTCCCGGCATTAATATCATCTATGTACAGTATGCTCAGCACTGCGTGCAGGCAGCATTGTGTCTGTCCCGGCCTTAATACTGTCTATGTACAGTATGCTCAGCACTGCGTGCAGGCAGCACTGTGTCTGTCCCGGCATTAATATCATCTATGTACAGTATGCTCAGCACTGCATGCAGGCAGCATTGTGTCTGTCCTGGCATTAATACTGTCTATGTACAGTATGCTCAGCACTGTGCGCAGGCAGCATTGTGTCTGTCCCGGCCTTAATACTGTCTATGTACAGTATGCTCAGCACCGTGTGCAGGCAGCATTGTGTCTGTCCCAGCATTAATACTATCTATGTACAGCATGCTCAGCATCGTGCGAAGGCAGCATTGTGTCTGTCCCAGTATTAATACTATCTATGTACAATATGCTCAGCACCGTGTGCAGGCAGCATTGTGTCTGTCCCAGCATTAATACTATCTATGTACAGTATGCTCAGCACCGTGCACAGGCAGCATTGTGTCTGTCCCGGCATTAATACTGTCTATGTACAGAATGCTCAGCACTGTGCGCAGGCAGCATTGTGTCTGTCCCGGCATTAATACTATCTATGTACAGTATGCTCTGCATCGTGCGCAGGCAGCATTGTGTCTGTCCCGGCATTAATACTGTCTATGTACAGTATGCTCAGCACCGTGCGCAGGCAGCATTGTGTCTGTCCCGGCATTAATACTATCTATGTACAGTATGCTCTGCATCGTGCGCAGGCAGCATTGTGTCTGTCCCGGCATTAATACTGTCTATGTACAGTATGCTCAGCACTGTGCGCAGGCAGCATTGTGTCTGTCCCGGCATTAATACTGTCTATGTACAGTATGCTCAGCACTGTGCGCAGGCAGCATTGTGTCTGTCCCGGCATTAATACTGTCTATGTACAGTATGCTCAGCACTGTGCGCAGGCAGCATTGTGTCTGTCCCGGCATTAATACTGTCTATGTACAGTATGCTCAGCACCGTGCGCAGGCAGCATTGTGTCTGTCCTGGCATTAATACTGTCTATGTACAGTATGCCCAGCACTGTGCACAGGCAGCATTGTGTCTGTCCCGGCATTAATACTGTCTATGTACAGTATGCTCAGCACCGTGCGCAGGCATTGTTTTGTTTATACTCTGTATCTTCCAATTTAACATAACACATTGTTTTGCTGACAGTTGTCCTTTAAGTCTTTAAATCTCTGAGAGCCTTTTCCCCAGTAACCTGTGTTCTCCGAGCTTGTTCCCATCAGTGAGGTTTCAGTATCACACAGTCCGTATGTAGGGCGCGGCGTGATTAACGGCCATAATTAATAAGGCCAGGAACCCGCAGTCTGGAAAGCTACGCAGATTTACAGCAGGAAAAAAGAATAAAAACCCTTAATAACACATTATTATCGCGGCTCCATTAGAGACTGGTGTGTCTAAACGGTGGGGGGCTGGCTGCCACACACATGCGGTGATTTATCTGTGTGGCTCTGCGTGTGCACATGTATATAAACACACGTGTGCAGTGAAATCCATGCACACAGCGCAGTAATGCCTCCCGTGCAAGAGACACACATCAGAGATACTGGTGGAAACGTATAATATCCTGTTTATTATTAATAGAGAAAAAAACAATGATGATAAATGATCTCAATATATATATATCAATGTCTGAGGTTTCTCCTGTGTGTGACATCACCTTGAGCCTTGATATGCAAATGGCCTGGGTTTCAATGGGAATTTTGTCATTTGTATATCAAGCCACAAGGTGATGTAAATTCTATATTAACTACTATAAGTAATGTTTAGGTGACATACGTACATATAGGGCAGTGGTGGGCCTTCGTTCCCTGCTTCCTGTGTATAGTTGCCTCCCCTCCCCACTGTAAATGATCCAGTCAGGGGATAAATGGGATGCTCCCCATACAGCACCTTCCAAAACAGATGCACTCAATGGCACCCCCCAACCAGCCATCTCCTGGCATGGTACAGCTTCTGTCCCTCAGTAAGTATGCCTCAGATAAAAATAGTCAAATGGATTCAAAGGGGATACATGCCCAGACAAGAGGTCATCATCTAATATCATACGGCTATAATCTAATACCAGAAGGCTATAATCTACTACTAGAAGGCTATAATCTAATACTAGAAGGCTATAATCTAATACTAGAAGGCTATAATCTAATACTAGAAGGTCATCATCTAATACTAGAAAGTCATCATCTAATACTAGAAGGTCATCACCTAATACTAGAAGGTCATCACCTAATACTAGTAGGTCATCACCTAATACTAGAAGGTCATCACCTAATACTAGAAGGTCATCACCTAATACTAGAAGGTCATCACCTAATACTAGAAAGTCATCATCTAATCCTAAAAGGTCATCATCTAAAATCCAAAGGTCACCATCTAATACCAGAAGATCATCATCTAATACTAGAAGATCATTATCTAATACTAGAAGATCATTATCTAATACTAGAAGATCATCATCTAATATCAGAAGGTTATCATCTAATCCTAAAAGGTCATCATCTAAAATCCAAAGGTCACCATCTAATACCAGAAGATCATCATCTAATACTAGAAGATCATTATCTAATACTAGAAGATAAGATCATTATCTAATACTAGAAGATCATCATCTAATATCAGAAGGTTATCATCTAATATCAGAAGGTTATCATCTAATACTAGAAGGTTATCATCTAAAATCCAAAGGTCACCATCTTATACCAGAAGATCATCATCTAATACTAGAAGGTTATCATTTAATACTAGAAGATCATCATCTAATACTAGAAAGTCATTATCTAATACTAGAAGGTTATCATTTAATACTAGAAGATCATCATCTGATACTAGAAGATCATTATCTAATACTAGAAGGTTATCATTTAATACTAGAAGATCATCATCTAATATCAGAAGGTCATCATCTAATACTAGAAGGTTATCATTTAATACTAGAAGGTCATCATCTAATATCAGAAGGTTATCATCTAATACTAGAAGGTTATCATTTAATACTAGAAGATCATCATCTAATATCAGAAGGTTATCATCTAATACTAGAAGGTTATCATCTAATACTAGAAGATCATCATCTAATATCAGAAGGTTATCATCTAATACTAGAAGGTTATCATCTAATACTAGAAGGTTATCATCTAATACTAGAAGATTATCATCTAATACTAGAAGATCATCATCTAATATCAGAAGGTTATCATCTAATACTAGAAGGTTATCATTTAATACTAGAAGATCATCACCTAATACTAGAAGGTCATCACCTAATACTAGAAGGTCATCACCTAATACTAGAAGGTCATCACCTAATACTAGAAAGTCATCACCTAATACTAGAAGGTTATCATTTAATACTAGAAGATCATCATCTAATACTAGAAGGTCATCACCTAATACTAGAAGGTCATCACCTAATACTAGAAGGTCATCACCTAATACTAGAAAGTCATTATCTAATACTAGAAGGTTATCATTTAATACTAGAAGATCATCATCTGATACTAGAAGATCATTATCTAATACTAGAAGGTTATCATTTAATACTAGAAGATCATCATCTAATATCAGAAGGTCATCATCTAATACTAGAAGGTTATCATTTAATACTAGAAGGTCATCATCTAATATCAGAAGGTTATCATCTAATACTAGAAGGTTATCATTTAATACTAGAAGATCATCATCTAATATCAGAAGGTTATCATCTAATACTAGAAGGTTATCATCTAATACTAGAAGATCATCATCTAATATCAGAAGGTTATCATCTAATACTAGAAGGTTATCATCTAATACTAGAAGGTTATCATCTAATACTAGAAGATCATCATCTAATATCAGAAGGTTATCATCTAATACTAGAAGGTTATCATTTAATACTAGAAGATCATCACCTAATACTAGAAGGTCATCACCTAATACTAGAAGGTCATCACCTAATACTAGAAGGTCATCACCTAATACTAGAAAGTCATCACCTAATACTAGAAGGTTATCATTTAATACTAGAAGATCATCATCTAATACTAGAAGGTCATCACCTAATACTAGAAGGTCATCACCTAATACTAGAAGGTCATCACCTAATACTAGAAAGTCATCACCTAATACTAGAAGGTTATCATTTAATACTAGAAGATCATCACCTAATACTAGAAGGTCATCACCTAATACTAGAAGGTCATCACCTAATACTAGAAGGTCATCACCTAATACTAGAAAGTCATCACCTAATACTAGAAGGTTATCATCTAATACTAGAAGATCATTATCTAATACTAGAAGATCATTATCTAATACTAGAAGATCATCATCTAATATCAGAAGGTTATCATCTAATCCTAAAAGGTCATTATCTAAAATCCAAAGGTCACCATCTAATACCAGAAGATCATCATCTAATACTAGAAGATCATTATCTAATACTAGAAGATAAGATCATTATCTAATACTAGAAGATCATCATCTAATATCAGAAGGTTATCATCTAATATCAGAAGGTTATCATCTAATACTAGAAGGTTATCATCTAAAATCCAAAGGTCACCATCTTATACCAGAAGATCATCATCTAATACTAGAAGGTTATCATTTAATACTAGAAGATCATCATCTAATACTAGAAAGTCATTATCTAATACTAGAAGGTTATCATTTAATACTAGAAGATCATCATCTAATATCAGAAGGTTATCATCTAATACTAGAAGGTTATCATTTAATACTAGAAGATCATCATCTGATACTAGAAGATCATTATCTAATACTAGAAGGTTATCATTTAATACTAGAAGATCATCATCTAATATCAGAAGGTCATCATCTAATACTAGAAGGTTATCATTTAATACTAGAAGGTCATCATCTAATATCAGAAGGTTATCATCTAATACTAGAAGGTTATCATTTAATACTAGAAGATCATCATCTAATATCAGAAGGTTATCATCTAATACTAGAAGGTTATCATCTAATACTAGAAGATCATCATCTAATATCAGAAGGTTATCATCTAATACTAGAAGGTTATCATCTAATACTAGAAGATCATCATCTAATATCAGAAGGTTATCATCTAATACTAGAAGGTTATCATCTAATACTAGAAGATCATCATCTAATATCAGAAGGTTATCATCTAATACTAGAAGGTTATCATCTAATACTAGAAGATCATCATCTAATATCAGAAGGTTATCATCTAATACTAGAAGGTTATCATCTAATACTAGAAGATCATCATCTAATATCAGAAGGTTATCATTTAATACTAGAAGATCATCATCTAATACTAGAAGGTCATCACCTAATACTAGAAGGTTATCATTTAATACTAGAAGATCATCATCTAATACTAGAAGGTCATCACCTAATACTAGAAGGTTATCATTTAATACTAGAAGGTTATCATTTAATACTAGAAGATCATCATCTAATATCAGAAGGTTATCATCTAATATCAGAAGGTTATCACCTAATACTAGAAGATCATCATCTAATATCAGAAGGTTATCATCTAATATCAGAAGGTTATCATCTAATATCAGAAGGTTATCACCTAATACTAGAAGATCATCATCTAATATCAGAAGGTTATCATCTAATATCAGAAGGTTATCATCTAATATCAGAAGGTTATCATCTAATATCAGAAGGTTATCACCTAATACTAGAAGATCATCATCTAATATCAGAAGGTTATCATCTAATATCAGAAGGTTATCATCTAATATCAGAAGGTTATCATCTAATATCAGAAGGTTATCACCTAATACTAGAAGATCATCATCTAATATCAGAAGGTTATCATCTAATATCAGAAGGTTATCATCTAATATCAGAAGGTTATCATCTAATATCAGAAGGTTATCACCTAATACTAGAAGATCATCATCTAATATCAGAAGGTTATCATCTAATATCAGAAGGTTATCATCTAATATCAGAAGGTTATCACCTAATACTAGAAGATCATCATCTAATATCAGAAGGTTATCATCTAATATCAGAAGGTTATCATCTAATATCAGAAGGTTATCAACTAATATCAGAAGGTTATCACCTAATACTAGAAGATCATCATCTAATATCAGAAGGTTATCATCTAATACTAGAAGGTTATCATCTAATACTAGAAGATCATCATCTAATATCAGAAGGTTATCATTTAATACTAGAAGATCATCATCTAATATCAGAAGGTTATCATCTAATACTAGAAGGTTATCATTTAATACTAGAAGATCATCATCTAATATCAGAAGGTTATCATCTAATACTAGAAGGTTATCATTTAATACTAGAAGATCATCATCTAATACTAGAAGGTTATCATCTAATACTAGAAGGTTATCATCTAATACTAGAAGGTTATCATTTAATACTAGAAGATCATCATCTAATATCAGAAGGTTATCATCTAATATCAGAAGGTCATCATCCAATAGTAACAGATTATTATCTAAAGCTAGAAGGTCAGAGGCTTAGAGGTTTAATGTGGTTAAAGTATTACTTTACTGAAAGGGTGGAGGTTGCAGATAATAACATCCCAGCAGAAGTGGTGTAGGTTAAAACAGTGAGTTTAAGAATGCAGGGGATAAGCAAAAAGGGTATCCTGAGTTTAATATAAGGACCAGATCAGCCAGAGCAAGTTCAGTCTAGAGGAGCACTCTCGGGGATAAAGGATTAGCTCCAGGGGAAATGTACTCTCTCTGGCGGCAGTGAAAGTGTTAACACTTTTTGTCCGCTCTGTATCTCGTCCTGCCCATTACTCCGGCTGGTAATGGATCTGGGAAGGAATAAGATGCCAGACTCTCTGCTCAGAGGACAGACACATTATAAAAGCAGAGTGTGGGGGGGGGATTTGCTTTGTTTTACCTCCAGCCAAATCACATGCCTATTAGCGCCAGCCTCTAACATCTCTTCCTGTTCGGAAACTTTTTAATGCGCCGGCAATTAGCGGGATGATAAATAGCACTCAGTCAGCTCTGCGCCAGGTCTGCTGGCTTTCTCAACCTGTAATTTCCTTTTACTTAAAGGACCATTTATCCCACTTGCTTTCCTTCTTCCCTCTTCTGGAGAACTTAACAAACTCACGTATTAGCTCTGCAGTGATTGCCGGCCTGCACGCTGCCTTACAAACAGATACAATATGTTTCTCTATCTCCCGGGCACCAATCACATCACCCAGATACAATCAGTCAGTGCGAGATTACAAAGAAAAGAAGCTGGAGTCAGATATAGCACGGCTTTCTAAAGGTTCACTGCAAACAGAATTGTATTGTCCTCGCTGTTGTATCTGTGTTACCCTAAGCAGCCGTCTATCTCTATCACACTCAGCCAATTTTCAGTCATATGCTGTCTCTCTAGTGATGTCATCAGACAATTTGTTGCACTGTTAAGAGACCCTAGTGTGTACAAGAGCAAGTTTTTCACAGTCCACACAATGCATTATATTACAGGAGCACAGGAAGTGACTAAATGAAACAAAACTTTATATCCTCAGTGACTATATAATCAGTGCTGCCGCACCTGCAGTAACCATGCAGAGTAATTACTGGGGGAGGGCTTGAGTCAAAATATTAAAAATGGGATTTTATGCAGAATGCCTTCATCAAATCACACTGGAAAAAAAGAACTGTGCATTATACAAGCACTGATCTTCATCTTGCACCAAAGTGAGTTTGGGGAATAGACTGTCCCTTTAGATTTGAAATTCCTTGCTGGATTCATGAATACAGCCCTGGTTCTCCACATCGAACACAGTGCCAGTTTCAACACTGTTTTTTAAAAATGTTTTTAGAAATACACACAAATAAATAAATAAATAAATAACATGCTGGATCAATAGACAGAGCACTGGGGCAGACTGCTGGTATTTCTGATGCAGCCAGACTCTCCAGAGATTTTATCACTGCTTCATCTGATTCAACCCCCCCCCCCCCCCCCCCCCAGGCCCCTGTAGGGAATAGGAGAGCCTGTTAACCCCGCGATTACTGTGCAGGCTGTATAACCATGTCCATACAATATTTATTTAACATATATTTCAGTTTAATTCCCTTTAGTGATATTCTATAATAAGCAAGTCAGGGCTTGTTAAAACCACACTGCTTAATGAATGCTGCCCCGGACTGCTTCAAAATGGAGATAGGTCTGCTCCTTCCAAGAAGCCCATTATCACAGCCGAATGCCAATCTCCATTATAGAGAGACAATCCTCCCAGTGATCTCAGCTCTGGACAACCTGCATTAAACATTTTAATGATATCCACACAGAGTGCTTCTCCATTTGCTTCAGATTCTTATTATGTGTTTCTTTCTTGACTTGTATTGCACCAACATAGTCTGTAGCGCTGGATAAAAAAAAGTATTTACAAGCCAATTTCTTCTAACTCCCCTGTAAGCATTGTAATAGCCAACTCATGTGAGGTCGACTTGAAAAGTAGAATGGCATCTCCTTGTAGCCAAATATTCTAAAATTAGCTTATAAATCAGATTCACTTGATTATGCAAAAGGCCTGCTTTTCAAGTAAAAGATAACTGAAGTGCAGCATTTATTTTTTATATATGAAATGTAATTCCTCCCTGTTTTAAAAAATTCCAAACTTTAAAAAAAATCATAGACTTGGGAAAATAATTTGGTGAAGTTAGTGCTACATTGAGACTGTCGCTCCTGGTGGTGTGTCTGTGTGTCAGTCATGTTATATGGTAGGGGGAAAGTATGTGTGAATGAGAACGTGGGTGCTAATGTGAACAGTTTGGAAGGATATGAATATAAACAAGTAGCAAGCATGATACTGCAGTAGCAGGGAGAAGTGAGACAGACACAAGGTGTCTGCACTGTAGTAGAAGATGGAGCCAAGAAAATGCTGAACTTGATTGTTCCAGAACATTACATTGTTTGTTCCAGCACATTAGACAAGGATAATAGGTAACCATTAGGGGAAGCCTTTTATATGGCACATTTTTATTTGTATGATTTAATCCCTCTTTAAGTATTTCAACAACTAGAACAATCACAGGCAGAAATAAATGTATGTTTCTTTTTAAAGGATTTAATTTATCCACATTTTCATTCAGACTGGAGTGATCCTTACATATTAAATGTAAACCACCGAATGAATGATTCACGCAGAGATTATAATTGACTAATTCTTCCCTTAGGGACTCCCCCCCCAACAGAATATATGATTTTGTCTATAAATCTTTACCAACTAGCAAAGAAAGAGAAAATGGATTGCTGGGGGCATGGATAACCTTAGAAATCCTGGATATAATCCAAAGTTGGTAAAATCTGGGCCTCTTCTAGTCTTCACGGAGGTTACTGAAATATTAAATAATTATTCATCAAACGATAACTCTCCCAGGACCACAACGTGGATAGAAATTCTGCCGGTTTATTATAAGGAATAAATCCCCACCTGATCTATACATCGGCTTTACAATAAACATTGTCTGGGTGACATGGTCTCTTTAAATTAAAAACAATGAATAACCTAGTATACTCTGGTCCTCCAGTGAGGAATAAAACAGGCAAATGCTGGTCATCTATAGTCATTGCATATCAGTATGAAAGGATGGATAACGATACCATATAATCATCTCTAATTATCTCATTATCAGCTGCTGTGAGGGGCAGGTTACTTGGGTATGTGTTGGGTATCACCCAAGAGATCCATCAGTGGCTTGAACAGCAAAGGGAGTCTGTAAAACTAAACATTGTACTGTGAATGTAGAGAAAAATATATCTCTTAAATGTGTCTGTGGTCTATGACATCGCCTGTGGCTTGATATGCAAATTACACAATTCCCATTGCAAAGTAGATAGTTTTAGCCAAGTCACATGTGATGTCATAAGCAGGAGACTCCGCAGACACATTTAAACCATGCCCCAATAAGCCATAACATTATGACCCCCTGCTTAATATTGTGTCGCTCCCCAAATGACTCCAAAACAGCCCTGACCCGTCGAGGCATGGACTCCACTAGACCTCTGAAGGTGTGCTGGGGTAACTGGTACCAAGACGTCACATGTCCACTAGACCTCTGAAGGTGTGCTGGGGTAACTGGCACCAAGACGTCACATGTCCACTAGACCTCTGAAGGTGTGCTGGGGTAACTGGCACCAAGACGTCACATGTCCACTAGACCTCTGAAGGTGTGCTGGGGTAACCGGCACCAAGACGTCACATGTCCACTAGACCTCTGAAGGTGTGCTGGGGTAACTGGTACCAAGACGTCACATGTCCACTAGACCTCTGAAGGTGTGCTGGGGTAACTGTCACCAAGACGTCACATGTCCACTAGACCTCTGAAGGTGTGCTGGGGTAACTGTCACCAAGACGTCACATGTCCACTAGACCTCTGAAGGTGTGCTGGGGTAACTGGTACCAAGACGTCACATGTCCAGTAGACCTCTGAAGGTGTGCTGGGGTAACTGGCACCAAGACGTTAGCAGCAGATCCTTTAAGTCCTGTAAGTTGCGAGCTGGGGAATTTTCTACTGTCTATATTGTGCAATGTTTAGGTTGACAAATCCTTTACATCATGCTGGTCTCTTATCCCTGCCAATCAGTCACTGAATGATCCTGCACACAGCCTCAAGCTGTCAGCACTGTGGCGCATGGCCAGCTGTGGTCATTTGGCTGCAGTCTCTGCCTCCGTCGCATGTTAAAGCACTGAGCACACTGGAGAGAGAGAGAGAGAGACCTTGTGCCAGACCAAAGGCAGCTGTAACCAAGATAATGGAAAAACACATTATAAATTCCCATCCAGCTCAATGTCCATGGGTATAACAAACTGACGGCTGGTTTAATGGCTCTCAAAATTGGCTGGGAGGACGACCAAGAATCTGGGAAAAAATATGATAACTGAAATAATGAGTAATTTACACAATATGCCTTGTTACAGAATAAAAACATAATAATGTTACAATAAAGAGAACTTGAACGAAAAAAAGAGTGTCTTTAATTTGAGGATAAACTGGCAAGTCATTTTTAAGGTACATCCTTTTCAAGGAGACTTCTGCAGTGAGAGGCCTCCGTTTTCACAGAGGGGATGTTATCTAGCAATAACAGAGACTGCCAGCCTCAAAAAAAACCCAGTCAGGGGAGCCCCCTGCTCTGACTGGCTGAGCGTAGACTGACTGTGCCATGCATCTGCCGCAGCCCCCCCCCCCCCCCCCCAAAAAAAAAAAGGTTAGGAGTCACCAGCAGTGATTTTAGCAGCCATGACTCCCTGGTTCCTGGGATTTGTCAAGTCCTGACCATGGGTATAACCTAAACCCTGCAGTTTCATTATTATTCCATTATTTATTATTATAAGTGGAGCAATCTCCATGGAAAACAATGGAAAGCCACACTTGGCGGAAGCTAGCCCACAGTAAATCTCCTTCCGACGTTCCTTGGACTGTCTGTCCGCTCGCTGGTCCAGAAAAAGAGTAATAAATAATGAATATCCTTTGTCCTGTTTGATTGGTAATATTTTCCCATTTGGGGGGCAACATGAATAAAGATGAAGATCACAGGTGGGAAATGAATGGGAGAATAAGTAAGAAGCAGAGCGCCGTGTTTACCCAACGCAGACTAACACAGGGATAAGACAGCGCTGTTTATTTGGCGGGTGAGTGTGTGTTTTAGGGTGGGTTTTGCCTCTAGGAGAGCACAGGGGAGAATGAGCAGGACTTTGAATCATAACACAGATATTAAGTCAGATCTGATATTAAAATTCATAAATGAATCAATTAATAATAACATTACAATATTCAACGGTAAAACTGCCGGGACAGGTACAAAATCCAATATTAGCACTGTTAAATATTTAGCTCAACTTAGCATGAAATCCTTTATTGTATTTACAGATGGAGGGTTGGCAAATTTACACTAGTAATGAAGTACTACTAAAAAACAACAGCCAATCAAAATTCAGACTCAGCTGCCAATAGAAATTCAGACTCAGCTGCCAATAGAAATTCAGACTCAGCTGCCAATCAGACACAGCAGCCAATCAGACACAGCAGACACATTCTGCTACATATTTGGTGGCAAGCACGTGATACATGATAAATGTTTGTGCAAATGTTTTTAAAGATTAAAGACACAGTAACATTTAGACCAGGCCCTGAGAGGAGCAGTGGCCATTTTACCTCAGATCCAGGTCGTTGTACCCAGTGCACTTTCATGTGTGGGGCTTTTTATTTAAATCATAACCCCCAATGTAGGAACTGAGAAGGTTGCTGGCCACTAATGGGTTAATACAGAATCTCCTTATAAATGATAAAGGCTTCGTGGCCATAAAGAGGGGAATCTATAAATGGCATGTTTTATGTGAGTCTTAGAAGCAGCACATGTTTCATAAATACCAAATCCAGAGCGTTATCTGGCTCTGCCACCCTTTCACTGCCATACACTGCTGACCATTAAAAAGGGCACTGCAGGCAATTGAGAAGGCAATTTCAAACTTAAGGCCATAGTAGCCGAGTTGGAAAAATGCAGTCAGGCTGATCCAGGGAAATACTTCTCTCTGGCATATGTCAGAACAGATTGAAGTTACTGCCGACTAGCAGTGTGCCGGCATACTGCAAACAAAGAGCGACACAGATCCCTTATCCCCACTGCACCATCAGACATCTTGCAGTACCGTCTGGTCACTGGGATTGCACCTCCACACATAGTGACACATTCATTGTCCGAAGCACGATAATAAACTTTATATAGTACACGCCAGTCTACTGCAGGGAAGCAAGGGTTAAAATAAGGATTCATTGTCCTTTAAGGATCCAGGGAGCCAGGTTCCTGCTCCCTAAATATTATACAGTCCCACACTCCCTGCCCTAACCCTAACCCTTGAATTGTAAAGGGCCTATGTCACCCTAAACATTATACTGTGAATGTAGAGAATTATAAAGGATGAACAAGAATCGGTACATTGTGTCGGCAGAATTGCAGCAGATAGATACAACAAGAGAAATGTATGGTTTGTGGCGTATCCTGCTTATGACATCACAGTGTGGCTTGATATGCAAATTACACAGGTACCACTGATAATAATATATGGGTTTATGTATCGAGCCATACGGGATTTGTTTGTTTGTTTCTTTTATCCATTTACATGCAAATCTGTTAGCACAATGTATAGATTATTTTTTTGTTATTTTGTAGTCTCAATATTCCGTGTTTGAGCAATAATAAGGCTGACAGAGCCTTTTTTAAAATCGGAAACCTGCATTATGAAAGCTAAAAAATGGGTTTCTCATAATAATCCTTATGTTCCACATTGTATTGCAGCCAATAAAATAAATAATAACTGAAAACTCCCCCTAACAGTGGAACGTCTAGCAGAAGATCATCAAATCTGCATGATGCTGTGTGACGGATTCTGTGTGACGGATTCTGTGTGACGGATTCTGTGTGACGGATGCTGTGTGACGGATGCTGTGGGACGGATGCTGTGTGACGGATCCTTTGTGAGGGGTGCTGCGTGACGGATTCTGTGTGACGGATGCTGCAGGGATCCTGGGGGAGATTTGGCCCATTTGGATAATTAAAATCCATTAGATATTGTCGGACTCTCTGCACCGACCCATTCACTCATTTGCTAAATTGGTTATTGACTTTGCTCTGAACCTGAGTTTCCAGTGAGAGAAATCCAGGCAGCGGAAGTGATAGATGGGGGTCTGTTCTCACACTTTCACAGCCCTGTAATTCATAACTAACATTGGTTCAGCAGGAAAGGTAGAATCTTAAACAGGGCTGGATGTATGGGGTAAAGGAGGTTTACGGATCAGACAATATCAGTATATCAAAGAGAAGCAGGGGTCTCACTCTGTCTCCTACATGGGTGCTACCAGCATAGCGAGGAAAGAGCTTCCTCTATGTAAGGGCTTAATAAATACCGCATTTCCACCATTCTAAGAAGCACTTTTGTCCCTATTTTAACAGCTCTGGGAAAGGGGAATGTCTTAGAATCAATGGCGTCCTCCATTTGGCAGCTAAATTCGCCAGCCGAATGTAAGATGTCATTTTCTTAGCAGCCTCCCAGACGGAAATTCGTCCATTTGTCTGACGTAAGGAGGGAGGAGTTTCAGCGCTGGATGACGTGTCAATCTGTTGGATGACGTGTCAAGCTGTTGGATGACGTGCCAAGCTGATGGATGACGTGTCAAGCTGTTGGATGACGTGTCAAGCTGTTGGATGACGTGTAGAACTGTTGGATGACGTGTCAAGCCGTTGGATGACGTGTCAAGCTGTTGGATGACGTGTAAAACTGTTGGATGACGTGTAAAACTGTTGGATGACGTGTCAAGCTGTTGGATGACGTGCCAAGCTGATGGATGACGTGCCAAGCTGTTGGATGACGTGTCAAGCTGTTGGATGACGTGTCAAGCTGTTGGATGACGTGTCAAGCTGTTGGATGACGTGCCAAGCTGTTGGATGACGTGTCAAGGTGATGGATGACGTGCCAAGCTGATGGATGACGTGTCAAGCTGTTGGATGACGTGTCAAGCTGTTGGATGACGTGTAGAACTGTTGGATGACGTGTCAAGCCGTTGGATGACGTGTCAAGCTGTTGGATGACGTGTAAAACTGTTGGATGACGTGTAAAACTGTTGGATGACGTGTCAAGCTGTTGGATGACGTGCCAAGCTGATGGATGACGTGCCAAGCTGATGGATGACGTGTCAAGCTGTTGGATGACGTGTCAAGCTGTTGGATGACGTGCCAAGCTGTTGGATGACGTGTCAAGCTGATGGATGACGTGCCAAGCTGATGGATGACGTGGCAAGCTGTTGGATGACGTGTCAAGCTGTTGGATGACGTGTCAAGCTGTTGGATGACGTGTCAAGCTGATGGATGACGTGTCAAGCTGTTGGATGACGTGTCAAGCTGTTGGATGACGTGTCAAGCTGTTGGATGACGTGTCAAGCTGTTGGATGACGTGTCAAGCTGTTGGATGACGTGTCAAGCTGTTGGATGACATGTCAAGCTGTTGGATGACGTGCCAAGCTGTTGGATGACGGGTCAAGCTGATTGATGACGTGCCAAGCTGTTGGATGACGTGCCAAGCTGTTGGATGACGTGTCAAGCTGTTGGATGACGTGCCAAGCTGTTGGATGACGTGTCAAGCTGATTGATGACGTGCCAAGCTGTTGGATGACGTGCCAAGCTGTTGGATGACGTGCCAAGCTGTTGGATGACGTGCCAAGCTGTTGGATGACGTGCCAAGCTGTTGGTTGACGTGTCAAGGGGCTTGGCAGGGCCCTTGGCAAGTGGCAGGGCCTTTTACCCATGGCAGGGCCTTTTTACCTGCGCTGCCCTCTTGTGTTTGTAAACCTTTACCCCATGAGGTCTGGACTGCCAAAAGTATCTCCCTGTTTAGGACAAGATGCAAGAGTAACACTTTGTTTCCTGTGACTGTGTCTTAAGTCTTAGGGGTGTGCTCAGTGGATGGGGGATTGTGGTGAACCATAGGCACTGTGTGGACAGTCACTGGGTTTGATAAGGTGGGCTCTTCAAAGACCTTGCCACAAACATTGGTTCCTTGTATTGACCCACAAATAAAAAAATATACTTGAAACACCTCAGGATTTATCCCACCCAAACACATTGACTTCTGATTTTAAAATAAGAACATGGTATAGTAGAGCCATTATTACTATTACTATTACGAAGCTGGGTAGATATATGCAAATAAGATTAACAATTATCATCTTTTTGCCTCTATACCCTCTTTATACATGGACCCCTTGGAGCAAATGCCCATTTTACAAGGACAAGGACTTTCTATACAATGATTTCTATTACTGGCTTGTTTTTCAACACAACCCACAGTGACCACCAAGGGGTTAACATTGACTCTCTTTTAAAAAAAATAACACAAAATGCATAATTCCCAAAGCAATGAAACCCAGCGTCCAGTCCTCGTATTAGAGCGTTTTATTGGAGGGGAGACAATGTGAGCGCCAATAAGATGAGTTACTCAATGAGCACGAAACATGCAGAAGTCAACCAACAAGGATTCTACACATCCTACTGATCTCCATGACAATACAATTCTCAACAACGAGAGAATGGCAGGGAATTGAGAAGGGAATTTCAAATGTAAGGCCGAAGTAGTTGAGTGGGGCAGATTCTCCGCTCGGCTGCATTAGCCGAAAAGTTAGAAATTCCCTGCAAATATCTCTTTATTGCATACACCCTACAATAATCTCAGCTGAGGACACGTGGAGGAGGGTGATTCTGTCCCACAGAGCTTACAATCTAATATCGAGGATTAATGCACAGGGAATTCATGTAATCTAGCTAGGGGCACAAGGAACAGTTTAACCAGTTGAGATAAAAACCAAACAGTGAACTTATTACAGAATCTATAGGTAGAAACCGGCTACTTGCAGAGTCTATAGGTAGAACCCTGCTGTTTGCAGAGTCTATAGGTAGAACCCTGCTGTTTGCAGAGCCTATAGGTAGAACCCTGCTGTTTGCAGAGTATATAGGTAGAACCCTGCTGTTTGCAGAGCCTATAGGTAGAACCCTGCTGTTTGCAGAGTCTATAGGTAGAACCCTGCTGTTTGCAGAGTCTATAGGTAGAACCCTGCTGTTTGCAGAGTCTATAGGTAGAACCCTGCTGTTTGCAGAGTATATAGGTAGAACCCTGCTGTTTGCAGAGTCTATAGGCAGAACCCTGCTGTTTGCAGAGTCTATAGGTAGAACCCTGCTGTTTGCAGAGTCTATAGGTAGAACCCTGCTGTTTGCAGAGTCTATAGGTAGAACCCTGCTGTTTGCAGAGTCTATAGGTAGAAACCTGCTCTTTACAGAGCCTATAGGTAGAACCCTGCTGTTTGCAGAGCCTATAGGTAGAAACCTGCTGTTTTACATACATTGATGTAAAGACCAATGGAATGTTACCTTTACGCAGTCAGTCCCAGAGATGTGATGTAATATAAAAACGATAAATCTCAGACCATTTGGTAAAATTCTCCTTCTCCTAGAATGAAACAAAAAGGAATAATGTAAGTGCATTGTAATCCATTACAGAGAGATCATAGAATAATAACAGGTACAGAGAGAAAAGCTCTCGTTACGGTGGGGATATTATTACTGATTCAGGGCGTGTTACTATTATTCAACTTAATGCTACACTATGTATCTACATTGGAAGGATGAAACATTGAACTGACCCTGCCAGGAACCTTCAAACCGGAGACTTGAAGGACAAGGAGAAAAATGCAGTTATATTAAATTGAAAGATTTGTTTTAAATAGAAATGCTTTAATAAAAGTATACAAATAAAGCACCTTATTGAGATATACTTTCTCCATATAGCTCTATCAGGGGGTCAGCTAAGGCAAAATCAGAGACAAGATTCTAAACAACATGTCCGCCCCTGATAGAGCTATACAGAACAAAAATTCTAAACAACATGTCTGCCCCCTGATAGAGCTATACAGAGCAAAGATTCTAAACAACATGTCCGCCCAATGATAGAGCTATACAGAGCAAAGATTCTAAACAACATCTCCTCCCCCTGATAGAGCTATACAGAGCAAAGATTCTAAACAACATGTCCGCCCCCTGATAGATCTATACAGAGCAAACATTCTAAACAACAGGTCCTCCCCCTAATAGAGCTATACAGAGCAAAGATTCTAAACAACAGGTCCACCCCTGATAGAGCTATACAGAGCAAAGATGCTAAACAACATGTCCACCCCCTGAGAGAGCTATACAGAGCAAAGATTCTAAACAACAGGTCCATCCCTGATAGAGCTATACAGAGAAAAGATTCTAAACAACATGTCCACCACCCCTGATAGAGCTATACAGAGCAAAGATTCAAAACAACATGTCCACCCCCTGATAGAGCTATACAAAGCAAAGATTCTAAACAACATGTCCGCCCCCTAATAGAGCTATACAGAGCAAAGATTCTTAACAACATGTCCTCCCCCTAATAGAGCTATACAGAGCAAAGATTCTAAACAACAGGTCCACCCCCTGAGAGAGCTATACAGAGCAAAGATTCTAAACAACAGGTCCATCCCTGATAGAGCTATACAGAGCAAAGATTCTAAACAACATGTCTGCCCCCTGATTGAGCTATACAGAGCAAAGATTCAAAACAACAAGTCCACCCCCTGATAGAGCTATACAGAGCAAAGATTCTAAACAACATGTCCACCCCCTGAGAGAGCTATACAGAGCAAAGATTCTAAACAACAGGTCCATCCCTGATAGAGCTATACAGAGCAAAGATTCTAAACAACATGTCTGCCCCCTGATTGAGCTATACAGAGCAAAGATTCAAAACAACAAGTCCACCCCCTGATAGAGCTATACAGAGCAAAGATTCTAAACAACATGTCCGCCCCCTGATAGAGCTATACAGAGAAAATATTCTAAATAACATGTCCTCCCCCTAATAGAGCTATACAGAGCAAAGATTCTAAACAACAGGTCCACCCCTGATAGAGCTATACAGAGCAAAAATTCTAAACAACATGTCCGCCCCCTAATAGAGCTATACAGAGCAAAGATTCTTAACAACAGGTCCACCCCTGATAGAGCTATACAGAGCAAAGATTCTAAACAACATCTCCGCCCCCTGATAGAGCTATACAGAGCAAAGATTCTAAACAACATGTCTGCCAACTGATAGAGCTATACAGAGCAAAGATTCTAAACAACATGTCCACCACCCCTGATAGAGCTATACAGAGCAAAGATTCTAAACAACATGTCCACCACCCCTGATAGAGCTATACAGAGCAAAGATTCTAAACAACATGTCTGCCCCCTGATAGAGCTATACAGAGAAAAGATTCTAAACAACATGTCCGCCCCCTAATAGAGCTATACAGAGCAAAGATTCTTAACAACATGTCCTCCCCCTAATAGAGCTATACAGAGCAAAGATTCTAAACAACAGGTCCACCCCTGATAGAGCTATACAGAGCAAAGATTCTAAACAACAAGTCCGCCCCCTGATAGAGCTATACAGAGCAAAGATTCTAAACAACATGTCCACCACCCCTGATAGAGCTATACAGAGCAAAGATTCTAAACAACATGTCCACCACCCCTGATAGAGCTATACAGAGCAAATATTCAAAACAACATGTCCACCCCCTGATAGAGCTATACAGAGAAAAGATTCTAAACAACATGTCCGCCCCCTAATAGAGCTATACAGAGCAAAGATTCTTAACAACATGTCCTCCCCCTAATAGAGCTATACAGAGCAAAGATTCTAAACAACAGGTCCACCCCTGATAGAGCTATACAGAGCAAAGATTCTAAACAACAAGTCCGCCCCCTGATAGAGCTATACAGAGCAAAGATTCTAAACAACATGTCCACCACCCCTGATAGAGCTATACAGAGCAAAGATTCTAAACAACATGTCCACCACCCCTGATAGAGCTATACAGAGCAAAGATTTTAAACAACATGTTCTCCCCCTGATATAGCCATACAGAGCAAAGATTCTAACCAACATGTCCGCCCCCTTATAGATCTATACAGAGCAAAGATTCTAACCAACATGTCTTCCCCTGATAGAACTATACAGAGCAAAGATTCTAACCAACATGTCCGCCCCTGATAGAGCTATACAGAACAAAAATTCTAAACAACATGTCCACCCCTGATAGAGCTATACAGAGCAAAGATTCTAAACAACATGTCTGCCCCCTGATAGAGCTATACAGAGCAAAGATTCTAAACAACATGTCCACCACCCCTGATAGAGCTATACAGAGCAAAGATTCTAAACAGCATGTCCACCACCCCTGATAGAGCTATACAGAGCAATGATTCTAAACAACATGTCCTCCCCCTGATAGAGCTATACAGAGCAAAGATTCTAAACAACATGTCCTCCCCCTGATAGAGCTATACAGAGCAAAGATTCTAACCAACATGTCCTCCTCTGATAGATCTATACAGAGCAAAGATTCTAACCAACATGTCTGCCCCCTGATAGAGCTATACAGAGCAAAGATTCTAAACAACATGTCCGCCCCCGATATAACTATACAGAGCAAAGAGGGCTCAATAAGGTGCTTTACTTGTATTCTTTCATTAAAGCATTTCTATTTTAAATTCCTATACTTGATGACATCTTCCAATTACCCAGTTCTTGATTTTTCACCATTAGTTCCTGTAAAGAGATACTATCTTGGGTGCATTAGCCCACTTAGCCACTTCAGATAAAGGTTTAAAAGTGATAAGAAATGACATTGCAAAACAGAGTTTAAAATAAATCATATCTATATATAAACACGCATACATACATATCAATCCATGTTCTTAAAATACTAAATATACAAAATCGTCAGGACAAAGGCTGATTAAAGTGATTCACTGAGGTTGGTATGCGACTCTCCGCTGGGTTTCAAAGGGTTAAATGAGTGGGTACTTATTCCACACAGCCATACAACACTAAACATGCAGCCTTGGGACACCACCACTCCTATGAGGCTTGGCCAGACAAGGTGGAGTCTTAGTTCCAGAGCTAGAGGGTGGCACAAGGCCCAGGCCTAATAGAGCGGAAATAAAGGATTTGCTGAGCATCTTTTCTCTCCGTGTAGATTCACATCATCTGTTCCCCTGTGTCAGCAGAAGCTGCACCAGTGTATTAAGTAGACACCGGATACCGGCATTAGCTTTGCATTCCAGGAGAAGAGAGATCACAGCCTGGTCCCAAACTGAGTGGCACGTCTTACACTTGGGTATTCGTTTGCAGACAAATGCTGATTCGGACGAACATATGCATTTTCGTAAATTCTTCCAAAAACGAATGCAAAAGCCGAACAATCAAACGAATGGACGAATCCGAATGAACAACAATGCTTAACAGACATTTCTACAGTCAAACTGCTGCCAAAACGGCCCAGTAATAAGCTGAATTTTCGTATGAATGGAATTCCCGAAACAAAAATAATGGACAAATTTGTATCGAAACAAATGCATCGGACAAAATTATTTTTAGACAAAACTTAAAGGACGAAACAGAAACGAAAAAAATGTTGGTGCCAAGTCTTGTACGTGTTGTAATGTTTAGCTGAAAGCTTTGGGAGCTCAGCAGGTAAAAATATGTCTCACCATCAAATGAAAGGGAACAAAGTGAATCACAAAAAAATTAGTAGACAAGAGTGGACAACATTTCAATTTAACAACATATTACAAATTATTATAGTGTAGTATATGGAAACACCATATAATTCCAATTTATAGATCTAACTCTAGAAGAAAACTCACTCATATAGGAGGCCTTATACACTCACCAAGCAGCACACTCACTCCTACTCTCCTATAACCCACACTCCCCCGAGCAGCACACTCACTCCTGCTCTCCTATAACCCACAATCCCCGAGCAGCACACTCACTCCTACTCTCCTATTACCCACACTCCCCTGAGCAGCACACTCATTCCTACTCTCCTATTACCCACACCCCCGAGCAGCACACTCACTCCTACTCTCCTATAACACACACTCCCCCGAGCAGCACACTCACTCCTACTCTCATATAACCCTCACTCCCCGAGCAGCACACTCACTCCTACTCTCCTATAACATACACTCCCCAAGCACCATACTCACTCCAACTCTCATATAACTAACACTACCAGAGCAGCACACTCACTCCTACTCTCCTATAACCCACACTCCCCGAGCAGCACACTCACTCCTACTCTCCTGTAACCTACACTCACCAAGCAGCACACTCACTCCTACTCTCCTATAACCCACACTCCCCGAGCAGCACACTCACTCCTACTCTCCTGTAACCTACACTCACCAAGCAGCACACTCACTCCTACTCTCCTATAACCCACACTCCCGAGCAGCACACTCACTCCTACTCTCATATAACTAACACTACCAGAGCAGCACACTCACTCCTACTCTCCTATAACCCACACTCCCTGAGCAGCACACTCACTCCTGCTCTCCTATAACCCACAATCCCCGAGCAGCACACTCACTCCTACTCTCATATAACCCACACTCCCCGAGCAGCACACTCACTCCTACTCTCATATAACTAACACTCCCCGAGCAGCACACTCACTCCTACTCTCCTATAACCCACACTCCCTGAGCAGCACACTCACTCCTATTCTCCTATAACCCACACTCCCCGAGCAGCACACTCACTCCTACTCTCCTGTAACCCACACTCCCCAAGCAGCACACTCACTCCTACTCTCCTGTAACCCACACTCCCCAAGCAGCACACTCACTCCTACTCTCCTGTAACCCACACTCAGTGGTACTCATTTTATCAACCTTGGAGAGATGAAGGGTCGAGTCATGCAAACTTGAGGATTAAACTGATGTTACAGATTGCAAAGTAAATAAATACAATGATTGAGTCTGAAGAAGTGTAATTAATGTTCTGATAAAGTAATTAAAGGTGATTTGATGACACTTTAATCTCACACTTGTCAGTTTAATTTTGTGGTCTTCTAGACAGATTATAGTGGATGTTCATGAAGCAATCTGCCACCCACATTACATGTTACATCTTACCCTCAGCCTGGAGTATACAACACAATCACTGGACAGAACAGATAACATTCAACAGAAAGATAAGAAGTGGAGAGTGAAGGGTAAGGACAGGTCAGGGGAGGAGAGTGAAGGGTAAGGACAGGTCAGGGGAGGAGAGTGAAGGGTTAGGACAGGTCAGGGGAGGAGAGTGAAGGGTAAGGACAGGTCAGGGGAGGAGAGTGAAGGGTAAGGACAGGTCAGGGGAGGAGAGTGAAGGGTAAGGACAGGTCAGGGGAGGAGAGTGAAGGGTAAGGACAGGTCAGGGGAGGAGGGTGAATGGTAAGGACACAACAGGGAGGAGGGTGAAGGGTAAGGACAGGTCAGGGGAGGAGAGTGAAGGGTAAGGACAGGTCAGGGGAGGAGAGTGAAGGGTAAGGACAGGTTAGGGGAGGAGGGTGAATGGTAAGGACACAACAGGGAGGAGGGTGAAGGGTAAGGACAGGTCAGGGGAGGAGGGTGAATGGTAAGGACACAACAGGGAGGAGAGTGAAGGGTAAGGACACAACAGGGAGGAGGGTGAAGGGTAAGGTTAGGGAGTGGGAGGAGAGTGAAGGTTAAGGACATGGAGGAGAGTGAAGGGTAAGGACAGGTCAGGGGAGGAGAGTGAAGGGTAAGGACAGGTCAGGGGAGGAGGGTGAAGGGTAAGGACACAACAGGGAGGAGGGTGAAGGGTAAGGACAGGTCAGGGGAGGAGAGTGAATGGTAAGGACACAACAGGGAGGAGGGTGAAGGGTAAGGACAGGTCAGGGGAGGAGAGTGAAGGGTAAGGACAGGTCAGGGGAGGAGAGTGAAGGGTAAGGACAGGTCAGGGGAGGAGAGTGAAGGGTAAGGACAGGTCAGGGGAGGAGAGTGAAGGGTTAGGACAGGTCAGGGGAGGAGAGTGAAGGGTAAGGACAGGTCAGGGGAGGAGAGTGAAGGGTAAGGACAGGTCAGGGGAGGAGAGTGAAGGGTAAGGACAGGTCAGGGGAGGAGGGTGTAGGGTAAGGACACAACAGGGAGGAGGGTGAAGGGTAAGGACAGGGTGGGGAAGAGGGTGAAGGGTAAGGTTAGGGAGTGGTAGGAGAGTGAAGGGTAAGGACAGGCCAGGGAGTGTGATGAAGGGTAAGGTTAGGGAGTGGGAGGAGAGTGAAGGGTAAGGTTAGGGAGTGGGATGAGGGGGAAGGGTAAGGACACGGCGGGGGAATGGTGAAGGGTAGGGAGGAGGGCGAAGGGTAAAAACAGGGCGGGGAGGAGGGTGAAGGGTAAGGACAGGGCAGGAAGGAGGGTGAAGGGTAAGGACAGGGTGGGGAGGAGAGTGAAGAGTAAGACCAGGGCGGGGAGGGGGGTGAAGGGTAAAGACAGGGCAGGGACGAGGGTGAACGGTAAGGACAGGGTGGGGAGGAGAGTGAAGAGTAAGGACAGGGCGGGGAGGAGGGTGAAGGGTAAAGACAGGGCAGGGACGAGGGTGAACGGTAAGGACAGGGTGGGGAGGAGAGTGAAGAGTAAGGACAGGGCGGGGAGGAGGGTGAAGGGTAAGGACACGGCAGGGAGGAGGGTGAAGGGTAAGGTTAGGGAGTGGGAGGAGAGTGAAGGTTAAGGACATGGAGGAGAGTGAAGGGTATGGACAGGTCAGGGAGGAGGGTGAAGTGTAAGAACAGTATAGATGAGGAAGGAGAGTGGAGGGTCAGGACAAGGAGGGGGCAGAGTAAGTACAGGGAGTGGGAGTAGAGTGAAGGGTAAGGACAGGGCGTGGTAGTGAGGAGAGTGAAGAGTAACGACAGGGCACAGGAGGGAGGAGAGTGAAGGGTAAAGACAGGGCACGGGAGGGAGGAGAGTGAAGGGTAAGGACAGGGCCTGGGAAGAAGAAGAGTAAAGGGTCAGGACAGGGCCTGGGAGGAAGAAGAGTAAAGAGTCAGGACAGGAATTAGGAGGAAGGAGAGTGAAGGGTAAAGACAGGGAGCAGGAAGGGAGGAGAGTGAATGGTAAGTACAGGGTGTGGAAGGGGGGGGAAGGGTAAAGACAGGGTGTGGGAGGAAGGAGAGTAAAGGGTAAGGACAGGGCGTGGGAGGGAGGGTAGTGAAGGGTAAGGACAGGGCCTGGTTATTTCTGTATCCTTTTTTGCTTTGCCAATTTATGATTTATGCTTGCTCCTGTCTTTTTCTTTGTATTCTTGTATCCTGTATCTTCCCAGTTTGGCCACAGAGTGGCACCTTCCTTAGTTCGCCCACAAAGTGGCACCTTCCCAGTTCAGCCACAGAGTGGCACCTGCCCAAGTCTAGCCATAGAACAAGCATAGCTACTGTCCAGCACCTGCTCAAACCTAGCCACAGACCTGCACTTGCCCAAGTCTAGCTATAGTCAAGGCCCTGTCAAGGGGCTGTCCTGAGCTCTAACAAGGAGATGTCCTGAACCCTGTTAAAGGGCTGTATTAAGCCCTGTTAAGGGGCTGTCCTGAGCCCTGTTAAGCAGCTGCCCTGTCTTAGAGCCCTGTCTTAGAGCCCTGTTAGGGGCTGCTTTGTCTTAGAGCCCTGTTGTAGATTTTCCCTGTCCTATAGTCCTTATAGAAGCCTTTCCTGATTCCTGTTAAAGGGCTTCCTTGCCCCATGCTTATTTGTTTTTCTGTTAGAATCCATTTCTAGTTTTCCTTTCTGCCTGTTATGTTCTGTTCCATTCTGGATGTTTTTCTTCTAACGTGTTACTTTGTCTCTATTTAAATGTGCTACACCCGTTTCTTCTGTTTTCTTTATTCCACAGTCATGCTCAACTATGTTTCTATGTGTTGGTGTCTATGTGTCTGTAGTTTTAGTTATTATATTCAATTACAAGTTTATTATGTGTTAGGAACTTGCCTATGTGATACAACTTGACGCTGGTTGGCAAGCTTATCATCTTGTGGCCATAAGGTGTAACAAAACCCTCATCAATTACCATTTCAGAGTAGTAGGCTAGTCCCTGGATTTATGTTTGTTATGTCTCTGTCTTTTGCTTATTTGTCCTGCACTTATGTCTGTGCCTATGAATGTCTCTTTAGTTCTGTAGTTATGTCTTTTGTTTTACCCTGCTCATATATGTTATAGTTCTTCCTTTTCACCTTAGTCTGTCCTGTAGAACCGCACTCTGCATTTAGGTTATTCTGTTTTTGCTCTGTCTGTATTAACTCTGCTCTGCTTGGTTTATTCTCCCCCAGCCTGCAGATATCCTGCTATCCTATCAAGACTGTATTTCTTGCCTGTTCCAGAATGTCTGCAGGGTATCTTCAGTCTCAGTCTTGGCTATACTGGATACAGCAGCTGCTACCATTAGGCCCTGGAATGTGATCACCCCAACTTGGGGCCTCAAGCTTCTGGGGGAGTACAGTAGCACCAGGCCCTATGTCTTCTATTCTGCACCATATCTCCTTTTTCAGGCACTCAGGGTACCGTGCCACCCGACATTCCCTCTTTCATGAATAAAAACCTTACAGCGTAAAGGAATTATTGCACAAGGCCTGTGATGTAGAGGAAGTTCCCACTTTTAAAGCAAGTTTATGTGCTCGTTTTTTATAATTAATGGACTATGATAATGCTAAAGTCTGCAGAACTCAGGACTACCGCTTTAGCCCAAACAGTACTAACTCTAACTTCGATTGCAAGCTGGACCTAGCCAAGGTTATTTGTCCCTATTGTCATGGGTGCCAGTTATATGTTACCCCCTCTGTTAAAGGGGGTAACATACTGTGAATGTAGAGCATAAAACAAGTTGAAAAAAGTTCTTTATATTGTGTTAGGAGAATTGCAGCAAATGCCTGAATTAGGAGAAATATATGTTTTAAAGGTGTCTGTGGAGTCTGTTTATGACATCACCTGCGGCTTGATATGCAAATTAACTAATTTCCAATGGGAAAGGTGTATTTAGCATATCAAGCCCCAGGATGATGTCATAACAAGCCACAGGATGATGTCATATCAAGCCACAGGATGATGTCATATCAAGCCACAGGATGATGTCATATCAAGCCACAGGATGATGTCATAACAAGCCACAGGATGATGTCATAATATATCATATTTATCTTATTTGATGCATTTGATGCAATTCTGCTAACAAGATGTATAGATCATTTTTATTGTTTTTATTCTATAAGCAGAGTCCAGCAACTAGTGTTACACTGATAATAATAGCTATTATTTGCTTTTTTTTTTTTTTTTTTGCATAATGCTGCGATGGGAAAAAAAATATATAATTGTCTTTGTGCCGAACTCCTCCCGCGGATAAACTTGGCAGGTGTTGTTAATGCCGATTAAATATATTTGTCAGCATGTTTAGCAATTAAATTCTGACAAGCCTTTAACTTCACAATTGAGCACATGAAAAATTATTTCCAAAATCATATTTTTTTTTTTGGCATGATCGATGCAAGCTGTGGAAAACGCAGGAATAATATTGGCGGAGACCATAGCAAATCTTTCTGAGAAACTTTGTAGCCGTGCCAATTCCACAGAGATAAGATGCTCTTGTTTTTGTAGAAATCCAATAATTACAGTTAAAAGAGTGCTCGCAAATAACGAATGTAAATAACAAATGTAAACGCCTGATCGTCGTAATTGGTTTCCTTACAAAGATTCAAATCTCCCTCAGGTAACAAATTAATTTAATTCCAACTGGTAAGAAAATAAATATTTCAGTTGCGCTAAATCTCCTCCCGCTGCTGTGTAAAATACAAGAGTCACATCTAAAGCTTTAAGCAAAACTCTGCTATATTTTATTTATTTATTTTTATAAAGAGAAAACAAAGACATTTCGGTCACATCGCACATCACATAAACATCGCATCGAGGAAGGACAGCACTAAACAAGCCAGCCCTGTAGGATGTAACCAACTCATCACTGTTTTTTTTGGTCACTTGCACCAATACAGAGGTGACCTCAGTGCGGTATTTACTGCGAGGCCTAGGGAGGCAAATTTGTGGAGGATGCAGTGCCCCCCAACACTGAAAAAAAACCCCCAAGAATAAAAAAACGCACGAGCACCCTGATTGCGACGATCAGGCTGCCCATGCATTTTTTTCTTAGTGGGCGGAGTAATGACAAATGACCCGGCGCTTTGACGTCAGACGCACGCCCGGTCACATGACCTATCTACACTCACCGCGGGGAGCCGAACAGGCAGCATGGTAGAACACCATGCTGCCTGCCACTAGCCACCAGGGATCAGGGTAAACCCTGGGGTGAGGGGGCATGTAATGGGGGTGATGGGGCATGTAATGGAGGTTATGGAGGCATATAATGGGGTGATGGAGGCATATAATGGGGTGATGGAGGCATGCAATGAGGGTGATGGAGGCATGCAATGAGGGTGATGGAGGCATGCAATGAGGGTGATGGAGGCATGCAATGAGGGTGATGGAGGTATGCAATGAGGGTGATGGAGGCATGCAATGAGGGTGATGGAGGCATATAATGGGGTGATGGAGGCATGCAATGAGGGTGATGGAGGCATGCAATGAGGGTGATGGAGGCATGCAATGAGGGTGATGGAGGCATGCAATGAGGGTGATGGAGGCATGCAATGGGAGTGATGGAGGCATATAATGGTGGTGATGGAGGTGATGGGGCATGTAATGGGGGTGATGGAGGCATGTAATGGGGGTGATGGAGGCATGTAATGGTGGTGATGGAGGTGATGGGGCATGTAATGGGGGTGATGGAGGCATGTAATGGGGGTGATGGAGGCATGTACTGGGAGTGATGGAGGCATATAATGGGGCTGATGGGGGCATTAAATGGGGCTGATGGGGCATGTAATGGGGGTTATGGGGCATGTCGTGGGTGTGCGACATGGGTGGGGGAGGGCAGCACATAACCAAGATAAACCACTGGGTGACCACAGATATACTTTTCGGCCTTGCTCTCGAATCACAGTGGACTATTTAAGGCACACTTATGATTTCATTGGACTGACCCTTTAAAAAATGAAGCCCCAAAGCTGTATAAAATAGATAAAAGAAATGTAACAAAGATGTATGCCGCTACATACAATGCAAAGAACGTAATACCTAGTAAACTCGAGTAAAATGCTGCATGATTCTAAATGAGCTCTTATCTTATCTTATCTTACATATGTGCATGATTTTACCTGATAATATAATTCCAAAGAACCACGACCCATGTCTATATCATGAGCTAGTGCAGAGAGAGAGACACTCATCTCAAAGGAGATGAACAAAGGGTTAAAAAATACCCTGTACTTAATCCTTTAAGGTGGTAAGTTTAGGTCTTGTGATGTTTGCCTCTGGAATAAGAGAAGCCTGAAGCTCTAGTGTTTTCACATCATGATCGGAGAACAGATTTTAAAACAGCAGGTAACTATAAACCCATGTAACCTGTGTGTCAAACACTGAAAAGCTCAGTAACAGACCCAAGAGCTCATTAACCCTACGCTCCCTGGCTGCATGTGGTCAGCTGAGGACAATGGGGGCTGTAATATATGATGCACCCTGTGTGAATTGTGGGTTTCTACATGTCGGTAATAAACAAGCAATATGTAAACTATCACTTGACAAGTAGTAATAATATTATTACGCGTTAAAGAGAGACGCTGGCAGTGGGCTATTGGATAAATCTGGTCTCGGATTCTTCCAGGCAAAAATGACCTCAGCAATAAACAAGGATCTTCTCATTTACTGGGGAAAACTAGAGGAGAGGAGCCTTTCTAATGACATGCTGGAGGTGAGGAGACTCAGGTTAGGGTAGATACACCAGGTGAGGTTCTCTGTCTATCCGATGACATGCTGGAGGAGAGCAGACTCTGGTTAGGGTAGATACACCAGGTGAGGTTCTCTGTCTATCCAATGACATGCTGGAGGTGTGGAGACTCAGGTTAGGGTAGATACACCAGGTGAGGTTCTCTGTCTATCCAATGACATGCTGGAGGTGTGGAGACTCTGGTTAGGGTAGATACACCAGGTGAGGTTCTCTGTCTATCCAATGACATGCTGGAGGTGAGGAGACTCAGGTTAGGGTAGATACACCAGGTGAGGTTCTCTGTCTATCCGATGACATGCTGGAGGTGTGGAGACTCTGGTTAGGGTAGATACACCAGGTGACGTTCTCTGTCTATCTGATGACATGCTGGAGATGAGGAGACTCAGGTTAGGGTAGATACACCAGGTGAGGTTCTCTGTCTATCCAATGACATGCTGGAGGTGAGGAGACTCAGGTTAGGGTAGATACACCAGGTGAGGTTCTCTGTCTATCCAATGACATGCTGGAGGTGAGGAGACTCAGGTTAGGGTAGATACACCAGGTGAGGTTCTCTGTCTATCCGATGACATGCTGGAGGAGAGCAGACTCTGGTTAGGGTAGATACACCAGGTGAGGTTCTCTGTCTATCCAATGACATGCTGGAGATGAGGAGACTCAGGTTAGGGTAGATACACCAGGTGAGGTTCTCTGTCTATCCAATGACATGCTGGAGGTGAGGAGACTCAGGTTAGGGTAGATACACCAGGTGAGGTTCTCTGTCTATCCGATGATATGCTGGAGGTGTGGAGACTCTGGTTAGGGTAGATACACCAGGTGACGTTCTCTGTCTATCTGATGACATGCTGGAGATGAGGAGACTCAGGTTAGGGTAGATACACCAGGTGAGGTTCTCTGTCTATCCGATGACATGCTGGAGGAGAGCAGACTCTGGTTAGGGTAGATACACCAGGTGAGGTTCTCTGTCTATCCAATGACATGCTGGAGGTGTGGAGACTCAGGTTAGGGTAGATACACCAGGTGAGGTTCTCTGTCTATCCGATGACATGCTGGAGGTGAGGAGACTCAGGTTAGGGTAGATACACCAGGTGAGGTTCTCTGTCTATCCGATGACATGCTGGAGGTGAGGAGACTCTGGTTAGGATAGATACACCAGGTGAGGTTCTCTGTCTATCCGATGACATGCTGGAGGTGAGGAGACTAAGGTTAGGGTAGATACACCAGGTGAGGTTCTCTGTCTATCCGATGACATGCTGGAGGTGAGGAGACTCAGGTTAGGGTAGATACACCAGGTGAGGTTCTCTGTCTATCCGATGACATGCTGGAGGTGAGGAGACTCAGGTTAGGGTAGATACACCAGGTGAGGTTCTCTGTCTATCTAATGACATGCTGGAGGTGAGGAGACTCAGGTTAGGGTAGATACACCAGGTGAGGTTCTCTGTCTATCCGATGACATGTTGGAGGTGAGGAGACTCAGGTTAGGGTAGATACACCAGGTGAGGTTCTCTGTCTATCTAATGACATGCTGGAGGTGAGGAGACTCAGGTTAGGGAAGATACACCCAGTGTGGTTCTCTGTCTATCTAATGACATGCTGGAGGTGAGGAGACTCAGGTTAGGGTAGATACTCCAGGTGAGGTTCTCTGTCTATCCGATGACATGCTGGAGATGAGGAGACTCAGGTCAGGGTAGATACACCAGGTGAGGTTCTCTGTCTATCCAATGACATGCTGCAGGTGAGGAGACTCAGGTTAGGGTAGATACACCCAGTGTGGTTCTCTGTCTATCCAATGACATGCTGCAGGTGAGGAGACTCAGGTTAGGGTAGATACACCAGGTGAGGTTCTCTGTCTATCTAATGACATGCTGGAGGTGAGGAGACTCAGGTTAGGGTAGATACACCAGGTGAGGTTCTCTGTCTATCCGATGACATGCTGGAGGTGAGGAGACTCAGGTTAGGGTAGATACACCAGGTGAGGTTCTCTGTCTATCCGATGACATGCTGGAGGTGAGGAGACTCAGGTTAGGGTAGATACACCAGGTGAGGTTCTCTGTCTATCCGATGACATGCTGGAGGTGAGGAGACTCAGGTTAGGGTAGATACACCAGGTGAGGTTCTCCGTCTATCCAATGACATGCTGGAGGTGAGGAGACTCTGGTTAGGGTAGATACACCATGTGAGGTTCTCTGTCTATCCAATGACATGCTGGAGTTTAGATATCAGCTCCGTTGGATTTGGCTTCCACAGGTTTTTAGGAACATTGATTTGGTAGCCCTTTCCTCTCTAGACCCAGAAACACTTGTCTCCGCAGTGCAATCCAGGACCCCTTCCTCTATCTCCCGAATAAAAAGAGCTAAATGTAGTGCAGCAAAACTGGATAAGATTTTTGGCAAGTTGTAATAGGTTTTATTGGATCAATATGAGAATTTCTCTCCAAGACCACAGAGATCCTTTCTTCAGAAGTCGATGTTTGAGAATATTGCTAGCTTGATAGTTCATGTATGACATCAATGAAACACTGACATATTGCTCTAATAAAACAAATAAAAAACCTGCCAGAAATCTTATTTCTTTCAGGCCCAAAATCAGAATGTAGGAAGGTGCGCTGGTGCACGGCTCGACGCCAATGGACAGCTGGACTTGTCATGTTCTCACGGGTCTGTTGGCGATAATGAGATAGAAATGGGCGGTTTACCTTAGCTATGATTCATGGGAGACGTAGCCATAAAGCTGTAGTTAATGTTCTTATAATCCCTGGAATTAAGCACTTTAAAGGACACCTGATGTCCTGTCAGTGTGAAGAAAATGATAATGAATTCTGAATACGGATAAATAGAATCAAAAGAATCAAAAGAAAGCCATAAATAATATCGTGTGTCTGGCTAAACGACAAAGAAAGAAATTACAGTTAAAACACAATCCATATTGTAATTTAACAAAAAAGCATTAATCTGACTTGAGTCTAAAACTGGCATAACCTAGTAGGGATCATTACTCAGTACTAAAGATTCTCTTGACGTATTTACTGATCTCACCAGCTCAACTCACTACACACTTTGTGCAAAAGGACAGATTGGAAACTCACAGGCACAGCACTCAAGTCCTTTTGTAATGGTACGTCCGAATGGGTGTTGGGCGTTTTTACCCATCACCCCTAATATTGAACAGAGTTATATATGTGAATGCTAATATGAACAACTAGCGAGGATGACTAGTGAAGTAGGAGGGACCAGTCAGGCAGATGTCAGCGCTGTAGTAGAAGAAGGTGCACAGGACATGCTGTGCACACACCATTCTGCTTCTTCCACTTCTCCCAGTAATGGAGAATATTAACTCTCTCAGTACCAGGAGGACTGTCTCACCCACACCTTGCATTTACTGTGCATGCAGAGAATAAGGAATGATTGCAACTAATCTATACATTGTGTGAGACAAATTGCAAGAAAATGCATAAAATAGGGGAAAATGTGGGGAGTCTTCTGCTTATGACATCACTTGCGGTTTGATATAACAGGTGATGTCATCAACAGGAGACTCCACAGACACGTTTAATGCTCATTTTTGCCTACTTTAGGCATTTGTTGCAGTTTGGATAATGTATAGATCATTCTCAGTCATTATTTATTCTCTATATTCACATGTAGAATGTTTAGCTGATTAGTCCCCTTCAGCAATGAGATACATAGTTCACAAACAGCTGCAGTGCCAAGGGTAGCCATTATTGGTTTAGGCAGTGCTATCCTATTTTCCTGGCTGATATAGTAATTACAAGTCAAGATACCGTTATCAGAGGACGTATTCTACAGATCTGGATGCTACAAGGATCCATTTAGCCAGGCGTCCAGCATACAGAGCGTTAACAAGACGTGAATAGGAGACAGTCTGTTCACACAAACGATTCCAATCAATACTAGATTAAACAGCCAGTCATTATATGCTGGATCACTGGCTTTTAAAAGGCGCAGTATAGAAATGGTAGGAAAAATCCACTGGTGACTGTGTTTTTATGGTCCTTTTTATTTTAAAATAGAATATAAATATTCCCCAAACCGGCCATGCAGGATGGTCCATATATTATATAATATTAACACATCAGTGCACTAAGGGCCTAATTCCATTCAGTGCAGACCCCCCCGCCCCCCCCAACGCACCTCCCCAGATCCCCCACATCCCTCTCCTCTGCAGACTGGCTACATACAGAGTGAGCTCAGGCATGTTATCTGTCTGAACCTTAGACATGCAAATTCCCAGACTAAGAGCAACAAAGGCTCATGGGAAGGGTGTTCAATCTGAGGGATAACAGTTTTCCTCTAGTTATGAGGGCAACACATGTTATCCTTCTCTATTTATCAAGACTCTCCCATCTTCCCAAATATCACCCGCTAAACTCCATATTTTCTACACAAAAACAAGCTGATTATTCCATGTCACAGGAGCCAGCTGATTATTCCATGTCACAGGAGCCAGCTGATTATTCCATCTGTCAGGAGCCAGCTGATTATTCCATCTCACAGGAGCCAGCTGATTATTCCATCTGTCAGGAGCCAGCTGATTATTCCATCTCACAGGAGCCAGCTGATTATCCCATGTCACAGGAGCCAGCTGATTATTCCATGTCACAGGAGCCAGCTGATTATTCCATGTCACAGGAGCCAGCTGATTATTCCATCTCTTAGGAGCCAGCTGATTATTCCATCTCACAGGAGTCAGCTGATTATTCCATGTCACAGGAGCCAGCTGATTATTCCATCTCTCAGGAGCCAGCTGATTATTCCATGTCACAGGAGCCAGCTGATTATTCCATCTGTCAGGAGCCAGCTGATTATTCCATGTCACAGGAGCCAGCTGATTATTCCATCTGTCAGGAGCCAGCTGATTATTCCATCTGTCAGGAGCCAGCTGATTATTCCATCTGTCAGGAGCCAGCTGATTATTCCATCTCACAGGAGCCAGCTGATTATTCCATCTGTCAGGAGCCAGCTGATTATTCCATGTCACAGGAGCCAGCTGATTACTCCATGTCACAGGAGCCAGCTGATTATTCCATCTGTCAGGAGCCAGCTGATTATTCCATCTGTCAGGAGCCAGCTGATTATTCCATGTCACAGGAGCCAGCTGATTATTCCATCTGTCAGGAGCCAGCTGATTATTCCATCTGTCAGGAGCCAGCTGATTATTCCATCTGTCAGGAGCCAGCTGATTATTCCATCTCACAGGAGTCAGCTGATTATTCCATCTCACAGGAGCCAGCTGATTATTCCATGTCACAGGAGCCAGCTGATTATTCCATGTCACAGGAGCCAGTTGATTATTCCATGTCACAGGAGCCAGCTGATTATTCCATCTCACAGGAGCCAGCTGATTATTCCATGTCACAGGAGCCAGCTGATTATTCCATCTCACAGGAGCCAGCTGATTATTCCATGTCACAGGAGCCAGCTGATTATTCCATGTCACAGGAGCCAGCTGATTATTCCATCTCACAGGAGTCAGCTGATTATTCCATGTCACAGGAGCCAGCTGATTATTCCATCTCGCCCACGTGGGTCTCATTCTCGCTGTCCCACTGAGATCTACTTCTGTCCCACTTTTTTGGGGTTTAGAGGTAGAACTTGTTGGGATTTGTGACTGCAATCCTGCAATATCAATTTAATTATCCAGTGTCCAGAGTTGTGCATTCACTCAGTCTCTCCTCCCTAGCCCCCCGTCCCGTCCCCCCCAGTGGCGTACAGATTTGCTAGAAGTTGTGAGGTGTGACAATATGGAATTATTAGATTGTATGAGTGTATCACTGAGCTCCACAGCGATAAAGCTCCCAATAAAACATTTCAATACTGCATATAATGGGGTCTATTCAATGAGTTCATTTATCTCATGTCAATGAATCCCATCGACTGCAACAGAAAAAAAAACTGTTAAAAACCACTGGTTGTATTTTGTATCACTGGTCCATTGTGTTATTATATTAATTTCTATTAAAAAAACATTATTATTATTATTCTAAATAATTTCCCAAATTACATAAATAGTTATCAATTGGCCATAAAGTCAGTAAAAAATGACCTGGAATATACACACTTTTTTGCTCCCCAAAAGTAAGGGGAAATGTCTGTGCGTCTTATGGAGCTAAGATCGCGGACATCGTGCGGCGTGGAGGACAGGAGGCTGCTGGGCTTCCTGTGTGTGGTCTGTCCGGCGGCGCGCTGCTTCCCCTTTTATCAAAGCATGCTGGGAAATGTAGTTTTATGGTAAAGCGTCTTGGTTTCGATCAAGTGTTCTAACTGGAGTGATAGGTGAGTCATGATACTTTTTTCCCGACCGACTTATGTTTGGATGCAAAATGTGTTTTGCAAAACGATGATGTATGACTCAGTTGGTGCCAGCAGTGTGCTCTGTGTCACAACGATCAACTGATGTTTACTTATTGTTACATGTTTTCACAGCCTGGTGCAGTGATGGCTAAGCCAGGTTAGTCCCCACGGCAGTCTTATGGCTATCGCAGGGATTGCCAACGTTTGGCGGGTCCACATTTCTCATGGTACAGAATGGTGTGCCTAAGGTTAGCTGTATTAGTTTTGTCTCTAGTTTTATTAGCTCATTACCACTACTTGTGGGGAGATAAGAATTTAGTAAAGATCTGTTCTATATGTGGTTTTAAACCCTAGAATAAAGGCTACTTTCGTACAATTAATATTAGGAGCCAGGTATGCCATGTTTTCCTTGTCATTTGCCATACTTGTACCATTGGATTTCATCAAACTGTTTATTCTGTCATATTAAAAAATAAAACTAATAAACAAAGTTGAAAAAAAAAAAAGTATTTTATTTCTTTTTTTCCTCCTCTAAAAACTAGGTACGTCTTATGGTCAGGTGCATCTTATGGAGCGAAAAATACGGTAAGTCAATATTAAACCAACTGACTCCCGTGTTGACTCCTGTTCGTCAAAGTCAATCTCCCATCTTGCCATCAAATTCTCAGAAAGTGGATAAAAATCGTTATTCACCAAAATTTTCGGGAGGTTGAGTATGACTTTTTTACTTTTCACTTCTCTCACCTTGTCTACCCTAATGCTGGCGATTTCCACGATTTCTACCAAAATCTACGGGGAAATATCACACTGCTGTTTTTTTATCCAAGTCGAACTTGACCTCCACACTCGGGTGCTGAATTGGACTTTTTGCTGGTTTCCACATATTATAATGGAATTATATTTATTTTTTGAGACCAAGTCAAAGTCCACCTCGAAGATCTCGACCTCTTTGATCAAGTCAATTTAAACTTCCAGTCTTGGAGGTCGAGTTTGGCTTTAGTCTCACGATGTCGACGTCCTCAGCTCAACTTGATTTGTCACATCTCAACCTCTCAAAATGAGTTAGTGAATATCTTTTGGTGAAGTCGAGATGAGACATCCCAGGGATGGACCAGTCTGGCCAGGGTTGTTGGTCGAGATAAGTGTTAATCTCAACTTCCATTCTCGACTTTTAGTGACTCGCACAGTGTAGATAGTTTTTGAGCATTTATTATTCTCTACATTCACAGTATATACTATGTTTAACTTCACAAGTCCCTTTAATTTTAGCATCTCTAATTTTATAGTCTATTCAAAGTTACTAGTTGCCACCGATTCGTACTGTGTAGGTTTAATGTCGCTACACACATGTCCGGGGAGAAATCCCAGCCTCATTATCTCCTCCCACAGCGGAGCCTGCTTTCCAACAATTTCAGCCAATTAATAATTTATGCGGTGTAATTACAGCAGCCATTAGGCCGGCTTCCTGTTTTCTATCAATGCCTCATCAGCTGAAAGACCTCTCTTCAGGAGTCTGATCCACAAATACACACATCTGTAAGACCATTACTCTCCTTCTGGAAAAATCCAGCAGACGAAATGTTAGAACGTGGGCTCGAATGGCACTTCTGCTCTCTCGGAGGGTAATGAAAAAGTTTTTCTGCTGACATAGGAGAAAGTGCTCAGCTCTGCTTGATTTAAAAAAAGCAGTTAAAGGACCACTGTCGGCAACAATTAAGTTCTGTTTAATTGAAATATTTCATCAAGTGTAGTAATTGTAAATATAAAATACTTTAATGAAAGCATACAAATAAAGCACCTGTTTGCTCTGTATAGTTCTATCATCAGAGCGGACTTCTTGGGTCAGGTGGGTCAAATGTTCATTCAAGATTCTAAACAACTGATAGAGCTATACAGAGCAAAGATTCTAAACAACATGTCCGCCCCCTGATAGAGCTATACAGAGCAAAGATTCTAAATAACATGTCCACCCCTGGTAGAGCTATACAGAGCAAAGATTCTAAACAACATGTCCGCCCCCTGATAGAGCTATACAGAGCAAAGATTCTAAATAACATGTCCACCCCTGGTAGAGCTATACAGAGCAAAGATTCTAAACAACATGTCTGCCACCTGATAGAGCTATACAGAGCAAAAATTCTAATAAACATGTCCACCCCCTGATAGAGCTATACAGAGCAAAGATTCTAAACAACATGTCCTCCCCCTGATAGAGCTATACAGAACAAAGATTCTAAACATGTCTGCCCCCTGATAGCGCTATAAAGAGCAAAGAGTCTAAACAACATGCCCGCCCCATGATAGAGCTATACAGAGCAAAGATTCTAAATAACATGTCCACCCCTGGTAGAGCTATACAGAGCAAAGATTCTAAACAACATGTCCGCCCCCTGATAGAGCTATACAGAGCAAAGATTCTAAATAACATGTCCACCCCTGGTAGAGCTATACAGAGCAAAGATTCTAAACAACATGTCTGCCACCTGATAGAGCTATACAGAGCAAAAATTCTAATAAACATGTCCACCCCCTGATAGAGCTATACAGAGCAAAGATTCTAAACAACATGTCCTCCCCCTGATAGAGCTATACAGAACAAAGATTCTAAACATGTCTGCCCCCTGATAGCGCTATAAAGAGCAAAGAGTCTAAACAACATGCCCGCCCCATGATAGAGCTATACAGAGCAAAGATTCTAAACAATATGCCTGCCCCATGACAGAGCTATACAGAGCAAAGATTCTAAACAACATGTCCGCCAACCGATAGAACTATACAGAGCAAAGATTCTAAACAACATGTCTGCCCCTGATAGAGCTATACAGAGCAAAGATTCTAAACAACATGTCTGCCCCATGATAGAGCTATACAGAGATAAGATTCTAAACAACATGACCACCCCCTGATAGAGCTATACAGAGCAAAGATTCTAAAAAACATGTCCACCCCTGATAGAGCTATACAGAACAAAGATTCCAAACATGTCCACCCCTGATAGAGCTATACAGAACAAAGATTCCAAACAACATGTCCTCCCACTGATAGAGCTATACAGAGCAAAGAGGTGCTTTCAATAAAACTGTTCTGTTTAAAATTCCAGCACTTGATACAATCTTTCAATAAAACAGAACTTATTGTTTTGCAAGAGTAAATAGAATTGGAGTTATCCTTGTGTACCAAGCATTGTGGGATTAGTAATACAGCTCTCTGCATGTAGCGTGTAAACCTATAATCTCAAAGCCAGCGAGAAACTGTCTTTCACAACACTATTTGATGTAAACATTTGCTAACAAATTGACTAGCAAAATATATACAGCAAGAGAAAACACTCTGTAACTGTAGGTATACCATCAGCTCTCAATGAATTATTTACTGTAAACATGTGTTCATCATATAACAAATTGCAATCTGCATTCCCTGGCTAGATTTATTTATCTCCTTGAGAATCTACCATAGCCCCTGGCATGGGACCTAAGAGCAGAAAGCACAGCCCAAGGCTGGCACAAAGCACGAGATACTCCTGTATTAATACTGCACAAATACAATGAAGGATTATTTTATTATTTTATTCAGCCCGATATGATCAGGTCTCGGTTTTGCTTGTGCGACCCCAGTGGTGGATGGATACCCAGAATCTCAATTAATTATTTTGTGTTTTTGCATTGAGCTGGTCATGTGATGAGACATGAGTATTCATGGTTTGTATGCAAAGCACAATACTACACGCTAATTTAGCATAGGTGCCAACTGTCCAAGATTTCAAGAGACAGTCCTGTCTTGTTGAATTCTAAATTGCACTGTGCACTCGGGGCAATACATATAGCCTAAACAAGCAAGAGTAGTCTCTAGACATTTAGTACCCGTATGAGGTAGATGACGTCCACACAGTACTCCGCGATACTAGCAGGTATGATCTAGTAGTCGTAAAACCTGTACTAGCAGCTCTAGTTAGGGTTGGCCCCTCTTCCGTACAAGCCTCCCTAGGCTTAACATTAGTTATAAATTCAGAAGTCAGCCACAAGAGTAGCTTTATCCAACCACTGGACAGAGATGGGTAGCACATCACTGAATGTTAAAAACTCATTCCAAGAAAAAAATCCCACTAGTTTATTACTTGTACCCTAAGCTGCCATCTCCCCCAATCACACAGTCTTTCAACTGCCCTCCCCCAATTACACAGCCTTCCAACCCCCCTGCCCCTCAATCACACAGCCTTCCAACCCCCCTGCCCCTCAATCACACAGCCTTCCACCCAGAGAATATATGGAAATATGTAGTTAACCTCTGTGGTATAACAATCATGGTCAGCGGGTCCCCACTCCAGGGTGTCCAAGCCACCCTTGCGACTACTTTAAGCATGGCTGCCGCACAGGCAACTGCAGGTCAGCGATGTAGGATGCTCTGAGTTTGGTAGCAAAGATTGCCCATCTGTGACATCTGTTTGGGAACACAGATGGCACAGACAGGCTGTTTGGGAACACAGATGGCACAGACAGGCTGTTTGGGAACACAGATGGCACAGACAGGCTGTTTGGGAACACAGATGGCACAGACAGGCTGTTTGGGAACACAGATGGCAGAGAGAGGCGTTATGGGAGCACAAGTGGCACAGAAAAGCTGTTTGGGGACATGTTGCTTTATGAATTTTGGGGGCCTCATGGTAATGATTGCAGCGGGACCCTGTGGTTTCTAGTTACATCGCTGGTTAAAGTCTAAACGTAGTTTATTTTTAAGAGTTGATATATAGCTTCACCTCTTTCTAGGGAAGGAAATGAAGAACATTGTATGATTACATTTAATTCTTCAAATCCCATCATCCCATAAATTTAAATGAAAAAGGATTTGTCTGCATCTGTCGTAACAAATCCCCTGATGGTCAGTTTCAATCATTTAATACACACATAAGGCCCCAGGGTAACACCATACTTCCCAACATTTAAAATGGACAAAGAGGGACACTTTTATTTTGTGGGAGTGGCTGAAGTCTCTTACACATGATCACCTGTCACACTGCCAGAGAACACAGGGTTAAATATATTTAGTATAAAACCCATTGGGATAAACACAGGGATCTCTGCTCCAGTCAGTATAGAAACAATGAATCTGCATGCGAGAGAGCATAAAGGTAGTGTTTAAAATAACCATCAAGTGGCGGGTGGGGGCTCCACACAAACTGCGGGGGTCCCATTCTAACATGTTATTTTAACTTCGCCAGTCCATTGCTTGTGAATAAAAAACAAATGGTTTATAAAAGGCAGTATAAATAGTAAATGAAATATTATCTCAATATAGATTGCACTTTAACACTCCAGAGAGATCTGGGTGGGCTCTCGGAAGGAGGGGTGCATAACCAGCAGCTGCTCTAGAACCACAATCCTGAGAATAGCGGATAGTCCACCACCGGCTGCTCTAGAACCACAATCCTGAGAATAGCGGATAGTCCGTCACCGGCTGCTCTAGAACCACAATCCTGAGAATAGCGGATAGTCCATCACTGGCTGCTCTAGAACCACAATCCTGAGAATAGTGGATAGTCCTTCACCGGCTGCTCTAGTACCACAATCCTGAGAATAGCGGATAGTCCATCACTGACTGTTCTAGAACCACAATCCTGGGAATAGCGGATAGTTCATCACTGGCATCTCTAGAACCACTAATCTGAGATTAAAGGGCAGTCTGGTTTACCACCACCTCTAGAATCACTAACCCCACTCCTTTTTCTGGAAAACCTGACCCAGTAAGGTGCATGGTCTGCCATTGGTTGCTCTACAACCACTATCCTGAGATGTAGCCTTCTTTCGGATGTTCTAGACTAACTCATCTTGGAGGGCTATAGTGAATCACTGTCTATTAACCACTTGGTTTGCTGTCCTAAAAATACTGTCTTAAATAGATTTGTACAGATAGCCACTAGATGTGCCCTGGGAGACTTGTTGGTCATTGTCACTAGATGAGTATATAGCTAGCCACTAGTAGCTCAGGCAAGAGGCTCTCGTCAGTGATACACTGGGGTGCTGTATGGCCAGACATTGGTTGTACTCCAGCTATGACCCTTCGGGTGGTATAGTTAGCCAATATTGATGGCCAGGTCTTTACCAGGAAGCTGACTATGAGCTGTCTCCAATCCCTGCAGTATTGTACCCCAGACACTGACTGTATGGGGTCTGTGAGTGAAACAGCCCTCTCCTTATCTTCTAATGGAGGCTGGTGTTCATCTTGACATCCACTGAATAATACATAACCGGCATCACGTTTCCAGTACATTATATATAAATGTACATCTCTCAGGGAATGTGGCACATACAATAGAAAAATCACACAGGGGTCTCCACTGCATCACACTGCAGCCACTGTGTCTTCCACATAATACCCTGCATCACACTGCACTCACTGCACCTCCCACAGATTACACTGCAACACACTGCATTCACTGCACCTCCCACAGATTACACTGCAACACACTGCATTCACTGCACCTCCCATAGATTACACTGCAACACACTGCATTCACTGCACCTCCCACAGATTACACTGCAACACACTGCACTCACTGCACCTTCCACGGAATACACTGCATCACACTGCACCTTCCACAGAATACACTGCATCTCACTGCACTCATTGCACCTTCCACAGATTACACTGCACTCACTGCACCTTCCACAGATTATACCGCACTCACTGCACCTTCCACAGATTACACTGCACCTTCCACAGATTACACTGCACTCACTGCAGCTTCCAATGATTACACTGCAACACACTGCACTCACTGCACCTTCCACGGAATACACTGCATCTCACTGCATCACACTGCACCTTCCACAGAATACACTGCATCTCACTGCACTCATTGCACCTTCCACAGATTACACTGGACTCACTGCACCTTCCACAGATTACACTGCACCTTCCACAGATTACACTGCACCTTCCACAGATTACACTGCACTCACTGCAGCTTCCACAGATTACACTGCACCTTCCACAGAATACACTGCACTCACTGCACCTTCCACAGAATACACTGCACTCACTGTACCTTCCACAGATTACACTGCACTCACTGCACCTTCCACAGAATACACTGGACTCACTGCACCTTCCACAGAATGCACTGCATTCCCTGCACCTTCCACAGAATGCACTGCACTCACTGCACCTTCCACAGAATACACTGCACTCACTGCACCTTCCACAGAATGCACTGCACTCCCTGCACCTTCCACAGTTTACACTGCACTCCCTGCACCTTCCACAGAATGCACTGCACTCCCTGCACCTTACACAGAATGCACTGCACTCCCTGCACCTTCCACATATTACACTGCACCTTCCACAGAATGCACTGCACTCCCTGCACCTTCCAAAGAATACACTGCACTCACTGCACCTTCCACAGAATACACTGCACTCACTGCACCTTCCACAGATTACACTGCACTCACTGCACCTTCCACAGAATGCACTGCACTCACTGCACCTTCCACAGATTACACTGCACCTTACACAGAATGCACTGCACTCCCTGCACCTTACACAGAATACACTGCACTCACTGCACCTTCCACAGAATGCACTGCACTCACTGCACCTTCCACATAATGCACTGCACTCACTGCACCTTCCACAGATTACACTGCACTCACTGCACCTTCCACAGATTACACTGCACTCACTGCATCTTCCACAGAATACACTGCATCACACTACACTCACTACCCCTTCCATAACTCAGTGGAAATGTCACCAAATAATCACCCACGTTACCACGTGCAAGAATAGAACATTCTAGAATAGTTTGAAGAGGTCGATGTTCATCCTGAGAGATGGAGTCTCTTCACATTGAAAGTAATGGAAGCCAGGCAGCATATACATTATCGTGGTAATGTCGTCCAGCCGGCGTGGCAACATTGGGGTCAGTGAAGCCACGTTTTGCCACCTTCTGCTGAATTTCCACAAACTGGATCTTGCCATCCCTCTGGGAGCGTCACCCTTTCTTTCCGGGTTCTGCTCTTAGTGAGGCCTGTCCATTTCTTAATATAAGATCATTTTACGCTTTTTTTTATTTCTCTGTCACTGAATCTGCTACATTGCTAAAAATGACTGCGAATTATTAATTAAACCGAGAGAAGGAATTATCACTTACTGTACACTATAAATCTCTAGCTGAGGAAACATGCCAGTTATCATAAAGGCAATGATTCTGCATTTCCCCCAAATCAATTTCAGGAATAAAACTTTCCCAGTTACATCCAGTCACTTACAGGGTTTGCATGAAAAGGACATGACCGACAGCACCCATGGGCATACCTGCCAACAACCCCGAATTTGCCCGGGGTGTCCCAGCATAAATACTGCCTATGCTCAGGCAGGGGTTAGTACTAGGGATTGGGTTGGGGTTTCTGGGTTAGTATTATGGTTAATTTGAGACATGGGTACCTTTAGGGTAAGAGGGGGTTATTTTATTGTGGGGGGGGGGGGCTGGTTAATATTTGGAGCTGACAGTTCAGGGCAGAAGCAGTCATGGTGGACCACTTCTATACTCTCATCCATCTTCTATGTATAAAAACAGGTCAGTGAGGTGCGATAAAAATAATAATAAAATACAAACTGTAACACGCAGGTCCTTCCCTTTGTAACATGCTTGGTCGCTAAGGGGTGTGAGTTAAGGAATATGTGTACCCCAGCCTATAGCAGGGATTGCCACCTAGCTGGCATTTTACTGGCATGGTCGGTATACTCTACCTGTGGCCTGTTCTCAACTTGTTTTATTTTCTTTCTGTCCTACACTTCTGAAAATGAGGTATAAACATATACCTGTCTACACAATATAGAGCGATCTGGCCCGAAATGGAGTCAGATGGGGCAAAAGTATCTAAATTTCTGAAATTACCGACATTTCACTTAATAGCGAAACCGAAACGTCGGAAGCATTCGGGCGGCGCTCTTTCGGACCACCGCGCATTTCTCTCAGAAAAGCCCAGATTTGCAATGCCCAGTACGCGCCGATTACCAGCGAACGCGCGGAGAATTCGGAAAAACATGCTCGGAACGTCATAGAGACTTTAAAACACATCCGTGGAAGACCTCATTGGAGCAGCACGGCCTGCTCTTTGTGAATAAAAGCTAAAATGTATTATATCCTACACTGCTCACTGGATTCCTTCTTCATGCATATTGTACTCGCAGTATTATTAATTCTATAGACAGAGTCGTCCCATTGGGGGATTTGTTATGTGTTTGTGATGATTAACCAATCACAGCGATCACGTGCTATCTCAATGCAGACTCAGTGTGTTACCTCACATACTGATTGTGTGTTACAGAGAAGGCCGTTCCTTTCTTTATGGCACTCATTTTATTTTTTCCTTTTTTTGCAATTTTAATTATATTTAAAATATACTAATTCTCATATCTTAGTATATCCATTTAAGTTCAGTTAACCCCTGAAGGACCGTGCTGTAGTTCAGATTTCTTTTTGTGTGTCTGGGAACCTCTACATATTAGTTAATTAATTGGGGTTAGAGGGTCAGTGTTAGCATTGCACATTGTTGTGTAGAATATCATTTGGAAAATAGTGAAAGAAATTTTTTTTTTTCAAACTTTTCCTACTTTTTTAAATGTAAGTTGATACTAAATAATAGAATATATATATATATACACACACACACACACACACACACACACACACACACACACACACACACACACACACACACCGGTATATATGGTATATAAAGAAACCTTTAACTGTCCTTTTCAAAATACTATCCAACATGTACGGATGCTTTAATGATAAAGATTAAAATTACATCTATGTTTAAACATACAGGTAGCGGTGTATATTATAGTAAACATTACAAGGTCCACAAAGAAATATGAATAATCTATCACGGGCTTTGCACTAGGAAACACTTCGACAGAACACTTTATAATGGTAAAATAATGTTACATCTTCTTTGGAATCCATGTGTTATACTCAGCACCGCTCTGTCTGAATTCGGGAGCAGCGAGGTTGGCCTGGTGTGAGAATAGGGGTAAATGTCGTCTATTTCTATTCATTGTAAACCTGCGGAATCCCGAACAAAAACATACACAATTTAAAATGTTACTTTGTCCAATTTGTTAAAGCCGACCTTAGGGCGAGTGAATCCAATCTGCCACAGGCTCCGTGTTAGTTTAGATTCGAAAATAACATTTGGAGTGATTTGCTTATTAAAGGACAACTGTCTGCAAACATTTAAGTTGTTTATAATTGAAAATTGCATCAATGGTAAGCATTTTAAAAATAAATACTTTAATGAAATAATAGAAATAATGTACCTTATTGAGCTCAATCATTGCTCTGTATAGCTCTATCAGGGGGCGGACATGTTGTTTCAAATCTTTGCTCTGTATAGCTCTATCAGGGGGCAGACATGTTGTTTCAAATCTTTGCTCTGTATAGCTCTATCAGGGGGCAGACATGTTGTTTGCAATCTTTGCTCTGTATAGCTCTATCAGGGGGAGGACATGTTTATAATCTTTGCTCTGTATAGCTCTCTCAGGGTGGACATGTTGTTTATAATCTTTGCTCTGTATAGCTCTATCAGCGGGTGGACATGTTGTTTAGAATCTTTGCTCTGTATAGCTCTATCTGCGGGTGGACATGTTGTTTAGAATCTTTGCTCTGCATAGCTCTATCAGCGGGTGGACATGTTGTTTAGAATCTTTGCTCTGTATATCACTATCAGGGAGCGGACATGTTGTTTAGAATCTTTGCTCTGTATAGCTCTATCAGGGGGCGGACATGTTGTTTAGAATCTTTGCTCTGTATATCACTATCAGGGAGCGGACATGTTGTTTAGAATATTTGCTTTGTATAGCTCTATCAGGGGGCGGACATGTTGTTTAGAAACTTTTCTCTGTATAGCTCTATCAGGGGGAGGACATGTTGTGTAGAATCTTTGCTCTGTATAGCTCTATCAGGGGTGGACATATTGTTTAGAATCTTTGCTCTGTATAGCTCTAACAGGGGGAGGACATGTTGTTTAGAATCTTTGCTCTGTATAGCTCTATCAGGGGGAGGACATGTTGTTTAGAATCTTTGCTCTGTATAGCTTTATCAGGGGGCGGACATGTTGTGTAGAATATTTGCTCTGTATAGCTCTATCAGGGGTGGACATATTGTTTAGAATCTTTGCTCTGTATAGCTCTATCAGGGGGAGGACATGTTGTTTAGAATCTTTGCTCTGTATAGCTTTATCAGGGGGCGGACATGTTGTTTAGAATCTTTGCTCTGTAAAGCTCTATCAGGGGGGGGGGGCATGTTTAGAATATTTGCTCTCTATAGCAATGAAATAATGAAATAATAGAAATAATGTACCTTATTGAGCTCAATCATTGCTCTGTATAGCTCTATAAGGGGGCGGACATGTTGTTTCAAATCTTTGCTCTGTATAGCTCTATCAGGGGGCAGACATGTTGTTTCAAATCTTTGCTCTGTATAGCTCTATCAGGGGGCAGACATGTTGTTTGGAATCTTTGCTCTGTATAGCTCTATCAGGGGGAGGACATGTTTATAATCTTTGCTCTGTATAGCTCTCTCAGGGTGGACATGTTGTTTATAATCTTTGCTCTGTATAGCTCTATCAGCGGGTGGACATGTTGTTTAGAATCTTTGCTCTGCATAGCTCTATCAGCGGGTGGACATGTTGTTTAGAATCTTTGCTCTGTATATCACTATCAGGGAGCGGACATGTTGTTTAGAATCTTTGCTCTGTATAGCTCTATCAGGGGGCGGACATGTTGTTTAGAATCTTTGCTCTGTATATCACTATCAGGGAGCGGACATGTTGTTTAGAATATTTGCTTTGTATAGCTCTATCAGGGGGCGGACATGTTGTTTAGAAACTTTTCTCTGTATAGCTCTATCAGGGGGAGGACATGTTGAGTAGAATCTTTGCTCTGTATAGCTCTATCAGGGGTGGACATATTGTTTAGAATCTTTGCTCTGTATAGCTCTAACAGGGGGAGGACATGTTGTTTAGAATCTTTGCTCTGTATAGCTCTATCAGGGGGAGGACATGTTGTTTAGAATCTTTGCTCTGTATAGCTTTATCAGGGGGCGGACATGTTGTGTAGAATATTTGCTCTGTATAGCTCTATCAGGGGTGGACATATTGTTTAGAATCTTTGCTCTGTATAGCTCTATCAGGGGGAGGACATGTTGTTTAGAATCTTTGCTCTGTATAGCTTTATCAGGGGGCGGACATGTTGTTTAGAATCTTTGCTCTGTAAAGCTCTATCAGGGGGGGGGCATGTTTAGAATATTTGCTCTCTATAGCAATGAAATAATGAAATAATAGAAATAATGTACCTTATTGAGCTCAATCATTGCTCTGTATAGCTCTATCAGGGGGCGGACATGTTGTTTCAAATCTTTGCTCTGTATAGCTCTATCAGGGGGCAGACATGTTGTTTCAAATCTTTGCTCTGTATAGCTCTATCAGGGGGCAGACATGTTGTTTGGAATCTTTGCTCTGTATAGCTCTATCAGGGGGAGGACATGTTTATAATCTTTGCTCTGTATAGCTCTCTCAGGGTGGACATGTTGTTTATAATCTTTGCTCTGTATAGCTCTATCAGCGGGTGGACATGATTTTTAGAATCTTTGCTCTGCATAGCTCTATCAGCGGGTGGACATGTTGTTTAGAATCTTTGCTCTGTATATCACTATCAGGGAGCGGACATGTTGTTTAGAATCTTTGCTCTGTATAGCTCTATCAGGGGGCGGACATGTTGTTTAGAATCTTTGCTCTGTATATCACTATCAGGGAGCGGACATGTTGTTTAGAATATTTGCTTTGTATAGCTCTATCAGGGGGCGGACATGTTGTTTAGAAACTTTTCTCTGTATAGCTCTATCGGGGAGGACATGCTGTGTAGAATCTTTGCTCTGTATAGCTCTATCAGGGGGAGGACATGTTGTTTAGAATCTTTGCTCTGTATAGCTTTATCAGGGGGCGGACATGTTGTTTAGAATCTTTGCTCTGTAAAGCTCTATCAGGGGGGGGGGGCATGTTTAGAATATTTGCTCTCTATAGCAATGAAATAATGAAATAATAGAAATAATGTACCTTATTGAGCTCAATCATTGCTCTGTATAGCTCTATCAGGGGGCGGACATGTTGTTTCAAATATTTGCTCTGTATAGCTCTATCAGGGGGCAGACATGTTGTTTCAAATCTTTGCTCTGTATAGCTCTATCAGGGGGCAGACATGTTGTTTGGAATCTTTGCTCTGTATAGCTCTATCAGGGGGAGGACATGTTTATAATCTTTGCTCTGTATAGCTCTCTCAGGGTGGACATGTTGTTTATAATCTTTGCTCTGTATAGCTCTATCTGCGGGTGGACATGTTGTTTAGAATCTTTGCTCTGCATAGCTCTATCAGCGGGTGGACATGTTGTTTAGAATCTTTGCTCTGTATATCACTATCAGGGAGCGGACATGTTGTTTAGAATCTTTGCTCTGTATAGCTCTATCAGGGGGCGGACATGTTGTTTAGAATCTTTGCTCTGTATATCACTATCAGGGAGCGGACATGTTGTTTAGAATATTTGCTTTGTATAGCTCTATCAGGGGGCGGACATGTTGTTTAGAAACTTTTCTCTGTATAGCTCTATCAGGGGGAGGACATGTTGTGTAGAATCTTTGCTCTGTATAGCTCTATCAGGGGTGGACATATTGTTTAGAATCTTTGCTCTGTATAGCTCTAACAGGGGGAGGACATGTTGTTTAGAATCTTTGCTCTGTATAGCTCTATCAGGGGGAGGACATGTTGTTTAGAATCTTTGCTCTGTATAGCTTTATCAGGGGGCGGACATGTTGTGTAGAATATTTGCTCTGTATAGCTCTATCAGGGGTGGACATATTGTTTAGAATCTTTGCTCTGTATAGCTCTATCAGGGGGAGGACATGTTGTTTAGAATCTTTGCTCTGTATAGCTTTATCAGGGGGCGGACATGTTGTTTAGAATCTTTGCTCTGTAAAGCTCTATCAGGGGTGGGGCATGTTTAGAATATTTGCTCTCTATAGCTCTATCAGGGGTGGACATGTTGTTTAGAATCTTTGCTCTGTATAGCTCTATCAGGGGGTGGACATGTTGTTTAGAATATTTTCCCTGTATAGCTGTATCAGGGTATGGACATGTTGTTTAGAATATTTTCCCTGTATAGCTGTATCAGGGGGCGGACATGTTGTTTAGAATCTTTGCTCTGTATAGCTGTATCAGGGGGCGGACATGTTGTTTAGAATCTTTGCTCTGTATAGCTTCATCAGGGGTGGACATGTTGTTTAGAATATTTGCCCTGTATAGCTCTATCAGGGGTGGACATGTTGTTTAGAATATTTGCCCTGTATAGCTCTATCAGGGACGGACATGTTGTTTAGAATATTTGCTCTGTATAGCTCTATCAGGGGGCGGACATGTTGTTTAGAATCTTTGCTCTGTATAGCTCTATCAGGGGGTGGACATGTTGTTTAGAATATTTTCCCTGTATAGCTGTATCAGGGTATGGACATGTTGTTTAGAATATTTTCCCTGTATAGCTGTATCAGGGGGCGGACATGTTGGTTAGAATCTTTGCTCTGTATAGCTCTATCAGGGGCAGACATGTTGGTTAGAATCTTTGCTCTGTGTAGCTGTATCAGGGGGTGGACATGTTGTTTAGAATCTTTGCTCTGTATAGCTTTATCAGGGGGCGGACATGTTGTTTGGAATCTTTGCTCTGTATAGCTCTATCAGGGGCAGACATGTTGTTTAGAATCTTTGCTCTGTAAAGCTCCATCAGGGGCAGACATGTTATTTAGAATCTTTGCTCTGTATAGCTCTATCAGGGGACGGACATGTTGTTTAGAATCTTTGCTCTGTATAGCTCTATCAGGGGGTGGACATGTTGTTTAGAATATTTTCCCTGTATAGCTCTATCGGGGGCAGACATGTTGTTTAGAATCTTTATTAAATGAATTAATAAATTGATTGATTTAGCTGACAGGCGTCCTTTAAAGAGCCACTAAACTTTATTTTTACTTCTGCTTGTAATTTAGAAGCACAATTAGAAAACAATGAGTGTCCCCAGTATGGCCCAGTTTTATGGTAGATGCCTGTTTTTTTTCTGATCGGCAGACATGATGTTTCTCAGAGAGAATCATCTCCAGATCACATTGCCAGCCCCTCACTGTGGTTCCCAGGCCCCCGTGTTAAAGTGGGGCTTAGCTGTAGCTATATCCCCACGGCATTATTGAGGGGGCTTTATTTATGTTCTTTACTTAAATAGTTTCTATTAAAATGTGATGCAATCTTTGGATTACACAGAACGTTCTCCTGACAGTGGTCCATTAAACATAGCGTTTGTGTGTAGCTGTCCCTTTAAAGACTGATTCGTGCTCCGGAGCTGGTGTGAGTGTAACTAGAAAGCATGACGTGTGCTTTTCCCATCACTGTCCCTTTAACAGGTCCATCCTCGGTCCCTGGATATCTGGGATCTATAACCAGACATCTCATGACTTCGCATCTCCTGTCAGCCATGACCCTGGCCCTGTCTCCGACAAGATTAGGATTGGGTAAGAGCAGGATAGAGAGGGAGGATTTACTTAACTCGTTCAATGAAAGAGGGAATCACCGGGAATTGAGAAGGCAAGTGGAAACGTAAGGCTAAAATAGCAGAGATGGAAATTTAGTTGCATGGGAGAATGTTTCCAACACCTTTAGCCTTAACTTTGTCCTTCCTGAATAAAGCCCCTTGCTTTCAGACCAGTGACCCCGGGGACAGTTATCAGTATCTGCCCTCTCATCTGCCATGCGTTGGCAGAGCTATGTTAGTCTCTGTTTGGTGGAGAGGGTTCTGCTGTGCTGGACTTCAAACAGCCCATGTGCACTTTGTCTGCGTCCTCTTTTGCCAGAAAACTACAGCTTGATGTTATGTTTGGGCATTCATTCTGCAAAGCTTTTACATGGAGGTTAACAGAGAATGTATGTGACACAATACACTGAAACTGCCCCAGACTTTACTCATAGCAGCCAACATCGGCCATGATTCCAGGGACACATGTTTGTTCCACATGCTGCAGTAAGAGCATGCAAAGTGCATCCCGGCAGTATGTACGATGGATATACACACAGACATAATAATGGTAATGGTAGGTCCTATGAGATCCCCACCCTGATTAATTAATTGGATTGTGCCTGCGCATATATCAATCCTACATATTGTCGGGCTGCACTCTGCATGGTCTTTCTGCAGCATGTAGATGCAACTTGTGGTGTACTCACAAATTTGTTTGGATAATAGATCATTTTGGATTCTAAACAACATGACCGCCCCATGATAGAGCTATACAGAGCAAAGATTCTAAACAACATGTCTGCCCCCTGATAGAGCTATACAGAGCAAAGATTCTAAACATGTCTGCCCCCTGATAGAGCTATACAGAGCAAAGATTCTAAACAACATGTCCACCCTGAGAGAGCTATACAGAGCAAAGATTCTAAACATGTCCTCCCCCTGATAGAGCTATACAGAGCAAAGATTCTAAACAACATGTCCGCCCCTGATAGAAATATACAGAGCAAAGATTCTAAACAACATGTCCACTCCCTGATAGAGCTATACAGAGCAAAGATTCTAAACAACATGTCCGCCCCCTGATAGAGCTATACAGAGCAAAGATTCTAAACAACATGTCTGCCCCCTGATAGAAATATACAGAGCAAAGAGGGATCAATTATTTTATGTTGTTTTATTAAAGCATTTCTATTTAAAATGTCTACATTTGAAACAATCTTTCAATTTCACAGAACTTCATTTGTTTACCGACAGTTATCCTTTAAAGATCTATATGGTCTACGTGTACGTATTAATGGATATACCTGGGAGCGGAGGATAGAGAGGTGAGAGACAGACAGACAAGCTGCAGGGAACCAGCCTAAAATCTCCCTGTAAAGCACAAACCGATGATCTGAAATGTGCTGTGCTCTCTGTAGACAGTTGTCGTGCTCTTCATTGTGAAGATACATTACCGTCAGGAGAACAAAGATGAACAAGCTGCTTTTAGTTCACACACTGCAGCATGAAAGCCGGGATTTGGGACATGTGTTTGTATTTTATTTATACGAAGACTTGTTGAGCTGAAGGAAGGAAAAAGTAAAAAGCTCTTATAGACCGAAGCACCTGGCTCTGTCTTTTCCGGAGCAGTCTTCATTCTGCTCATTACGGCACTTTCTTGGTGGATATCACAGGAGCTCGGTGTAACCTTGCTCCAAATGGTCTCCACTTACCAGCCGTTACCCATCATTAAGGCTACGCTGATTGAATATGCTGCCCATTACTGGCACTTGCTTGTACCTGCTACTGCTGCCAGGGAAAGCTACTGATGGGGTCGGGGGTTACACAAAAACTACCAAAAATATTAAAACTATTATGTCTGAATTATAAGTTTGTTCCATATGTAGCTATTCATATATTTGGGTAAAAGATAATTGTATGCCATCAATCATAGGTGTACCAACAGGTTTACTAAATGTTCAGTGTGTGAGTGTATCACAGTAATGTGCAGTGTGTGAGTGTATCACAGACTCCACAGCAATAAAACTCACAGCAATGTGCAGTGTGTGAGTGTATCACAGACTCCACAGCAATAAAACTTACAGTAATGTGCAGTGTGTGCGTGTATCAGACTCCACAGCAAAACAACTCACAGTAATGTGCAGCGTGTGAGTGTATCACAGACTCCACAGCAATAAAACTCACAGTAATGTGCAGTGTGTGAGTGTATCACAGACTCCACAGCAATAAAACTCCCAGTAATATGCAGTGCGTGAGTGTATCACAGACTCCACAGCAATAAAACTCACAGTAATGTGCAGTGTGTGAGTGTATCACAGACTCCACAGCAATAAAACTCACAGTAATGTGCGCTGTGTGAGTGTATCACAGACTGCACAGCAATAAAACTCACAGTAATGTGCGGTGTGTGAGTGTATCACAGACTCCACAGCAATAATACTCCCAGTAATGTGCAGCGTGTGAGTGTATCACAGACTCCACAGCAATCAAACTCACAGTAATGTGCAGTGTGTGAGTGTATCACAGACTCCACACCAATAAAACTCACAGTAATGTGCAGTGTGTGAGTGTATCACAGACTCCACAGCAATAAAACTCCCAGTAATATGCAGTGTGTGAGTGTATCACAGACCCCACAGCAATAAAACTCACAGTAATGTGCAGTGTGTGAGTGTATCACAGACCCCACAGTAATAAAACTCACAGTAATGTGCAGTGTGTGCGTGTATCAGACTCCACAGCAAAACAACTCACAGTAATGTGCGGTGTGTGAGTGTATCACAGACTCCACAGCAATAATACTCCCAGTAATGTGCAGCGTGTGAGTGTATCTCAGACTCCACAGCAATCAAACTCACAGTAATGTGCAGTGTGTGAGTGTATCACAGACTCCACACCAATAAAACTCACAGTAATGTGCAGTGTGTGAGTGTATCACAGACTCCACAGCAATAAAACTCCCAGTAATATGCAGTGTGTGAGTGTATCACAGACCCCACAGCAATCAAACTCACAGTAATGTGCGGAGTGTGAGTGTATCACAGACACTACAGCAATAACACTCACAGTAATGTGCAGTGTGTGAGTGTATCACAGACCCCACAGCAATAAAACTCACAGTAATGTGCAGTGTGTGAGTGTATCACAGACCCCACAGTAATAAAACTCACAGTAATGTGCAGTGTGTGAGTGTATCACAGACCCCACAGCAATAAAACTCACAGTAATGTGCGGTGTGTAATGTATCACAGACTCCACAGCAATAAAACTCACAGTAATGTTCAGCGTGTGAGTGTATCACAGACCCCACAGCAATAAAACTCACAGTAATGAGCAGTGTGTGAGTGTATCGCAGACCCCACAGCAATAAAACTCACAGTAATGAGCAGTGAGTGAGTGTATCACAGACTCCACAGAAATAAAACTCACAGTAATGTGCAGTGTGTGAGTGTATTACAGACTCCACAGCAATAAAACTCATAGTAATGTGCAGCGTGTGAGTGTATCACAGACTCCACAGTAATAAAACTCATAGTAATGTGCAGCGTGTGAGTGTATCACAGACTCCACAGCAATAATATTCCCAGTAATGTGCAGTGTGTGAGTGTATCACAGACTCCACAGCAATAAAACACACAGTAATGTGCAGTGTGTGAGTGTATCATAGACTCCACAGCAATAAAACTCACAGTAATGTGCAGTGTGTGAGTGTATCATAGACTCCACCGCAATAAAACTCACAGTAATGTGCAGTGTGTGAGTGTATCACAGACTCCACAGCAATAAAACTCACAGTAATGTGCAGTGTGTGAGTGTATCAGACTCCACAGCAATAAACCTCACAGTAATAGCTGTGGAAACAGCAGAAAATGTAAACATAAATTAGCCTGCAAAAATGATATTCTTTGCTCTTCTTTAGTTAGTTAAAAATATATCATGATGCTATAAGGAGATTATTGTTCCAGCTTAAAAATAAAAACAAGGTATAAATCTGACTATTCCAAAGGTTTAGCTTTCCAATATTACATTACTGTACCATTTATCTATATAGCGCCAACAATTTACATAGAGCTAGGTACAGAGCATAGAAGTGAACTACATACTAAGTTAGACAAACTAGAACAGACTGGTACATGAGGTAGAGAGCCCTGCTCACAAAGCTTACAATCTAGAGGAACAGACTGGTACATGAAGTAGAGAACCCTGCTCACAGTGCTTACAATCTGGAGGGACAGACTGATACATAATGTAGAGAGTCCTGCTCACAGAGCTTACAATCTAGAGCAACAGACTGGTACATGAAGTAGAGAGTCCTGCTCACAGAGCTTACAATCTAGAGAAACAGACTGGTACATGAGTTAGAGAGCCCTGCTCGCAGAGCTTACAATCTAGAGAAACAGACTGGTACATGAGGCAGAGAGCCTTGCTCACAGAGCTTACAATCTAGAGAAACAGACTGGTACATGAGTTAGAGAGCCCTGCTCGCAGAGCTTACAATCTAGAGGGACAGACTGATACATGAGGCAGAGAGCCTTGCTCGCAGAGCTTACAATCTAGAGGAACAGACTGGTACATGAGGCAGAGAGCCCTGCTCGCAGAGCTTACAATCTAGAGGGACAGACTGATACATGAGGTAGAGAGCCTTGCTCACAGAGCTTACAATCTAGAGGGACAGACTGATACATGAGGTAGAGAGCCTTGCACACAGAGCTTACAATCTAGAGGAACAGACTGGCACATGAGGTAGAGAGCCTTGCTCACAGAGCTTACAATCTAGAGGGACACCCAATATCTTTGAGTTTCACAATATTTTTACACACCATGATCATATCCCAGTGCCCAGGCCTGAGGGAGATATATAAGCGGTATACATTAATATATCCAGCACAGTGTGTCCATTTCTCCGGTGTCTGGCTGCTCTGGGAGGTGCCACAGACCTGGATACAGGACTTTCTCCCCTGCACTCATCCTCCGGCTCCCATACAAGACCTGTCTTGTTACAGAATGCAGCAGAATAATTCAATATATCCAGGATATGTGACAGCCAGTAATCCTCACTGACCTCCAACACACAGAGAAAGCTTCTCAAGGTAGCTGGGCCAAAGCAGAGACCAGTTATTATGGCACATGTTATGGGAGGGGCAGGGATGAGGTTCTAGACCAGAGGTGGCACAACTGGCATGCCGAGCCATCAGATGTGGCACAGGGCCAGGTTCAGCTCTCACCGATCGTCTGCCCCATCAAAGAGGAGCAGACATCAGTGGTTTAAAGAAGAGCGCTGCCAAACATCTGCTGCTTATCCAGATAATCCGGCGCATGCGCGCTGTCTGTAGAAGCGTACAAGTAGGAAAGCAGTTTACTGTTTGCACATGTACCGATTATCGGAGAAGAAGCAGATGACCGGTGGTGCCAGTCTTTAATCCACTGATGCCAATAGGACAGGGCAGACAATTGGTGAAAGGTCCTGGCTGTGTGTATGTGTGTGTGTATGAGTATAAGTGTGTGTGTGAGTGTAAGTGTGTGAGAATGAGTATAAGAGTGTGTGTGTGTGTGTGAGTATCAGTATAAGAGTGTGTGTGTGTGTGTGAGTATAAGTGTGTGTGTGAGTATGAGTATAAGTGTGTGTGTGAGTATAAGTGTGTGTGCGGATGTGAGTATAAGTGTGTGAGTATATATGTGTGTTTGTGGTGTTGCCACTTTGAGGTCTGCATATTGGTTTTGGTCAAAAATTGGGGACTCAGGCCCTAAAACATTCACTGTTTTAGATCATAGACGCCAACTTTCTGTAGGTAAGAGGTGGAGTCACAGGATGTAGCGTTCCCTGCTTGCCGGGACAGACCCAAAGTTCACATGACAGCACCCAATAAAATGATGCTAGACTAGGTTTGCCGAGTGCCTACATATTACCAAATTGTGGAAATGAAGCTGTGTGCTTTCAGGGTACCAGCGGATACTGCACTGACTTTCCTGGTATTTATTAAGATGGGATCTGGGGCAAAGCTCCAAATGTGTTCCAATCGGCAGGAACATTTCACTGGTTTCCATGCTGACTGCTTTCTATATATATATATATATATATATATATATATATATATATATATATATATATATATATATATATATATATTATATACTTATGTTATATTATTATGGAGACGGTCTGTCTAATAATCATACAAAGAAGTTTTCTTGACTTCTGGAATGATGCCACGCCCACGGCTACATCGCCTGCCGATCCCCCCCCCCCCCCCCCATAACAAAAGTGTCCCTCATTGGTCAGTTGAAATCTCGGGAGGTATATTCCACTGTGCCTGTCAGTCATCTCATTTTGCGCTCAGGAACTGGAGCGTATATATACCGCAGTATGCATCAAACTGATTGAATTCTAAAAGCTTTAATTAAAAAGACACTGTCCTTCACTTATATTGGATTTGGCCTCGAAACCAGGTATCCACGGGGTTAACCAAATAAAACCAAATAAAAGCATTGCTCACTGCCGGCTTGTGTAGCAGTTAAACTGGTAATAGAGCCTTGTAGGCCTGGTCCAGCCAGCGAGCTCACATGCACAATTTAATTGCCATTGTATTCCCTCTGGGCTTTGCCTTCTCAACATTTCTTAATAGTGTGTTTGTGCCTTGTAAATATGCCAGGTTACTGAGAGGCTTCAAAGAACAAAGGGACAGAACACAACCTGGAACATGTACCAGGACCTCTAACTACAGTGGCATCCAGTACGGAGGGGCTTGGAGAGAACTCTATCGCAGTCTGTTTGTAGTTGTTAGGACATAGGAAGGGCTGACATAATGCAGAGCAATAGGTGCAATTAGATTACTGTAAGTTATATAAGAAAAAACCTGCTGAGAAAAGCTGAATTTAGGGACTAATGAAAGTATTACTTTACTGAGAGGGTAGTGGATACATGGAATAGTCTTCCAGTAGAAGTGGTAGAGGTTAATACAGTGAAGGAGTTTAAGCATGCATGGGATAGGTATAAGGCTATCCTAGATATAAGGCCAGGGACTAATGAAAGTATTACTTTACTGAGAGGGTAGTGGATGTATGGAATAGTCTTCCAGTAGAAGTGGTAGAAGTTAATACAGTGAAGGAGTTTAAGCATGCATGGGATAGGTATAAGGCTATCCTAGATATAAGATAAGGTCAGGGACTAATGAAAGTATTACTTTACTGAGAGGGTAGTGGCTGCATGGAATAGTCTTCCAGTAGAAGTGGTAGAGGTTAATACAGTGAAGGAGTTTAAGCATGCATGGGATAGGTATAAGGCTATCCTAGATATAAAATAAGGCCAGGGACTAATGAAAGTATTACATTACTGAGAGGGTAGTGGATGTATGGAATAGTCTTCCAGTAGAAGTGGTAGAGGTTAATACAGTGAAGGAGTTTAAGCCTGCATGGGATAGGTATAAGGCTATCCTAGATATAAGATAAAGCCAGGGACTAATGGAAGTATTACTTTACTGAGAGGGTAGTGGATGTATGGAATAGTCTTCCAGTAGAAGTGGTAGAAGTTAATACAGTGAAGGAGTTTAAGCATGCATGGGATAGGTATAAGGCTATCCTAGATATAAGATAAGGTCAGGGACTAATGAAAGTATTACATTACTGAGAGGGTAGTGGATGTATGGAATAGTCTTCCAGTAGAAGTGGTAGAGGTTAATACAGTGAAGGAGTTTAAGCATGCATGGGATAGGTATAAGTCTATCCTAGATATAAGATAAGGTCAGGGACTAATGAAAGTATTACTTTACTGAGAGGGTAGTGGATGTATGGAATAGTCTTCCAGTAGAAGTGGTAGAAGTTAATACAGTGAATGAGTTTAAGCATGCATGGGATAGGTATAAGTCTATCCTAGATATAAGATAAGGTCAGGGACTAATGATAGACAAATGATTTACTGAGAGGGTAGTGGATGTATGGAATAGTTTTCCAGTAGAAGTGGTAGAGGTTAATACAGTGAAGGACTGTAAGAATGCATGGGATAGGTATAAGGCTATCCTAGATATAAGATAAGGTCAGGGACTAATGAAAGTATTACTTTACTGAGAGGGTAGTGGCTGCATGGAATAGTCTTCCAGTAGAAGTGGTAGAGGTTAATACAGTGAAGGAGTTTAAGCATGCATGGGATAGGTATAAGGCTATCCTAGATATAAAATAAGGCCAGGGACTAATGAAAGTATTACATTACTGAGAGGGTAGTGGATGTATGGAATAGTCTTCCAGTAGAAGTGGTAGAGGTTAATACAGTGAAGGAGTTTAAGCATGCATGGGATAGGTATAAGGCTATCCTAGATATAAGATAAGGCCAGGGACTAATGAAAGTATTACATTACTGAGAGGGTAGTGGATGCATGGAATAGTCTTCCAGTAGAAGTGGTAGAGGTTAATACAGTGAAGGAGTTTAAGCCTGCATGGGATAGGTATAAGGCTATCCTAGATATAAGATAAAGCCAGGGACTAATGGAAGTATTACTTTACTGAGAGGGTAGTGGATGTATGGAATAGTCTTCCAGTAGAAGTGGTAGAAGTTAATACAGTGAAGGAGTTTAAGCATGCATGGGATAGGTATAAGGCTATCCTAGATATAAGATAAGGTCAGGGACTAATGAAAGTATTACATTACTGAGAGGGTAGTGGATGTATGGAATAGTCTTCCAGTAGAAGTGGTAGAGGTTAATACAGTGAAGGAGTTTAAGCATGCATGGGATAGGTATAAGTCTATCCTAGATATAAGATAAGGTCAGGGACTAATGAAAGTATTACTTTACTGAGAGGGTAGTGGATGTATGGAATAGTCTTCCAGTAGAAGTGGTAGAAGTTAATACAGTGAATGAGTTTAAGCATGCATGGGATAGGTATAAGTCTATCCTAGATATAAGATAAGGTCAGGGACTAATGATAGACAAATGATTTACTGAGAGGGTAGTGGATGTATGGAATAGTTTTCCAGTAGAAGTGGTAGAGGTTAATACAGTGAAGGACTGTAAGAATGCATGGGATAGGTATAAGGCTATCCTAGATATAAGATAAGGCCAGGGACTAATGAAAGTATTACTTTACTGAGAGGGTAGTGGATGGATGGAATAGTCTTCCAGTAGAAGTGGTAGAGGTTAATACAGTGAAGGAGTTTAAGCATGCGTGGGATAGGTATAAGGCTATCCTAGATATAAGATAAGGCCAGGGACTAATGAAAGTATTACTTTACTGAGAGGGTAGTGGATGCATGGAATAGTCTTCCAATAGAAGTGGTAGAGGTTAATACAGTGAAGGAGTTTAAGCATGCATGGGATAGGTATAAGGCTATCCTAGATATAAGTTAAGGCCAGGGACTAATGAAAGTATTACTTTACTGAGAGGGTAGTGGATGCATGGAATAGTCTTCCAGTAGAAGTGGTACAGGTTAATACAGTGAAGGGGTTTAAGCATGCGTGGGATATGTATAAGGCTATCCTAGATATAAGATAAGGTCAGGGACTAATGAAAGTATTACTTTACTGAGAGGGTAGTGGATGTATGGAATAGTCTTCCAGTAGAAGTGGTAGAGGTTAATACAGTGAAGGAGTTTAAGCATGCATGGGATAGGTACAAGGCTATCCTAGATATAAGATAAGGTCAGGGATTAATAAAAGCATTAAGACAATTTGGCAGACTAGATGGAGCAAATGGTTTCCATTCTATTTCAATCTATCTCCCAGACCACCGACCTGAATCCAGTCCGTCATTACCCTGGCCAGCCAGAGGTGGCAGCAGAGAGACAGGAAGCTGTAGCTTAATATCAAAGGAAACCATCTAATTATAGTGATAAATCACTATTAAATGTTAATTGATCCCGGGTTCAGATCCTGACAGTGAACTCCAGAGATCAAAACTCAAAGGTCCCTTCAGAAGACCCTCCCTCGGGGAAATGCTTGCCATACTTGAAGCAGATCTTATCTAAGGCTGGAGGATATTCAGTGGTCTCACACTGGGCTTTCTTCAGCAAACTCACAACTGTAGGGAATTGAGAAGAGAATTTCAAGCCCAAAGTAGCCGAGTTGTTCTTTAATAATTTGACCTCCAGGTTGCCTGACAATAAAGGCAGCAATTAGTTACATTGAATTGAAAAACTGTATTGTAGGAATTTCAAATAAACATTGAATTTAATGAAAGAAAATCAATAAATATACCCCACATCTATCATGGGTCTAACGAAGGGCCCATCTGACCCGTGATTCTGTACATCATTCCCACACCCTGTTTGGAGCTGTTTGGAGCTAAGAGGTAGTTTACTTTTATGCATTTGAGATTTTAGTTTTTTGGGGGTTTTTTTTTGCAGACAGTTGTCCTTTAAGCCGTGGTCCTAAAGGGGTTAATAAGAGCACATTCTGTTTAGCAGGAGAAGGTCAAATGCATCCTGTTCATTCTCCCCAGTGGTCCAGCTGTTTGCATGGTATATCCCCGAGAGAATTCACACTCCCACAAATAATGATTCGGTTCAGTAGATTCCTGAACTGCCAGGTAGCTCAGTGAAGGAGCCCTGGAGAGCAATTTTCTGCCAGTTTGACTATAACACCCCATGCATTCATTGTCCGCGGCTCTCCAGAGTACCGACCGCTGCCGATATGCATCACAAATTATGCCCCGATCTCGCTGGCCCGATTAATTGCCCCCCAAAAAAGGTGCTAACTGCATGACCCCGAAACGCACAGGTCACATCCCGAAGCCGCAGCAAAAAAAAAAAAACCAAAAAAACAACCTCTTTCCAAATAAATATAATCCACCCCAAAATAAACACAGCAGACGCGTCCAGATGGTAAGTGTTTACTACACAAGCCGCAAACAATTAGGAAGCTTTTAGATTTGGGTTATTTTGCAGCTTTTTTCTTTTTCCTTCTAAATCCTAAATTTTTCTACCTCGAATGTGTCTGGAAAAATCAGACTTCTAGTGGAAAGTGTCGGAATCATTCGACCAAATCCCAAACAGTCTGGAAAGATGTTAACGTTCCCATGAAAGGAAAAGAGGGATTGGAACAAAACCGTTTTCAACTCTCGAAAAATAAAATAGTGAAAATTGGAAACGAGGATAACTTGGATCAACTCTTTTAACTATTCAATGTCTGTGTAAAAAATGCTCCAAGGTGATCTAAACATATTCTTAGCAGAACTGCAAGCAAATGACTAAACTGAAACATCCCTCCTGAGACTCCCAGTTATGATGTCACCTGTGTCCTGATATGCAAATTACACCTCTCACTGGTGATCTCATAAGCAGGAGACCGTCTCTTTAGAACCCATTGTTATCCTTGTTTAGGATTTGCATTGCAAATTCTGTTAACACAATGTATAGAAATGGTTTTATTATGTTTTAGAGGGGCCTGTACTAAAAAAACGCAAATATACTTTATATGCAAAACTTTTTGGGGCGCTTTGCTCCTTTTGTAATGTACTAAACATTTAACACTTCGATAGTACATATGAGCAAACTGCGAATAAAAACAGGCAGGTTTGCTAATATTTTTCCTACCTCTTTTGATAGCGCTCGCTAAAAGCTGGGGTAATTTTCACACGCAAATAAGAATTATTTTTCACAAAATATTCGCAAGGTTATTTAGCGTGCGCAAATCTAATCGCAATTTATTAGCGCAACCGGAAAAATGCACGCTAAATAAAAATAAACGGAAGAGGCGCAAATCAGGGAAAACAAGCGCAGAATGTTACAAATAGTCACAAACTGCTCCTTACTCATGTTTTACCTACTTTTTTCCCCACTGCACTTGTTTAGTACATGACCCTCTTTGTCTCTACATTCACAATAAAAACATATTGTTTAGTTTACAGTACAAACAATGTTTAGGTAACAGATGGGGTCTAATCACTAAAAGGTGAGTTGAGGTGAGATGAACATTTCACCTTTTCGTGAATAGCCACCAGAGTCCCTTTAAACTATTTCAAGTGTGATGACGAGTGATGAAGGAAGCAGCTGACAATGTCAGAGAATCTCAGAAAGGCCACACAGATTTCTGCCATAAATCTAACATGGATTCACATATCATTCTTTACATTTATTTATTTTAAATAATGGGGTTGACTTTTGCTATGAAAGGCTGTGAGTGGGCCACGTTTGGTACCCGGAGAGTAAGAAAGCCTGACAGATCTCAGATTCATGGATATTGTCTATCTTTCTGGACAGTTGTAATTACTAGTTTGTCAGAATCCGAGGGGCTCTTGAATAATTCTTCATATTAAGAGCCCCCCCCCCCAAGCCCCCCCTTGCACATGGGAAAACTCCCAGTCTGATGACCTCAGGCAGATTATTTTTGCTAGACAAAGTGCCTTGCTCTTTGGATCTGTATTATATCACTCTTGCTCATGTGCAGCTCTCTCGGGCAGCTATAGGGCGTACAAAAGGTTAGATGAAAGTAATGAGTAACTGTCAGCAGTTAGAGGAATTAACACGACCCTCTCTCCCTGCACAAGATTCCGTCCACTAGCATTACATCACAGGCAGTATCCCTGCATTAGAGATGGGCTGGCCCCAAATCAAGAGATTCCATGGGGGGGAATTGGTCCTGTGCTCGTTACTTCACCAGGGGGGCGATTAAAACACTGGCGTCAGGATTACCAATCTGCGGCCCTTAACCCTTTCATCCCCCAAGGCGCTGCACTACCATCTCACAATCTATTTCCAGCCGTCATTCATATATATGCTCCCCCCCCCCATGCTCCCCCCCCCCCCCCCCTTCCATGCTCCCCCCTCTGCTCCAGCATTTGCCTGGAGCAAAAATGAAAAGCATATACACAGACATACACAGACCACTTAAAATCAATAAAAAAAAATGTACAACACTAAAAAATACTTAGAAGCAGTGGTAATTAATTAGTGATAAATATTAGAAGAATATTATTTCTTACCAAAGAACACTTATAGGGGAAAAGTAAATAAATCAATCAATAAAACCTCCGAAACAAGTAGGGTTACCACCCTTTCTTCAGAAAAATATCGGCCTTGCTACTGTCTCCATAGACTTAACATTGGCCTGATGCCAATTTTTTGACGGCCTGCCGGTAAAATACCGGCCAGGTGGCTACCCTACAAACAAGTAAAACAAATATCTGGTGATAAAAATAGGAACAAGGACAAAAAAAGATAAGGTGGACGGACCATACTTGCCAACTACTGCTGAAACAGCTATAAGACTTTTACCTCTGGACTGGAATTAATCTGACACATTTCTTTACCATTACATGCAGGTTTACTCTGAGCTCAGCTGTCAGCTTGCACCCAGCCCATCAGCCCTGGGAGCTTGCCCTGTGCGTCTGTTAGAGGTCTGGTTGGGCTCTCAGTTTCCCTGACAGTATCCCTCTGCTATAGCGCATCCTTAGGGAAGCATCATAACCACTGTAACCTTAATAAACAAACACACAACACCAGGTACGGAAAGGCCACAGCCGACTCATTCAAATCATTCTCCTGTAACAGCTGTAACTATAAATGCATGCTTTAACATGGACAAGGATCCAAAAATATATTAAGAGGAGAAAAAACCCCAAGCTTGCCAAGGTGCCCAGCCGAAAATCCATTTGGGGAGGGAATACACAGATTACCACGAACCACTCACTAATCATTGCCACCAAGGATAGACCAGACTGGAATCCCCTATGTAGCTGGCAAGATCCTGCCCACGACTGGGACAGCTAACACCGAAACCATTACCTAAAGGGACGAGGGTCATTTCAAACCAAAATGGCCTCTGGCCCTCAACTGACCACTACCTTTAACCTACTGACTCCTGCACTATACTCTAAGCCCATGGCGGACCCCTGTGTGGCTGCCAGCGAGAGAATAAATGGATTTGACAAATTCTCCTATTCGGCTGAATTTTTCCAACTTTGGCCTGAAGTTTGAAATTCCCTTGTCAATAATACCGGTGGATTAAAAAAACCTTTTTGTAAGTCCGTGGTTGGGAATCTGGGACATATCCTATAGGAATCTCTGACATTCCACGCCAAATTAGCCGCACTCTCTCTCTCTTCCCTTGAACTTTCACCTCCCCTAAGAAGAACATGCTTAATCCATCACATGGCTTCTCCTCCTACATCTGGAAAACTCCAGGGATTACTGAGGAGGGAAAGTCAGGAGAGGCCTGGAGGGGAGGGGTGCCAAATTATCTCATTAAATATTAACACTGTATCACAAAGAGTTTAAGGAGAATTACTTAATAATGTGAACTTCAGACTATGGAACATCTAATTGTATCCAGGTTCAAACTCGGGGGGACAGGGTCAGCGCCGGTACCGGCAGGGAGTAAGAGTAATTTGTAGGCCCGGTGGGAGGCTGGTGTGGTGGGGATTTGGAAAATAATCTGTCTAATTGGGTTTCTTATTACAGAGATAATTTCAGAGCCAAAGGGAACCAGCACTGCGCCAGCCATGGGGGAATTAAAGTCACAGGACCACGAGTTAAAAGAAAACTGTCGGCAAAGAAGGAAGATCTGTGGAAAGAGCGCTGGCGTTTTAAACAGAAATCGTCTAATTGTTGTATGTTTTTATTCCGGGGGAAAAAAGGGGTGGGGCCTTAAGGGGCAATGCGTGACCCGTACAGTATTGAGCTCCAAGCTACCTGGTACAGATAATGCTAGCCCGGGGCTCATTTCCCAGCATTGAGAATGTGTCAATGACACAATGCTGCCTCTGCACAGTGCCGAGCAAACAAGGTGCCGAGCAAACACGGTGCCGAGCAAACACGGTGCCGAGCAAACACGGTGCCGAGCAAACAAGATGCCGAGCAAACACAGTGCCGAGCAAACACGGTGCCGAGCAAACACAGTGCCGAGCAAACACAGTGCCGAGCAAACACAGTGCCGAGCAAACACAGTGCCGAGCAAACACGGTGCCGAGCAAACACGGTGCCGAGCAAACAAGGTGCCGAGCAAACACGGTGCCGAACAAACACGGTGCCGAGCAAACAAGGTGCTGAGCAAACACGGTGCCGAGCAAACACGGTGCCGAGCAAACAAGGTGCCGAGCAAACACGGTGCCGAGCAAACACGGTGCCGAGCAAACACGGTGCCGAGCAAACACGGTGCCGAGCAAACACGGTGCCGAGCAAACACGGTGCCGAGCAAACAAGGTGCCGAGCAAACACGGTGCCGAACAAACACGGTGCCGAGCAAACAAGGTGCCGAGCAAACAAGTTGCCGAGCAAACACGGTGCCGAGCAAACAAGGTGCCGAGCAAACACGGTGCCGAGCAAACAAGGTGCCGAGCAAACAAGGTGCCGAACAAACACGGTGCCGAACAAACAAGGTGCCGAGCAAACACAGTGCCGAACAAACAAGGTGCCGAGCAAACTAGCAGCATTTATGCTGGTTGGCGAAGGGGTTAATCACAATAAATTGGGAAAAACACAAGATCGGGTAGGGGGTTAGATCTACAGTGCCGGAGTGTGGGTCATTATACTACAAATACCTTAGAAATAGCTGAAATAGCCGGCTCATCTGTCCTTCTATTATGCCAGGACTGACTTGAATTTGATGGGACAGCGCCCCCAATATGGAATGTCCTCCACCAACAGGGAATGTCCTGACAAATTCAGGACTGTTGGCAGCTATGCACTGGCCTGGGATAATATCTTTACATGATGTGTATACAATTCACCCCCATGTGCCGCCAATCTCTCCAGACAGCTGCACTTTAAAAGTAAATTGCTCTTTCTTAATTCTATTAGTGCAGCTTCTATTTATCCAGCTCCATTTTGATGCTAAAAGATTATTTCCTTCTCCCGCTACGATACAGAGCGGTCAGTATTGGAAACCTGTCAAGCCATTTACTGAGCGCGTAGCCAGAGTAGATTTCAATCCGCTGGAGACGCAATGCATCATGGGAAGAGTCGTATCTCATGCTTGGTGCCAAGATGGCAAATCACTGATCTGAGTGATCATGGGCAGGTCACTCCCTGGGAACTCCTGCAATCTCAGAGAGAATGGCACAGCCTGATACATACAATGTGCATACAGTAAAGGCTGACACTGGAAAGAGTAGTAGATACCTGGAATAACCTTCCAGCGGAAGCAGTAACGGCTGTCACTGCAAAGAGTAGTAGATACCTGGAATAACCTCCCAGCGGAAGCAGTAAAGGCTGACACTGTAAAGAGTAGTAGATACCTGGAATAACCTCCCAGCGGAAGCAGTAAAGGCTGACATGGTAAAGAGTAGTAGATACCTGGAACATCCTTACAGATTAGTAAAGGCTGACGTGGTAAAGAATAGTAGATACAGGTACGCTGGCTATCTATAACCACAAACTCCTATCACGATCTAAGCAGGAGTTTGTAGACAAGTGCTAACACACACTGACCCATTTCAAGTCCTTTTTCGTCGGCCGTGAAGGCGTGCGTGGTTGTAGACGCTTGCCTGGTCAGGCACAGCTTTCTCTTACTTGGCTAAGGTTTGGATTTTTTTTATAATATATTTAAAGATCTTTTTTTCTAAGGGCTCTGTGCTTATTTGATTGCAGAGTGGCCTTTTATCCTATTATAGTACTTTATTGTCTTATTTCTTGTATTTGTGTATTGTCTTTGTGTAGCGTTATTTTTTCGCTGTAATAACCTATTTGCAATTAAAAGAGTTGAAAATACCTGAAATAACCTCCCAGTGCAGTAATAAAGAGTAGTAGATACTTGGAATAACCTCCCAGTGCAGTAATAAAGAGTAGTAGATACTTGGAATAACCTCCCAGTGTAAAGGGATTGTGCAAAGCCTGGGATATGTATGAGGCTATCCTGAAGCCTGGATGGGCGAGTTGGTTCTCATGATGATTAGGAATTTATTTGAAGAATTATTTGCACTCCATCTCTCCAGTCTCTGCAGTCTATTCTTCTTCCCCCTGTAACTCTATCTTCTCCATGAGCCATGCTGGGGATCGGCTGCTAGTGATTACTGTCACTGCATGCCTCCCCTCTACCTTTAACTCTCAATCTAATTTAGAAGCTGAGACTCTGAGAGATAAAGTTGACCAAGGTGAAAGGAGAGAAAGCCCTGGAGCAGGAGCTCAATGCTTCAAAAGAACTCAGCAGGAGCCTCTGACCTTGTCCTCCAGCCAGAGCTGCACCTTCTCAGAAAGGGGCTCTGATTAGACACAGATGAGGCTATGTCTGCACCACACAAGCTAGATCAGGCTCCCTCTCAGCCAGTGCAGGGGGGGGACCTTATCAGATCACTGTCTCTAATATACAGAGAATATCCTCCATACCCCCCTGGGGATCGCAAAGCTTGTGTTATATATATATATATATATATATATATAGTGCAGTGAGTTTGCTGTACTCATCATATGAAATGGCTGCATTGCAACATATACAGCAGAGGGGAGATTAAAATAAAATACTGTAGTAGCAGCTATTTGTAACATATTAATAGGATTCTGTAGATATTAACTTGGATTTTGCACAAACATACCCTCAGTCAATGATGACCAAGAAATCCCACCTAGTGACATCATTATGACATCACACCTGACACAATATTGACAATCTAATTAGTAAAATGGCAGCAACTTAGTCGAGTGAAACGGCTTCTAATCTGATATTATTACTCAATAATCAGATGCCAGTCAGGTATTTATCATTGAAGCATAATAATAAAAATAATAGTAATACTACTAGTAGTAATAATGATAGTAATAATAAAATAATAGTAATAATAATAATAATAATAATAATACTAGTAGTAATAATGCTAGTAATAATAATGATAATAAATAATAATAATAATAATAGTAATTATACTAGTAGTAATAATGCAAGTAATACTTATAATAATGATAGTAAAAATAATAATAATAATAATAATAGTAATAATAATGATGGTAAAATAATAATAATAATATTAGGATAGTAATAATAATAATAACAATAATAATAATACTAATATTGCAGTTAGTAATAATGCTAGTAATAATAATAATAATAATAATAATAATAATAATAATAAAATAATAGTAATAATACAATAATAGTAATATAACAAGTAGTAATAATGATAGTAATAGTAATAATAATAACGATAGTAATAATAATAACGATAGTAATAATAATAATAATAATATTCCAAGTCGTAATAATGGTGATAATATTAATAATAACAGTAATAATAATTATAGAAAAAAATCATAATAATAGTAATACTACAAGTAGTAATAATGATAGTAATAATGATAATGATAATAATAGTAATAATAATAGTAATAATAATAGTAATAATACTGATAATAATAGTAATAATAATAGTAATAATAATAGTAATAATAATGATAATAATAATGATGATAATAATAATAATAATAATGATAATAATAATAATGATAATAATAATAATAATAATAATAGTAATAATAATAGTAATAATAATGATAATAATAATGATAATAATAATAATAATAATAATAATAATAATAATAATACTGATAATAATAGTAATAATAATAATAATAATAATAGTAATAATACTGATAATAATAATACTGATAATAATAATAATAATAATAATAATAATAATAATAATAATACTCTCAATCTTGTCAGAAGTATGGAAGAACTTCTGTGAGTGACAACTCCTATCATGCCAAAGCAGCCATAGACCCAGTCTTCAGGGTCTGTAGTGACCCTCTGTCACAGAGTCTGAGCTAACTGCTCCGCTGGCTGGGCATAATGGGAGTGATGGTACTTCCTCCATCACAGTAGTGAATCCTTTCTCATTTAATGAGTCCCCGTTTAAAGGGTTCTGCAGCGGCGCTGGCTGGCTGAGGATGATGGCAGTTGTTATGAACTCCCTGTTCAGTGCTCAGTAGTCAGAGCCAGTGGCAGCTGTATTTAGTCACTCCACACTTTCCATTTATGCCCTTCACTGTCTCCCAATCTCTCTGTTCATTACTGGGTCAGGGGGCTCTGAATGACCCCAGGAGAACTCGCTCTATTAAAACGTTAACTCTTCATTTGGTGCCTACCTGATACTATTAAACCTCCTTAACCCATTCCCACTTCCATGCAAGGTCAATGTACAGCCTCATGTGACTCCCAAACATGGTCTATACTGTGATCAATCTATATAACAGCTTTATTAAAGATATATAAATATAACTTCATGAGTCACATAAATACGGTGTAAAAACACAAACAGTGTGTACAGTAAAGACCACTGTAGATGCACTCACACAATGTGACCCCAAGAAAGACCGGCAAGAAAAATAATACAATATAAATTATCAGAAAAAAACTGCAAAATATACAATAGGACATAGGTACAAAATGAAATACTCAACGCTTCGGCACAAAGCTTTCATCAGTGCAAACAATATTTACAAAGTCCCTTTAATGTCAGGCCCATATATCTCTCCCTTTAAAGTCAGGCCCATATATCTCTCCCTTTAACGTCAGGCCCATATATCTCTCCCTTTAATGCCACGCTCATTTATCGCTCCCTTTAACGTCAGGCCCATATATCTCTCCCTTTAATGTCAGGCCCATATATCTCTCCCTTTAACGTCAGGCCCATATATCTCTCCCTTTAACGTCAGGCCCATATATCTCTCCCTTTAACGTCAGGCCCATATATCTCTCCCTTTAACGTCAGGCCCATATATTTCTCCCTTTAACGTCAGGCCCATATATCTCTCCCTTTAACGTCAGGCCCATATATCTCTCCCTTTAACGTCAGGCCCATATATCTCTCCCTTTAACGCCAGGCCCATTTATCTCTCCCTTTAACGTCAGGCCCATATATCTCTCCCTTTAACGCCACTTCCATATATCTCTCCCTTTAACGTCAGGCCCATATATCTCTCCCTTTAAGGTCAGGCCCATATATCTCTTCCTTTAACTTCAGGCCTATATATCTCTCCCTTTAACGTCAGGCCCATTAATCTCTCCCTTTAACGTCAGGCCCATATCTCTCCCTTTAACGTCAGGCCCATATATCTCTCCCTTTAACGTCAGGCCCATATATCTCTCCCTTTAACGTCAGGCCCATATATCTCTCCCTTTAACGTCAGGCCCATATATCTCTCCCTTTAACGTCAGGCCCATATAGCTCTCCCTTTAACGTCTGGCCCATATATCTCTCCCTTTAATGTCAGGCCCATTTATCGCTCTTTTTAACGTCAGGCCCATATATCTCTCTATGTCAAATACCCCAAATCCTTCCTCACTGACTATCAGTATGATTACTTTGTAGAACACGCGTCTCTCACAGATCAATATGTACAGAGCACAAAGGGTGAAAATTAATGAAAGGGTAAAAATGCAAACTAAAAGTAGCTTATGTTTAATCAAAAGATTTTTTTATCAAGTGTATGTATTTTAAATAGAAATACTTTAATGAAAGAATACAAATAAAGCCCCTCATCAAGCCCACTTTGCACTTTGTATCAGGGGGCGGACAATTCATTCACAATGTGGGGTCAGATGAAGCAAAATCTGATCCAAGAAGTCTCCTCCCTGATAGAGCTAAACAGAGCCACGTGGGCTGAAAAAGATACATTACTTGTATTATTTAATGAAATCATTTCTATTTAAACGGCTTAAACTTGATACAATCTTTCAATTGAACCATGCCTTATTTTTTGCCGATAATTGTCATTTAAGGCCGAGCGAAGTATCGCAGATTTGAAGAATTTTCCCAACCTGGGTACTTTGGTCTTACATGTGAACTTCCCTTGTGAATTCCTTCTTTCATGAATAAAGCCGATGGAATTATAAAACCAGCTGGCACACGTCGGGTGATTATATTCCAATGGACAAATATCGCATTTTATTTTAAAGAAAGTAAATGAAATCTATAATTGGCGAAAACGTGGGGGGACAATCCCCCCACAAACTGCGATCCTCAGCACAGGGTATCGGAAAAAGCAAGGCTTTGGCAGATGAAACACATATTTAAGCGTTTGCTTAAAAGGAAAGCCGCGCTCGACGATCTTCAATAGAGCGAGAGCTCAGTCGCCAAGTATGAAAGAACATGAGAGGAGCATGCTTCATAGCGCAGTCCGTCAAATGCATTTAATAAACAGAGATTAAGGAATAAACACGATGCTTGGAGAGGCGACGGTCGTACTTGAGTTTCAAAGAAAAAGTAATTCTGTTAGAAGTAGAAAGTTGGGATTTTGTAGGTTTTGTGCTGAATATTGAGTCTGCGTGGGGAAGTCAGTGGGAGCGCACACTATTATTATGTGATATTAATTTCTCTCACATTATCCTCATGTTCCATTGCTGCTTACCCACTGGGATGACCCCTGACTCTGGACCAAGTTAACGTGGTATATGCCAAAGGTTTAGGGGGGTGAATGTCTAGGTTTCAATTTCTCTAAGAGCATGGGGGTCCTGGGAAATGTGGTTTTGTAATAGGCTACCCTACGCGTTTCTTGGGCAGGGAAGGTTTATGGTGGCTGAGGTGAACGTGACCCCTGTTGAATGGTATAACATGTTTATTGTCTCTAATTTATTATGTTATAATATCAATAAAGGTTAATTTAAAATGTAATTCATTCATGTTTCTATGCCAATGTTTTTATTTATGTTTATGCTTTCCCCAAACCACATGTGTTGTCTACCTATAGTTTGGGGTAGAGGTTATAATTAGTATTACTACATATTAAGCTATGTAATGAATACACAATCCTAATGCAGGGGTGACATCTTCCATAATGCTCTTTCAGCGAAGCGGCTGGCAGAGGAGTATGGCAAATGTAGTCCTGCAACACCTGGAGAGCCGCAAGGTCCCCCACCCCTGTCCTAATGTCATGTAAAACCGCTGCCCAGCTTACTTTAGACGTAGACCCGCAGGCAGCTTGAGGCCAATGTTACGGAGCCTATAGCAGGGCCGGTATTTTAGGGGAAAAAGATGGTAGCCACTACCTTTTTACCTTTCTAAAGCACAGCACTAGGAAACACATCATCCAAGTATTTTTCCCTGGCTCCCCTCCTCCTTTCCCATACATGAAGACTTAATTATACTAAACGAAGAAATCCTTGTTTAAGATTTAAGGAGACACTCGCAGACCCTGGACATATGGAAGCTCTATCCTAATCTGCTACTGCACAGCCAGCTAACATACCTCCAATAAGACGGCCAAAAATGCCAAAAATGTGCAATTTGTTAAATCGCTTAAACTCTAAAGTAGACTCCAATTTTCTAATTACATTTAAATCATTTTTACCATTTAACCCCAAACAAAAAAAAAAAAAACGGAAAAAAAACTTAACTTAATCATTTTGGTTAGAGTTAAATGTAAAAGCAAAGTAATGCTACTGATTTTAATAAATTGCAGACATGTTTCGTATTTTAAGAAAGAATGTCACCCAAATCTAATATATTTAAAGGCGAACCATCCCCACGGAAATTAGGCTAAATGACCTTTAAAAATGCTAAATATTTTTAGTCTCTCCTGTTACATTTCCCTATTTGTGTGAAACTAGTCTTTATATATATAAAGATTATTAAAAGGACTATGTGAACTAAAAAACAATACTTATACTGTGAATGTAGAGAAAAAAAAAAACATCTATACATTGTGCTAAAAGAATTACAAGAGAATGCATAACTTAAGAGAAACCATCTTTATGACATCACCGCATGGCTTGATGCGTCTTATAGAAATGTGTCATTTTTCCATCATTTGCATATTTGGCCAAATGTGATGTCATATGTCATTTGTCAGACGCCTTTGAAACATTCTTAATATAGGAATTTACTTGCAATTCTGCCAACATAAATGTATAGATCATTTTTTTATATTTTGTTCTCTATATTCACAGTATAAGCAGTGTTTAGGTGGCAGAGGCTCCTATGTTAACTATTTGGCATTGCGTCTAATAGACATCCACGGTGTAAAAGAGGAGAACTGAGCGACATGACGCCGACCCTATTTTTTAGTAGTGCACCCTTTTTGTGCTGGGAGCCAACCAGTTGTTGTCTCGGAGGGAGCATCCTGAAGTCACACTTGGTGTGCAAGAGACAGATAGGAATCTGTGGAGTGTAAATAAGCCCCTCTCCCTGCAGGAGACACCGTGTCAGGGGGTCCTCATCTGCTAAGAGACAAGGGGTTTAGAAAAAAATCCAAGGTAAAAATACCGTTTCTTTCTTTGTGAAAACGTAATCTTCAATACTTACTGTACTTTTCCCAGCTATGCTTTCCAGCATCTCCCAAGGTTGGACCCCCCCCCCCCCCCCCTCTGACATTGTGCAAAGTGAGGCGCCTACTCGTCAGGACTATTTAAACAGCTCCTATGCATATTAATCAACACTAAGATTGCCAGCCAACCTCACTGCACAATGGCCTAGCCCTATATATGTAAATATAACCAGTGTACAGTTGTACTCTCAGAAATGTACGGCAAAGGGAAGGGGCGGAGCAATTATACAAGAGCTTTTTTTCTATGCATGAACTGGAGTATTAATGCCAAGATTAGTTACATGTGTTCTGGTAAACTGGATGCCTTTCATTTAATAGGGGAATTATAATGGGGGTGGGTGGGGGGTTTGATCATTTTTACTATTGGATTTAACTTTAGGCACATTGAACATTTGAAATGGTAACTTCATAATTGGTATTTTTTGCTTTATTTTATATTTGTCTAATTTAGTCTATTAAAAAAAGCGAGATCGTAGTGTATGGCTTTCATCTTGCAGAGGTTTTTATTATCTGGGTTGGTTGATCCATTGATTTATTAAACAGATCCACTTGATTAAATGATTATTTGCAGTAATGCAATCAGATAACACAAAGGGTATAAATACAAACAACATGGACTAAAATAACTCTTTTGTTTTCTGAATTCTTCACTTAATAATGAGAAAAGACTATTTCTGTGCTTCAGAAGTGATCATCATTAGATAATAAACAGAGCTGCAATGACAATCATTAAGAAGCGTATGTATCCATTATATAAACCACTCTGCCACATTCCTTTAAGATGAAATAGAGACACAGAGAGGGATTTATTTTACATTATTCTACTGTTGAGAAGATAATTGTGTTACAAATTGGTACTTTCTAGCTAGATTTCTGAACAATTTACTGAGTTCAATTATTGGCCAATAAAAAAAAAACCTGAGAATCTTGTAGGCAGTTATAAAATGACACATGGATGTATTCACTAAAATTAGAATTAGAATTCCAAGGTGAGAAGGACTTAAAGGTCAAAATCAACCTGTACAACTCGCCCCCTCTAAAAGGAGGCAGTTTGCATAACAATGACTGCGGGGGCAGTGATTAAATTCTGTACCTGATAAAATAACACACCTGGTAAAATAACACACCTGGTAAAATAACACAGCTGGTAAAATAACACACCTGATAAAATAACACACCTGGTAAAATAACACACCTGGTAAAATAACACACCTGGTAAAATAACACACCTGGTAAAAAGGAGATATTAAATGACCTTCCAACTGTTACTGTGAAACATTTAACATTTTAATCAAATAGTCTTTTCTTAGGAAATGCAGTCTTAATAGGGGGAAAGAATGTTATTTTTTTTTTTAGATAAAATCATTATAAGTGTAATAACTCTGACGCTGCATCGAAAATAACAAAAACATATCTAGTGTAGACTATCAGAATAGTGTAAATGATATCAATAAAGCCACAGATGTAGAGCCAGAGCGGGTTACAGGAGCTAAACCGACGAAGGATATTCTTAAAAAAAAATAACAAGGTGTTCACTCTTATACTTGTATGTGAAATGGGTTTCTGAGATTCATCCCCGAGATAAAAAACACACATATCTGAATAGTTTAACAATGTTATTAATAGCAAACGAGGCATTATGGACTGAAAAGGAAAACTCACAAAATGTGTGTTTTTAAAAAAAATGAAATTATAACCCTGAAAGCAGCACGTGTGTTATCTGAACTGCAAACAGATCGCAACAATGTCGACATAAACTGAATATCATCCAGGTCGGAGCTGCATAAAATGCGTGTCCAAAATGCTCGAAATTATGTCAAAAAAGCACTCAGATAGGGCCTCTCCCACCTCCAATACCATCAATTCGGATCTTATTGAGCTTCCCTTCTGTGAAAAGGAAACAGCTGATTGCGGACAGCTGATGGGGCATCTTTGGATTAATCGTCTGATGACATTTCACACAGTGATTAATTACGGTAAGTTGGTTTGTTGGGGGCTAAACTCACATTTAATTGATCGTGTGAGATGTTGGCTAAATGAGATTGAGTTATAATTAATTGTACATGCTCAATAGAAGGGAAGGCTACCAGTTGAGGGCCTCAAGGGTTACGGACAGCTCATTTTAATATTTGAATTAGTGATAGCGAAATTCAAGAAAAAAAGTATGATGTTATGCAGAAGACACAAATATATTTTACTCAACACTTTCCAAAGTGTAAATCATATGACTAATGATTAAGTAAAATGAGCCCAGTATCTTGGAAACATTATGACCTCTTGTTAAAGATTTACTACCATCATATTCAGGCCTTCTGCAAAGTTCCCAATCAAATCATTGATTCAACAAAATTGGGGATATATACAGAGTTATGTGTAGGGTTATGTGTAGGGTTATGTGTAGGGTTATGTGTAGGGTTATGTGTAGGGTTATGTACAGGGTTATGTACAGGGTTATGTGTAGGGTTATGTACAGGGTTATGTGTAGGGTTATGTATAGGGTTATGTACAGGGTTATGTATAGGGTTATGTACAGAGTTATGTACAGGGTTATGTACAGGGTTATGTACAGGGTTATGTACAGGATTATGTACAGAGTTATGTACAGAGTTATGTACAGGGTTATGTACAGAGTTATGTACAGAGTTATGTACAGAGTTAGGCACCAAAATTACTCATGTAGGACATTTAATGGGGGCTACGACGGACAAATGAATGATGTTCTATGGATCTTTACACACCCTGATACAGGCATCTTGCTTGGCCCTGGTTATGTACAATGGTCAATTCTGGACTAATCAGCATAACATTATATATATATATGTATATAGATATATTCCAAAGCAAGTGCACACTGATTCCACTGATACTGCTCCACGTATGTACATCCAAAAAGAAAAAAACACGCACTCACTGGGCTTGATTAGACAAAATTCTTAGTTGAATATTTAGTATATAGGTAAGTATATTGTTACATAATATCGATGCGGACCTTGATCAAGACATCTGTGTGTGTAAATATATATATATATTTATATTGTTTAAGTGAAGAAGTTGCTGTAATTTTTAACCCTGTATTTTTGTAGCTCCCCAAAGGTAATATTAGGATGCACTCGTTATCCCCTTCTGAAGACTACAGTTGTATTTTCCAAATCCCCCCTCCCTTCCAAATTTGCAACACAGGCTTGTCTCGTCGGCAGGGCCTATATCCAAAATCTAACTAACACGTCCTAAGTAAAAATTCATAAAAACTATACTGTGATTTTAGTAGATTCATTAAGACTAAGATTTCATATTTTTTTATATTTTAAAAATAATGATGGTTTATTAATGTATTTCTGTTTATTCAATATGTTGACCCCCAAAAAATAAAATAAATCATACAGTAAATTCTAATCACATTTAAAACAACTAGTATTATATTTGATTGTATTGGAATCCACCTGATAGAGTCCTCGGTCTCCAACTTGTAATTCCTGGAAGTCAGTGGATTGCTTTAGGGATTTAACTTAAGTCCAATTTAGAGCTTTGATTAAATCTCTGTGCTGACTACATTTCACTTTTAAATACACGTTAAATGCTTCTTAAAATTAAACTCGTTCATAATGCTTACTGTCTGTTCTGCTCCGAGTCTCTGTGCTGAGAATATGGAGGGCAATAACAGGGTCTGCTGAGTATCAGGGCACTTTGCACTATATCTAAGACGTTAGGAAAGGTGGCTAAACTCTCGTTCTTTGGTTTTTTTTAACAAGCGGAAGACCTTATATTGTCAGAGTCTGTGATTTCAAAACGGAAAATGAAGTTTTGTATATTTCTTGGTAAAGATGTTTTTTTGGATGGGTAAAGATGTTTTTTTGGATGGATAAAGATAGTTTTTTTGGATGGGTAAAGATGTTTTTTTGGATGAGTAAAGATGGTTTTTTGGATGGATAAAGATAGTTTTTTTTGAATGGGTAAAGATGGTTTTTTGGATAGGTAAAGATGTTTTTTTTGGATGAGTAAAGATGGTTTTTTGGATGAGTAAAGCTGTTTTTTTGGATGAGTAAAGCTGTTTTTTTGGATAGGTAAAGATGTTTTTTTGGATGAGTAAAGATGGTTTTTTGGATGGGTAAAGATGTTTTTTTGGATGAGTAAAGATGTTTTTTTGGATGAGTAAAGCTGTTTTTTTGGATAGGTAAAGATGTTTTTTTGGATGAGTAAAGATGCTTTTTTGGATGAGTAAAGATGGTTTTTTGGATAGGTAAAGATGTTTTTTTTGGATGAGTAAAGATGGTTTTTTGGATAGGTAAAGATGTTTTTTTGGATCAGTAAAGATGTTTTTTGGATGGATAAAGATGTATTTGTTTCTCTCTCCATGATTTCTAAACATAGTGAAACATAATTAAAATCAAACTCATTTTTATAAGCAGTAAAATGTTTAAAAACTGGGTTATTTTAGGATTGCGCATGAGTAGAGCATTTAAAAAAAAAAAAAAAAAACTTTAAATGCTGGTCAGTTAGCCAATCCACATAACGTGCGATTTTTTGCTTAAGTGCGTCAGGTATAAAACCCACTTTCTTTGGAAGTAAGACCAAAGCCTACACAGTAGTGACCAAGTTCATTGGATGCCTGCCTCGTAAGCATTGCTCATAGTGGACAATTTAATGACATTCCATAGACCTTGCATGGAAACTTTGCCTATCCATCCCTGCCAGTAAGGACAATGTCATCTTAAAAGGACTGACTTCTGAGCTCATAAAAATGTGGAGCCATTGGAGAGAAGTTATGCGGATAATGAGATTTCAGAGTGACGGATATCAAGATCTGAGAAGGTCTCCTCTGAGATGGCATCACGTCATCCTTTTATAATATTCAGAGAAGTTCCTTACTACGTTATGTAGTAGTCATCAAAATAACAATCAAGTGATAGCTTTCCTGATATATTTATGTCATTATGATCTTTAGAACCAAAAACAGAGGTGAGGGCCCTGCATAAAGTCTCATTGTTCTTTAACAAGGTGCACACACACTAAGTGCTAGAAACATTGGAATTGATGTATAAAATATAGTAACAGATACTCAACGACAAAACACATACTCAACTGAGCATTTTGTCTTATAAATTGGGCTGGGATTTTTAGAATGTGTCTCCCCCCCCCCCCCCCCCCCCCCCCCCAAGAAATATAGTAGCAAATAAATTGTATAAAAATATGTAAGGTAACTGATGGAAGTAAGGAGAATTCATGGATAATGGCCAGACTAGATGGACCGAATGGTTCTTATCTGCCGACACATTCTATGTTTCTATAAGGGCATATACACTACATACACTTTCTTGGCCAAGTAACACAACAAGTGGCCCTCTCTGGTGTATGATAAGAAGTGAATCACCAGTCTTTAATAATAACATTTTTAATAGAAAAACATAATGCGTTTTAGTAGAGGAACAGCACAGCTCTGGAGCAGTAAAATCCCAACTGGTTATGAACAGAAACGCCATCTTTGATATCCGTAAAATTTTATTTGGTTTGCTTATTTAAAAAAAAAAAAAAAAAATCACCTGTGGAGAAAAAGTGTGTCTCCTTTAGAGGGTCCGACCTCATGGTGAGCACCTCAAGCCCACAGAGGGAGGGGAACATCTACCGGATATCTGGTTAAGTCAATCGGAAAAAAAGAAAGAAAGAACGAAACGAAAGTGGGAACGATCTGGACAAAGTTGGTCGCATTTTAAGAAGCGACCGCCCACAGAGACTGACACATTGTTAAACAAGCACTTCGCTGCTTCTCGGCTGTAAGGAGTGGGAAAAAGCAATTACTTTCACACTCACAGATGCAAACTCTTCATGTCACAGCAAGACACGCGGCCGTCACCTCCGAGACATTAAGCAAAATGAATTCCCTTCGGCCACAAACGAACCACTGTGTGTACACTTTTAACCTTGGAGATGCCGACGGGTGTAATAATTAAAAATAACAATGAAATCAACAATTAGCATAGAATTTCTTATATACACTTCATATATCGCCATTGGCTTCGTATGGGAATTAAAAGCGCGTAGGTTCCACACATCTCAACCCCTCCCTTTGGTTCATTATATTAGACTATCCCACGGCTTTATCTACAGCATATAAACTGGTGGCGTCGGGATATATATATATACGCACACATCTTGGAGAAGTTAACTTGAAAATACAATTTGAGAGCCATCTCAAATAAATGAGGATAATTCCTGGCAATTGCTCTTGTTACCCCAAAATAGGAGTCAGACAAGGTCAAGAGTCTGTTTTGAGCACATTCTGTTCGTAAAATGTGTTCCACACTGCCGGATGTTTAATTTATTCTTCAAAGAGGGTGGGAATCTTGGCGTAGGTTTTCTGCTTATGCCGCTATGTATATGGTCCTCACATGACCATAGATGGTGCGCAAGCAGAAGAAGTTCCTCCTATCACTGTTGGGCGGTGGAGATTTTTTTTTTTTTAAAGGAAAAAAAATAAAACACAAAAACATTTTCAGAGATATTTTCCACTTGGTTAATCAAAGCCTTTTGTGCAAGTCTGAAAACCATAAGAATTGGAGACCGGCGGGAAAAAAAAAAAACAGACGACGGCGTGATAGAGATCCTGTGCCACATCTCCACTATCGACGTCACTCGGCCACCAAAATCAAAAGGATTTTTTTTTTTTTTTTAAAAAGTCACTTTTTTAACAGCTCCCCCTCCATTCTTGCTCAACTCAAGATCCCCCCTCCCTTTGTTGTTCCTTCCCCTCATCACAGTATTTTGGCTCCAGCTTCCAAGCTTTCTATGTCTTTTGATCTCCGCACCCCATCGCAAGCTCCTGGCACAAGTGGTGCCCAAAGGTCCAATAAAACAAAAACTTTTGCTTTGTTACTATGTCATGTGAAATGGTTCAGATTGATTCGGTCTCGTTTCCACATTCTCTATTGATTTTAACTAGCACACCACCACTTGAAGCTGTCTCTTGGACTGCATTGGAGCCTGTCTGGGCTTCCTTTTCCAAAGACACACACACGGCTCTCATCAGCGCCCTCCCACCGCTGTGACGCTCGCTCGTAACCAAGCCTCCCCCCTCCGTACACATTTCAATAGCGCAACTAAGGAGACAGAATTTTACAAATAAAAAAAAAGGGCTATATTAAAAAATAGATAGCATCTCTAAAGTCTTTCATCTCCGATAGGTAAAGGAATGAGTTCATGGCTTCGTCTACCTGAAAACTTTATTTTGAGTTAATTGCGTAGTACTTCACAGCGAGACCTCATAAAAATAAAAGAGCGTGTCCAAAGTTAGACCGGGGAGAGCAATCAGAAAACATATTGGGCTGCGTTCAAGACTTTAAAACTAAACTGGTGGCAATGATAGAAAGGAAAAGGGAGAGAGCAAATGAGGCCAAACTCCAATTGTCTGAGACCAGAGCCTTAACACCCTGATGTCAACAATTGGGAGATGGAGATTAACCCTTTGGCTGATCATGAAACCATTTTTGTACCATCCAATGCCAAGAACCAACAACAAAAAAAAAAGTAGACGACAAAGATCTGGGCAGTGAAACAACAAAATAAAGCGAATGAGTGAATGTGGTTGTCTGGAGTGTTTTGCAGCAGTACCCCTCTAGTACATCCCTCTCAAAGTGGACCAACAAAAAAAGTAAAAATACAAGTAGCGAGGGCGAGCGTAAAAATTCGGAAAGACTTATCTTGTCATCTTTAACAGGTATGTTCTGGTACTAATTCTCAAATAATGTATAATAAGAATAATTCCAATACAATGGAACTCACCTACGGCTGAACCTTCAAATTCAGGCTCAAAGATATATTGTGATGTTATATTGATTTTTCTTCATTTGGTACACTCGTCAGCGAACCTACACTTAGGATAAGAAGTGAGGATAAGAAGTGATGGCAGCTCAACCCAGCAGGAGCAAATTAAAGCAAGAGAGGAATCACAAATGTAAGTATGAAATGACACAACTTTAATTACATTATATTTTGCAACTATAATATGTACTATATATTCTCCCAATAAAAGGTCTGGTCATTTTTGCTTGTGAAACGTTGGCATTTCGTTTGCTTATTCAGGGAGAAATTTGATGGTCAAGTCAAGAAGAAGGTTTGTCCCATCTGCTGCAAGGTGGGTTTTTATTTTCCTCTGGATCAACAGCAGCAACAACTAAGTATGTGTTGAAAGTCGGCAGACTGGAACTTTCCACCTAAATTACTAGGTTGTTATGTCACCACTGGAGGCTTTACCCCAATCACCCCAATTACCCCAATTGGCTGCCCCAATCACGTAGCTTAATATTTTTCTCATCACTGAGCGCTTACTGGTGTAAAGAATTTATTCCCTGGCACGTGTGGGTGTATCAAACTATTGACCGACCCTCTGTGAATTCATTGCTATTTTCTGAGAAGCCTATAAGACATAGCTTGTGCGATAGCCCAGTGATCTAACGCCCCACGTGTAGAACACTGGACCAATTTCTGGGTCAACGTAACCTTCTGTCCGACGTAGGAAGAATGAATTCCATTAAATTGCTCAGATTACATCCTCAGGTCCTCCTATAGAATGTAGCATCCAGCCGAAACGTTGGGGAGCTAGGCTTACTGGGTATATTCTTCCAGGTCTTCCCTTGTAAGTTTATTTAGTTGTTGTTTTCCCGTTTTTTGCTCTTTTCATATGTATTTTTTCACTGTATCAGCTGTATATTTTTTAACTGACCTGCATTTGAACTATATTAGTGTTATATTCACTGTATATGTATTGATGTTTTGTATTTTAATGGATATATTAAAGGTAATTTTTTTTACTTTTGCCTGTGCTGCTTTCCTGTAAGTATTGATTTATCTGGGGAGTATGGGACTTCCCTTCACTGCATGCACCCTAGTGTAATTTACATTTTTTGTCTAGCTTGTCTGTTCTATGTCCAGTTATCCTACCTTACTTTGTGTCCTGGAAATAGGAGAATATATGAAGATCCTGTTTGTGTCTAAAGGCTTTAGGAGGCATTATAATTATTAAACACATATCTACCGACACCAGATAAGCCAAAAGACTTCCCATGGACATCCTAAATCCCAACAATGATCACCTTTTTAGCTCTACATCCACTTTATACAGGGATCCCTTGGAGCAAATGCCCGAGACAGAGGTGCAGAGTCAGCTAAACTATCACAAATAATGCCCTTTGTTCGAATTATTATATTGAAAAAAATGTAAATTCTCTGTGTGTGTTGCCTGTGCGTTGGATGCCATTAAAGTTGTATACAACGATGACGTTGATATTATTATCTAGCTGCATAGATCTGGTTTTCCCCAGATAGGTGACTTTTTCCCAGTTATCTCAGGGAGGTTTATTGATTTAAACCTGAAAGGTGGAGAAGCAGAATCATGATTAAAAATTGCCAACTTGGAAAATTAGAGAGTATTTCTGACTGGGGGGTTGACTTGGTTGTCCGTTCAGTTTGGTGAATAAATTTGTTAACATGTAAATAAGATCAGTCACACGACGATATGTTTTAAAGGGTAGTAAGTAGATAAATAGCTCCATAAACTTTATGATCTACAGAACTGCGGTCAGGTCCTCTCTATGGTCTGTAGTTGGCGTTTACAAGCCGTCAGGTCTTTAGTCCCCCAAAGTGCATGTCAAGGACTACTGCTCGATCATGGTCTGCTGGTGTGAATCCACAGCCTCAAGGAAGTTATTCTGAGGTTTTCAGAGGTAAGCGGGTGTCCTTAAAATAACTGGAAGTGGAAGGCCAAGCTAGGAAACCGCTGTAGCCGTTTCGCCAGCCAGAGGTGGTCCCTTTGAGAACAGCGAAGGCATGTTAATGAGGCAGTATGGGGGAAGATTACACAGCTGCAACCTCCACTGTATAGGTTCCAAGATCAAGGCTGGAGTTTCATTGCCAAGGTCGTAAATGTAACACCTTTGAGGAACGCTTGGAAAGAGAAACAAAAATAATATATATATATATATATATATATATATATATATATATATATATATATTTCCTCCCCCCCCCCCCCCCTTTAACCTACCCATCCCCAAAAAAAGATTTTTTTTACTCCACCAATAACCATGAATTCACAAGGACAAGAGGTGCATTTCTTATAAATTAAGAGCTGTAAAAATGACCACATTTTTGGTTAATCGTCCATTAAGTGAGAGGGGAATTCAGCAGATCTCGCAGTAAGTGCAGATCTTACGTTACTGTGTAGTGTGCAAACAAATTGCAGAACAAGTCCAAAGCCAGCCATTAGAGGAAGCATGTTTTTTTTATTTTAGGAATTTACTCACAGTCCGTGCTGTTCCACATCACTTGTAAAATTCAGCCTCATAAGTATCTCCTCACCAGTGAAACTAGAAGCTTCCCAGACACAGGTAGGAAAAGCCCAGAACAGGCCAAAAAAGCTTTTAAGATTCCAATCCATTGTAATTAAGACAATCGAGAGTCGTTGGAGGAGATCCAGACGAGTGGAACAGTCCACGGTCCAAGGTGCTGGTGAGAATGTGGAACTGAGCACTGAGGGTAGCGAAGCCGAGCACAGGAACCCGCTATAGACATTGATTTTCTAAAGTGTCTGGATATTTGTTTTCTGGAAGACTTGGTTATCGTGGCTCATATTCTTCTACTCTGCCTGAGAGGCATTAAGCTTTGGGACTTAAAGGGATATTAATGTGGTTGTATCATTGAATCAGGGTCTCTTTCTCCCCCACTCCTGGTACAGCTGGCAAGCTGGGAGCTCCAGTTGGTTGGTCCAATGTTTAGCAGTATAAAGTAAAGATCTTCATGTCTTACCATCTTACCAATTAGGTAAGTGTGACAAGTGTAGCGTAGGGATTCTCAAAGTGTTGGTACAATGACACCAGCTTCCTTGGCAAGATCTGTGAAGAGCTACTAAGCATCATTAAATTGTCCATCACAGACCAATGTAAGTGAGCGGTGTACGTGAGCAGTTCAATGTAAGTGAGCAGTTCAGTGTACGGGAGCAGTGTACGGAGAGCAGTGTACGGGAGCAGTGTAAGGGAGCAGTGTAAGGGAGCAGTGTAAGGGAGCAGTGTAAGGGAGCAATGTAAGGGAGCAATGTAAGGGAGCAGTGTGCGTGAGCAGTGTACGTGAGCAATGTACGTGAGCAGTGTACGTGAGCAGTGTACGTGAGCAGTGTACGTGAGCAGTGTACGTGAGCAATGTAAGTGTAAGTGAGCAGTGTATGTGAGCAGTGTACGTGAGCAGTGTACGTGAGCAGTGTATGTGAGCAGTGTACGTGTAAGTGAGCAGTGTACGTGAGCAATGTAAGTGTAAGTGTGCAGTGTACGTGAGCAGTGTACGTGAGCAATGTAAGTGTAAGTGTGCAGTGTACGTGAGCAGTGTACGTGAGCAATGTAAGTGAGCAGTGTACGTGAGCAATGTACGTGAGCAGTGTAAGTGAGCAGTGTAAGTGAGCAATGTAAGTGAGCTGTGTACGTGAGCAGTGTACGTGAGCAGTGTACGTGAGCAGTGTAAGTGAGCAGTGTAAGTGAGCAGTGTACTGGTTCAGTATGTAATCCCATTCCTCTGTTACTGGTTAGGTAAAGCCAGCATGAAGCAAAATACCATCTTGTTAGCTACAAAATAACTGTGTGCTAATCCTGGTCTCACCTCTATACAATACAGGCTCCCTCACCTGTAAACATTCCTGCATAATAACACGCAATACGTGTTCTAGAAAGATCTAACATGACGCTCCTCGCTTGGTTTTATTGTTGGAGAAATGTAAGTGCCATATTGTGAGTTCTGCTGCCTGGTCCTCCAGGTCATGCCTTAGAATTCAGATGTTTTTTACACAATGTCCTCATTTGGGATATTTTATATAAATGATGAAGATGTTCTCTTCCTGTCGTTGTTGGGAGGCTGAGTCTATTTTTCCGTACAGTTCCCCAGGGGAGAGAAGCCTGGTAATTCCAGGGGAACTTAGTGTCCGTACGTTGGAGTAATAGACAGGAGAATCACCGCTCCTGCAGATATTTGGACATCAGCCACGAAGGGCTTTGAAGGTTATAACCAACACCTTGGACTGTGTCCGAAAACCTATTGGCAGCCAGTGTAAAGACTTTAGGACGGGATAATGTGATCTCTTCAAGATGTACAGACTGTGTTTGCAGCATGCGCACACCTGTTTGGTAGGCATCATTTTACACATGTATATTACTGCTGTCTCCCACTTTGCATGGGACAGACACGATTTTGGAAGCTTTTAGGACAGAGTTAGAGCTCGAGGGGATAGTGAGATTCGGGACCCCTATCCTGTCGTAGTGCTGACACCCAACCTTCCCTACTCGCCACTGGCAGAATTGAGGTTTAATTTGACCCCTCAACAAGCTTAGTGAACTGATTTATTTATTTTGACCTAATTTCTTACTTTTCTGGGCATCTGAGATAATTCTGTTTGTTGTTGAACAGTGTCCTCTTTTTTCACCTAATGTACGGTATTCCTTGAATTGCAGGGATGTCCCATTGTACGGCGGGTGTTTTGGCTGCACTGACAGTTCTTGCTAATTTGCTGTGTGTTTTGCACAGTGTGTATGCTTGATATAGCCTCAAGCCGTGGCTACTGCCAGTCCAAGGTGCTTTGTAGCAGGGAGAATGTGCAGCATATTTAAGGGAAGGGTTAACAGCCAATCTGTGGGGTGTCTGCAATGAGTGCATTGAAGCTGGAAGACTGAGCAGGGGGCATGTCAAATAACAAATCACAGAAACTAGAACAAAGCACCCCTGCTGCGTGGTCAGACTTCTAACAATGCAAGAGGTTGTGGGGGGAGATGTCACCTTGTGATATATTAAACCTTTCCCAAGTTTAAATGTGTCTTTTGGATCCTCAAAGGGCATGAAAGCATGATGAGGACAGCTAATAAATAACTGGCAGGCACACACTCTGCGTGAAGGAGTGACAGCAGTATGAATATGTCTAGATTGTAAGCTCTAGGGATCACTCTACGCTGGGCAAGTCACAAGTCATCGGGAATTTTATACAATAAATAGAAATTATAAGAGAATTTCTGGTCAAAGTTCTAAAAGTCCAGCAGTCACCATGGAAACTAATGCTTTGTTCCTGCTGATTCTTCCACTTTTATACCTAACCCCAGTATGTCAGGATTGGTTGATGTATAAAGAGCTCCAGCCTTCCAGATCTAGATATTGGACATCTCCGGTGTTAGACTCCATCTCCTAGACATGCAGTTTAAATGCTATGCTGTCTGTGTGCAGTGCTTGGTCCCCAAATATGAGTCTATTAACAGTTATGCTTTATGCCCTTTCAGCACTAATATCTGAGTTTTGTTTATATGTGCATACCTCCCAATTTCTGCCCCCAGAGACCCAGGATGTTGGGGGATGAAGCTTGGGAGGTCAACTGTCAGCCCTACCAGGCATGCACGCACTACTGCACATGCACACACTACTGCACATGCACTACTGCTGAACTTGCACAGTAAGCATACTGGGGGGAGGGGGGGCTGCAAAAATGTTGTTTAGAATCAGATGAAGAAAGATCTGACCCACCTGACACAACATGTCTGCCCCATGATAGAGCTCTACAGAGCAAAATATTCTAAACAACATGTCCACCCGCTGATAGAGCTATACAGAGCAAAAGATTCTAAACAACATGTCTGCCCCCTGATAGAGCTATACAGAGCAAAGATTCTAAACAACATGTCCACCCCCTGATAGAGCTATACAGAGCAAAGATTCTAAACAACATGTCCGCACCCTGATAGAGCTATACAGAGCAAAGATTCTAAGCAACATGTCCACCCCCTGATAGAGCTATACAGAGCAAAGATTCTAATCGACATGTCCTCCCCTGATAGAGCTATACAGAGCAAAAATTCTAAACAACATGTCCGCCCCTGATAGAGCTATACAGAGCAAAGATTCTAAACATGCCCGCCCCTGATGGAGCTATACAGTGCAAAAGATTATAAGCAACATGTCCACCCCCTGATAGAGCTATACAGAGCAAATATTCTAAACAACATGTCCTCCACCTGATAGAGCTATACAGAGCAAAGATTCTAAACAACATGTCCGCCCCCTGATAGAGCTATACAGAGCAAAGATTCTAAACAACATGTCCGCCCCTGATAGAGCTATACAGAGCAAAGATTTTAACAACATGTCCGCCCCTGATAGAGCTATACAGAGCAAAGATTCTAAA